>CM062204.1:7035000-7585000 GCA_031216445.1 Lateolabrax maculatus | reverse complement strand
TTTACCCCAGGTGGGTATGTTGGACAGGAGAGAACAAGCTACACAACTCTGTTCAAGACCTCTATTGTTTATGCAAATGTGCTATTTTTGGTGTGGAACTAAAATGCATTTGAACACAGCAGTCAGGTTTGTTTCCAGTGACACAAATCTGCTGGCAGGCCAAGTCATGGTAACTACACTGTACATGTTTTGTAGGTTTCTGGAGCTACAATTACTATAGGACTTTAAAATGCATGTAGCAATCTAAGTAATTTAATCAGTATTATACATTTCACTTGGATAAATCAAAAATAAAATGAAGATTACTTATTCTATTGGCTGGTGTCCAAATATAAGAAGGAGGCTGTAAATCAGGCGTGTTGCTTATAGAAATATGATATTACCAACATTATTGAAAATGCAGATGGCAGTGCTGTTGACAGTCCAGATCCCCTGCCTGCAGTGTGCCACAGGAGCTCTAAATTAGAAGCGTTACGTAAGGCCGATCAGTAATCACCTCCGGTGTGTTTGGACCCGATGTGCCTCGAGGCATTTTTCCCCCAAACAGCCCGTGTTCTCAGAAGGGTCTGGATTAATGAAGCTGCACTAATGTCCAACATTACCTGTGTCTGAGGACGAATGCAGTCTCTGAGGTTTGGGGGCAACAGCTCGACCAAAGAAATCCACCTCCGGCTGCAGAGCACAAACACACAGACACAGAGTGACGAGGACGATGAAGTTAATCGGGAAGTTTCTAAAACCCTGTACTTAAAACGAGGTCAATAACCATGAACAATCACATGAATACACCCACACACACACACACACGCACACACACTCACTCATTAGCCTAATTTCCCAGTTCCACCATTAGGGACTGTAACCCAGTGGCTTCTCATTATCCTCATTTCTGCCCTCTAGAGGCTCACCCTCTCCATCACTTTATTACTGAACTATTATAACACTGCAGCTCACCCAGAGAGGCTCTGATGTTCAGTGTGAACAGATGCTGGCTGCTCCTCTCTGGCTCCACCTACTGGCATCAGCTAACACATACCAGTGTAAGAAGCTCAATACTGGTGGACAGCGTGTGCTACTTCCCGGAACAACTGGGTGCTCAAATAATCTTTGTCAAGTATCCAATGAAAACTAGATGACTAGTTAGCCTACATAGACTCATCTTGTACTAACTTGCAGAAAAGGCAGAAGCACTTAAGACGGAAAACGCTTTCGCTGAAACGTTTTTTCTACGTTAAGTTTATCAAGACATCTTCAGCAGCAGAGCACACCTCCCCTGCAGGTTTGAGGTGCCCTTTCATAGTGATTTTTTTACTCAGAACAGTGAGCCGTCATGTCATCGGTCTTCGCTTACAGGGTTTTTAGTGTGCGGCTTCGCGGTTCCACATCACTTAGGGCGCATCGCCGGGGAATCTGTGTTTGTGTTTGTGTTTCTCACCCTGGTCTCCACTGTGGTCTGTTTGACAATGTTCTCCAGTCTCTGCTGATGGTTCCTGGTTTGTTTAGGACCAGCGGTCTTTTTTTCTTGCTCTTTCTGCATCACACAGACACACCAGATTATAAATACATTAGATTATTAACACACACGATGACCTGATTATCTACAGGCTGTACTGTGTATAACAAACCCACAATCTGTCGGGTAGAACATGTTGTGTATTTGTCTCACCACTGCAGGGTTTCGTAGCAGCATCAGTTGCTCGGATCTCCTCATCTTCTCTTGCTCCATCTCTCTGCTGATGGTTTGTTTGGCCTGATACGTCAGCTGACGGCGCGGGGGCAGGCCTGGGAACCTCACTACCTCCTCAACACGCCTTCAAATATACGTAAATACACATACTAAGTAAATAGCTCTACACAAGCAAACATAGTTTAAAACACAAACACACTCATAACAGCAGGAAGCTGACACAGGGGTGAACCCCTGATGACAGACAGATGACAAACAAAATAACAAAAAGCTTCCACTTTTGGTACCATGATTTATGTTTTCCAGAATAAAACCCTGAATCTGTCAGTCTCTAAAACCTTAATCCTCTTAGAGCAGATCTCCATCCCACACACACACACACCCACACACCCACACACACACCCACACACACACACACACACACACACACACAGTATGTGCCAGTAAACACTCTCACTCAATGAATCTAAATATAACATAATACCAGTCTCGGCAACTGTGAGCTACTTATTGCAACTTATCACTGCAAATATCTTATATATGTTTTATCATCAGAACTTGGCGAACTCTAATGAAAGAGAAGCTTGGATGGCTCAATTCACATGATGGCTTATACAGCATGCAACTAATATTCAGTAGTTTTACCTCTGGCTAACACATTTATATCTGTTTAGTTATTAGAGCACAGACAAGAACATTATTTATGATATCCGAATCAATCTTTCACTACACGTTACATTTATTTAACTTTACATTTTTAACTGAATAAATTTATTCTGAGATATCAGGATGGTAAAAATATTACAGCAAACACAGGAGTGACCGCATTCACGTATTGTCAGACAACTGAAAATATTTAACAACAGACAAGAGATAAAAGCAAGTTCGAGATTAAAGCACATAATGTTTATAGGTTTTTAATGTCTTTTGGTTCCAAAAACATATGGATTTGTAATGAATGAGATGAATTCTCTTTATCTTTCCCGCTCTTTTTCTTTGCATGTAGCTTCCTACTTATGGCCTCAAAAACAAGGTAACGTTCATAATTCTGCCACAGTCTGACCAATCAACAACAGTGTCCAAAAAAAGAGCAGTCCAACCGAATAATCCTGTTGGGACTGGGCGTATCCGCTGTCTGTGATGTTCAATGTTTACATCCACAACTGTCTTCCAAATTCTCATCCATGATGTATCACAGAGTGGTGTTGTGGTGAGCCAGAGAGGGCAGGTACAGGAAGGCGTAGATCAGTAGCAGCAGCAGTAGAGCTAACACTAGAGGCAGGCACCAGTCGTTGGTGACCAGCACTTTGTCACAGCGGGCTTGCAGGAAGGAGCCCCTCTGGGTGCCCGGCTGCTCCCTGGCCTGGGCCGGCATGGCTGAGATGCCGTTATCCTATTCTACCAACACCAGAGTCTCTGCTGTCCTCAGTAGTCACAAATAATTAAGGTCCACGATGAACAAAGGTCTCCCAAGTTAGAGTGTAGCCCAAGTTTCTGCTCGCTTCTCTCAGTTTTTGTCTTTTATTTTAACATACCTCGATATTTCAGATTGGCTCCTACTTTCTCTAAACTTCTTGTCTCCTAATGTCACTGCTGTGATAGTTCAAACCTCATTTACCCATCCTTTCATCTGTTCATCCATCCACCTTTACCCCACCAGTGAGGCTTGCTACTCTGTTCCCAGACCACTACCATCACACACACACACCCACCCGTTGTTAAGGGGATTACTCTCTAAGCCTCCATGCAGAGAACCACAGTGTGGACAAGAGCAGTGACCTTCAACACCCAAGAAACACGCATCGGCTCTGCATGTGTCCACATGCAGCGCGCGCGCGCGCGTTCGTGCGTGTGTGTGTGTGTGTTTGTGTACTCACGGCTCCAGCATGTATGTGTATTGTCCCTCTGGCGTGCGGTCCTGCCTGTATGAGAGGTTGTATGCCAGCATGGTGTCGATCAGCTCACGCATCTGCTCCTTCTCTCTGCTGCTGAACAGCTGTGGATTCACCTGGAAGGAACACACATTGGGATTAGCCAAAGTAACTGAAGTGTTTACCGACATTATATGCAATGCATTTAATTTCACACCACCATTTTTTTTCATGGACCCCGACCCACTTCCTTACCCTGAGAACACACAGTGAGGCTGAGACCAGTGTTAGCTTCAATGCAAGTCTGTCAAACAAGTCACACAACTCTTCTGCAGCACACCATGCTTTATACACTGTATTTGGCCTATTATGCCTAATGCAAAACTGTTTCTTCATTCAAACACAATACTTTTAGAGTATCGACTTTTAATCCTGGCCACTTTATTAGGTACCCCTATACAATTTATTGCAATCCAAAAAAAAATTCTGCCACAAAGAAGATTACAATGTTCAGTTTTTGTTGACACTGGTAATAATTCAACTATGTGTTTATTATTGAGGTTGTAGTGAGTGGTGTTGTTGTACCGGACTGCATTATATTGAAATATGTTTCTAATATTCCTCCCCTTAATCAATCAATTCAGCCAATTAAAACGTAACATTATAATCTTTGTAAATGTAAAATTTATGGCTGAGCTGTTGTACTGGATTGCATTAGAGTTTACAGGTGTACCTAATAAAGTGGCAACTGCATGTATATCCCATTAAATGCAGCGCCATCGAACAATAAAATTGGAATGACTCTGTGAGGCCTTGTTTTATCAGCTTGTCTTTACGCTAAACACTATTATCATATAACCTTGTGTATTTTTTCCTCAGTCTTAAAGTGATAAATAGATGCAGGGCTGCAAAACATGGAATTCCATTTACACACAGACACGTACACAGGTATACCGTATATGCTTTTACTTACAGGCCGTAGTTTGGGACAGATGATGTCGAGGAGCAGTGTGAGAATATCGAGGGTCAGGTTGAGCTGGCTGATCCTTGTTCTGATGCATGCTGGGATGTCAGCCAGCATGGTGGACAAAGCGTTCCTGCTGCTGAGGAGCCGGGAGGAGGCCTGGAGAGGAGACAATATTAACTCAGTGATGATATCTCAGCTGCTATTTATCTACACTTTCCTACCTAAAACATCAATGTCTTTTCTTTGTTTCTTGTTCTTGTTCTTTTTGTATCGGCTGGCCCCTTATTTTCTGCCTTCATTCAGTTTAATGTGCTGTTTCTCTGTTTTTTTAATATGTGGAACACTCTTGTTTTTAATCATATTGCTACACAATCGTGCATGTCGTTGATTAGTACCTCGTGCTGGCTGTGGGGATAGCTGATGCGGGGCACGTGTGTGTGGGCAAACAGGAAGTGGAATGTGACGGACACGAAGGGCAGGTATCTCATCAGGGAGAAGTTCTGCCCGTGAATTATCACTTGGTTCAGCCTGTCTGAGAACGACAGCCAATCCAGAGCCTCACACACACTCTGCAGGTTGGGGTCCCTCACACGCATGGACAGATAATTTTCATACAGACCCTGGGGAGAAGAGACAGATTTAACTTGTTGTTGATGCTAGTAAAGCATGGGTCAGTGTTTTCTATAGGTTAGTAAGTAAAATATCGGGATGGTGTGATTCTTACCTGAGAAACCTTTTCATACTCCCCACTCGATAAAGCCAAGTGTAGAATGTGCTGAAACCTCTGAGCGCCACCTCCTGATCCTGGTGCCTCCTCAAATCCCTCACCAATACGTTTCCTGAAAGAACCAATTTTAACATTTAGTCACCATTTAGTTAGTTAGGCTCTAAGAAGCGGAGAGGGGTAACAGATAAGACAGTAAGGTTATAGATAAGATCAGGGAAACTTTGATTTAAAGGTGTGAAAGATGAAATTTGCCGCATCCTGCCATTACAAACAGGTTTTCTGCAGGGTTCACCAATTAGATCTAATTTTAAATACCAAATAGATCTGTTTCACAATCGTACCGGCCAATGTATGAAAAATATCAATGGAAACCAGTAGACATGATAGAGTCTTGAAATATGTGCATGAATTTATTTATTTATACTGTTTTCCCAGAAGTATATAACAATAATTCCAAATAATATCTCTAAACACAACCTGGAATTGGATAAGCAGCAGAAAGTGGATGGATGACTGGATCAACCAATTGAAAAAAAATAACTAATTACTTTGGGAATAAAATAATTTCTCTACCTTTTTGTACGTTGTAACTGGAAGATCGCCTGCCACAGATGGAACAAGCCTTTGTTTTGGTCCTTCTGCCCCACAGAGATACACTGGATGGTCTTGGTGTCCACATGCTTATGGCCACGACCGTGGAGGAACTGTACAGACAAGAGCACATTGTGATATAATTATACTGCGTACTACTGAACTGCTCGTGCAACAGAATAGACCTTCCTTCACAGTGCTGCCACCCACCTGTAATGTGTTGATGCAAGACCTGATGTCGTTGTCAGTCTTCTCACACAGTGACATCAGAGTGGCTGTGTCTGCCTTCATTCCCTGCCGGAGTGAGATCTGCAAACAAAAACCCCTGTAAGGTTCTGGAAACCTTTGATTGCAAGTGTGTGTGTGTGTGTGTGTGTGTGTGTGTGTGTGTGTGTGTGTGTGTCTGCGTGTGCATGTGTGAGCTGACCTCTGACAGTCTCTGTGCGAGGCGGGAAGGCTGAGTCTGGGGGAACGTCAGGAGGAAGGCCTGCTGCCTGAGAGGTCTGAGAGCTGGAACATAACTAAATGGAAAGAAGTCATCAAAGAATCAGAGAAAATTGCAATTAACAGTTCAAATGACCATGCTGCTATAACAAAGATCTTTTGATATCTACATAATATCTGTAATCTATTCAATGCTGCTGTTAAACACCACAGTCTCTCTTACAGGTCGTTACAGATGCAGATGATTGGTCGAAGCAGAATGGACTCTTTCTTCTTTTTCCTCTTCGCAGTCTCTGTTCCAGCCTCCCCGCTGTGTCCGTCTTTCCTGTTCAGTGCTGCTAAGAGAATGTTGATTGCAGCCTGTCGAACACCGCAGATGAAGAAAAAAAACAAACATATATAATGAAGATTGAATAAATGCATTAACACTACAATCCAGTTATTTTGTTGCCGTAATTTGTTTTTACAGATTTTTTTAAGTGTCCAGAACGTACCGCCGGTGCTCCATCGATCTCATCAATAATGAGGCAGTTTGGCCTCTCATTGGCTCCTAAAACTGACTTCATCTGAGTTGCTGTGTCGATGCGTTTCTGGAACACCTCTGCACTGCGATCATCACTGCAAAAACATAAACAGTACCACTGAGGTCCCAACAGGAGGATTATCATAAACCTAGTTTTTATAATTCACCACTGTTATTAGGTCAGTTTTAATTTGATTTGTCTAACCTGGCATTGATTTCCACCACATTGTATCCAGCATGCTTTGCTATGATATGAGCCAGTGTGGTCTTTCCCAAACCTGGAGGACCAGACAACAACGCCACCTAGAGAAAGATCAAAATAAATTATATCTTGTAAAACAACTAAAGGTCATTAAACTGAAATTGTACTGAGATGAGTCAGCAGGTGTGTACCTTGAATTTGGGTCGTTTGTACTGATCCAGTTCAGCCTCCAGTAGCTCCTCAGTCATTTCGATCTTGGTTTTGAAGCGATTCTGATTCTGATTCTGATTGGCTTGATTGTGTTTGAATGAGTTCTGGTTGGGAGCCTGTCTTTCAGAACGGGCAGGGCGGGACTTCCTCTCTTTTCCAAACACAACAGTGTCCCAAAGTTTCAACCACTTGAGCAGACAGCGGTTGGTAAACTACAACGTCACACACAGCTGGTGTCAGTTTAGGATACTTGGACTTATTATTCACTCAGAGTAAGTACAATATATAGACATGGCTGTAAATGTACTCGGAAACATTAAACATAACTTACATCATCACTGAGAAGCTCTGTGTAATGTCGGGGAGAGAATCTGTCCACCCAGAGTCGAGATGTTCGGCCCTCCGTGTCTTCAGGATCATCATTCTCTTCTCTGCTTTCGGACTCAACAAACACATCGTTCACACTGCTGTAATGTGAGACAAAGTCAAAATGAAAATTAAAAACCATATACAACATGTAATCAGGTCTGTGTGTGCACGTGTATTAGAGACAGGTGGTGAGTTACCTGGTCAGCATATGTGTCAGACGCTGAGATTCTTCCACAACCTGCTGGTGACGCTGCATGATTTCAAGAAAGAGAAGAAACTGAACCACACTTGCAACAGCTTCAGAGTTCACTCATGCACAGTTCACAAAATATGTGCACCTTTTGATACATTCCTTTTTTTTTTTGTGCAATAAATTACTAAATACATTTTAAAATATAGGACGTCTGAAACACTTACTACAGGAACATAAACAAATAAAGTGAATTACTGTATATTTACAGTTTGCTGTTTTCACTTGCAAGAGGGTCACTGATATATTTGATTCCAGTCCTGAAGTTAATATATTAAATTATCAATTTTTAAAATGTATGAATTATAATTTAGAGTTATAGGTTTATCATGTAAAAATATAAAACATTTGCTCATTAAAAGATGAGATTGATCAGCTAAGTGTACATAAATACATTGTTTTGTATAAGACATATAGCAACATATTGATATGACAAAGCATTTTTTTTTTGTCTGCAGATACACTTAGTTATCTTTTGGAAAATGGTTGTACTGGCTAATCCCAATCAAATGTTTGGATTAGGGAAACTGATCAAACTCGCTTTATTACAGTGTGGTTATGTGCAGGCTACTTGGCAGATTATACATAAATAATAACGGCCTGGTCACTCACCCTTTCTGCCTCTTGTTCTCTCAACACACCTATTGGCACTGCCAGCAGCCCCAGTGCACCCTGGGAGTTTGGTACCATTCTTGAGTCCACTACCTGGAGACACACACAGGAAAATGTAAAGAAATACAGAAATATATAGGCACTGGTCGATGGGAGTTTAGGACGAGGTGCAGCCCAAAAGCTTGCATAACATTTAATATCACACATGAATAACTGCAGAGGAGTTTAACCTTTGTCCCCGTGTCCTCTTTCTGTTTGAGGTAGACCCGACTCCCTGAGGAGTCTGTCACACTGATGTACTCTCCCTCTAAAGGAGGCCGCCTCAGCACATGCAGTGATGCTGGCGCCGCTGTGAGAGGTCGCACGGGCGTCTTTGGGATTGAAGCAAAGCCGCTGATATCCAACACAGCTGGGGTAGACCTAAAACACACAAACATGTTTGGAAGACTGTTGTACTGTGTATCAAAGACTGCAATAAAAAAAAATTGAATTTATTGTTGTTGTTTTTTTTTAAATAACTGATAGATTGTTTAATCTATAACATGTGAATAAAGATACATGTCCATCACATGCTATAATAAATCAATGTTGTGTCTTTAAATTCCTACTTTTTGTGATTGAAATGATTGATTGACTAAATCATTTCAGTATTGTAACAGTGAGTGGACGAAAACCACTAAAGTGCAAAATATATTGTTTATAGTGCTCAAAAAGGACATAAAAGGACAAACTTTAAAGAAGCAGAGTAAGTGCAGGCAAGCAAGTGCTTTTGTGTCTCTATATATAGAACACTGCCATGTTTCATCTTTGTGATTAATTGATTTGAAGTGCCTCTTATGTGTTTGTGATTATAGTATTAAAAAATGTGTGCTTTTTGCATTAAAATGTCTTTTTAGGAACCCCCTTATGCAATAGATAGCTCTGTTAAGAGTTGCTGTGAGCAGAGACAAAATAAAATGTTCTACATTCCCAGTAATGCACCAAATATAAAACCTTGTATTTAATGTAAAAATATCTATTGCACAAAATGTCTGCTTTCTACGAATGTGTCCTCCTGCCACTGTCTTTTTCAATATTACGAATGTTCACCATGCATCCCTCCTACCTGAGGGCGTGAGAGGCTTCATACTGCTCTGGAGAGGACGGCGGTGTGATGCCGTCACTCTGGGACGGGGCTGCGCTCTCTTGAGTCTCCACTGAGTTAAAAAGTCGCTTGACCACTCCTGCTTCCTGCTTCTGCCGCTTTGCCTTTGGGGCTGCAACAACAAAGTCAGATTTAAGGTACAAACCTACAACATGAAACAAACACATCAAGGACATGACAGCCATGTCTTCTGGGGGTGAACTCACTGATGGGCTGATCATCCAGCAGGTGCTCTATGTCAGAAGTGTCGTCTCCTGGACCCTTCTTCTGACACTTCGCCAGCTTGGAAGATTCCTCTAAACCATTCAAGCAAAGACATATTAACATATAACATACATATTAATGATCAATAGGAAAATAATTTATAACGTTTTTGATAATTAATTAATCTTTATCTTATTTATCAAACAAAAGTGACAAATATTCACTCACATGCTTCTCATGTGAGGATTTTCTGCTATTATGATATATATTGAATATGTCCAGGTTTTGTACTGTTAGTCAAGAAAGTTTATTTATTGATCTCACTTTGAGTTGAATAAATAAAAAGCAGAGAGATGAATCACTCTATTATAAGGAATATGTCACATATAATACAAATAATACAGACAACATCTTACAACAAGGCCTGTGTGGAGAACTTTATTTCCAATTCTAACGAAACATCAAAAAGTTTCCAAGGAGTCAAAAGTCAGGCTGAAGTTTGATGCACATAAATTCACATAGAATTATGCCCAAGACATGTTGAATATTTCCATTTGATGAAATGCTGCAGCCATAAAAAAAAACACTTTTTCACTCCATGCACACATTATAGCTTCAAGGAGGAGATGGGATTATAGGCTACATGTGGTTTACTGTCAGACATTGTGAATTTTTCAAAGCTTAAAGCAATTTAGAGAAATCAACTAATGTTATATAGAGACAGCGGTCTGTGTGTGTTTGAATTATTAGTGTAAGACGAAGTTAGGTTAATAACAGTTTAAACTCAAACGTGGCACCAGCTGCTATTTGGGAAAACACATAAAAAGTCGTGGTAAAGTTTGTTGGCTGACAGAGTCGCTCACCCTCCATCTGAGCCATCGCCTCCAGCTCGTCGGCGAACTGGTCGTCGAAGTCGTCCTGTATCTCGAACAGCTCGTCATATTCGTCCATATCGGCTTCGGCAAACACACGACACGACCAGAGACACGGATATTTGTCTAATCTCAAGGCAAACACATGAATATTTCCTTCGCTACTTCAGCGGCCACTTCGACGCTGCAGATTTCCCGGCAATTTTTTGTTGTGATGTATTACTTCCGGGTAAGGCGAGTCCTCCGTCCTCTGATTGGTTACTGAAGCTTTTCTTGTTTCCCATCATGCACCGCGAACACAAACTACGAGGTTTGGCCTGAAGGTGGCGCCAGACTAAAGACCATGTTTATATCTTAACAATGAAGGGATGTAATGATAACTTCACTGTTTTTATCACACTTTTACAACACGTTTTGTTTCATGTTGTACTTGATTTAATTTATTTTTTTTATTAATAGCCTTAAATGTATTTCTCTCTAAAGTTTTGATGTTGTTATTTTTAGGTCTGTCCTTGCTGGGCTTGGCTTTTAATTTGCTTTATTATATAGAGCATTTAGATAAATATATTCCTTTGTGTGAAGCACTTTTAAACTTTAAAACAAATATGACTTGCTTTTGAATAACTGACTCAATGGACTACAGTGTTATTGTTTAATATCCAGTGTTATTTAAATGTAGGCTTGTGCATGAAACCAAATAATAGTTCCATTAAGTGCTGTTCACTGGTTATGGAGATGTGTGGCCATAAATAACTTCATTATCATACTGCTGTTCAGATTAAAGAGAAACTAGGTTAAATTCACAATTAAAACCCAGTAACTACTGTCAGCATGACATTTTATTCCTGGGCAATAGATGTGGAGCATTAAGTACCTTGCAGGGAATAATTGTTGATTATTATTATTGTTGGTAGAGGAAGCTTGTTATTCCTCTTCATCTTTAGAGGTTTCTCCAATCTGTGCATTACAAATATGCGTTTGTTTGCTTTTGTTTTGTTTTTTTTATACTTGAATCTCAGCACAGATTTTATCAGTAGAGCAGATGTAATGAAAACACAAAACCTCCCCAGAGGGAAACTGTACGGACTAAGGTGTTTAAAAGATTTAGTCTGTCATGTTAATACATGAACATACATTTATCTTGTCTTTGTCCCTCTATTGTGATAATGCTTATGACAAAATTATATACTGAATAACATAAATGTATGTATTTAGATGTGTTTTTTTTTGTATTTGCCATGTACTAGTATATGCAATGATAAAAACATTTGAATTACAAATTAAACATGTAACATAAGATATACCTTACTTAAAATAAAATAAATAAAAAAATAAAAGTTTTTGTTGCACACAAAACCTTCATTCATCTTAAGCTTTAACATGTTGTTCCATGTGTGTGTGAGATTAATGATGATGTGTGTGACGTCAGGGTGTCTCTATCGCCACCATCTGTTCCTTATAGTGGACAAACACTGGCCAGCAGTTTGTGTGTGACACTGAATTAATTTCACATCAGGTAGCACGAAAGCAAACTCACTCAGCTCTCTTTGTCTCGTCCTCTCTGACTTCTCGTCCTCTCGTGTTGTCGCTCAGTGAAAAATGTCCAGATGTGTTTTTTCAGAATGTACATACAGGTTCAGATCCGTGTGTGTTTCAATACAAGTACATTCAAATGTGGCACCTCCCTAGTATACCCTGCTTGATTCTCAAAAATTTTTTCATCAGGGTTCATCACTTTCATCAGGGTGAAATCTGAGGAAATTTCTAGTTATTGACATATGGAGGTTTAATCCTTTTACCATGATTAAATATTTTGTAAATAAATAAATGTTTGGAAAAGTTAGTTGTGACATTACATCTGTATGTCTTGTATGGTCATACATGTGTTTCTTGTACATTTTTAACCAATTAACAGTAAATATGATATCTAATAAAAATATATGATGATTTATAGATGATTTAAAAGTCAGATGACTACTAGGAAGCTTCTGTTTTAGAGGGAAATTACCTTTAAAACTTTAATAGAAATTCCTCCATCTAAAGATATTTTCTCAATCTGGTACTTACATAATATAAGTGTTTCTCAAATTTAAATCTCAATCATAATTTCAGTATGGCTGCTAAATATATCCAACAAGAAAATAATGTAAAGAAACCAGAGTATATGATCAAACATGTATCACTTGCTGTAAAATAGAGCAGACCAGGCTTGGTTTTTAATCACTCCAGAACTACCAAAAATATGTATGGTATCTAAGATTATATGGTAGGATGGTATTCCAAAACATTATTGTGTCCATCATCAGTCAATAATTCAAAACCAGAAATGGATCTATCCTCAGACTTTTAATTATTTGAAAAAAGTTTCTAAATTCTAAAAAACTTTTTGTAATTTTGTAAGATCAGACGTCATGGTTTTCAAATGTTGGCTGTCTTATTGGAGTAAAGACCTTCGATTTAGACTCAGATTCCTTCCTTAAAGTTTCTGAATGAAACTATAAAAAGTTAAGAAACTGTTCTGTGTCTCTCTCACACACTTTCATGTACCCTACTTGGCACTTAACAGCAGATGTTTGTGTGTTTAGACACTAATGATTATAAACTTGTCATCGCCAATGATTGACCGTGTGTGTGTGTGTGTGTGTGTGTGTGTGCATCAGCGTGGACTCTGGTCCACATGAGCATCTGCTGTACTCCACTGCCCACCCATACCATGCACTCCATTATCCCCTAGCACAGCGTGTGTGTCAGCGCTGCAGGTGCCACATTAAGGTGATGTGTTTAATCATCAATTCAACCAAGGGACTGCCCACTTCACACGTACACAGACCGCTTTCTGTAACAGCTTGTAGTTCAGACGAGAAGGGACTTTTATCAAGGGCTGCAGTGTGTGTTTGACTGTGTGTGTGTGTGTGTGTGTGTGTGTGTGTTAATGTTAGTACGACTGTTTTTTTCTATATGTGTTGGGAGAGAAGTGGGCAAGTAAAGGCTGAGGTTCTTTATTAGATTTTCTAGAGGTTTTTTAGGGAGTGTAATGCGTTCTTCTTGGTGTTTAGGGTGTTTACAAAGTAGGTCTACAGTGTCAGATTATGAGAGGGGGCCGATGAGACTGACTGCACAGGTGTAAGGGTTAGATTCAACAGGAGTGTGTGTGTGTGTGTGTGTGTGTGTGTGTGTGTGTGTGTGTGTGGCTGTAAGGAAAGGCCAATACAAGAAGCAAACAAGTGTGTTTTTGCTGTTGTATAAGTGTGTGTGCGTTGTTGTGAACACTGAGGATGTCTAACTCCACCATCAACTTCTACGCCCTGTCTCAGTCCTTCAGCTTCTCTGACATTATCGTCATAGCAACCTACTTTCTTCTCAACCTCGCTGTCGGCATCTGGGTGAGAATCAGACATGTGTATGTGTGTGTTTTTTCTGCTTATGTGTATGTGTGTGTGGATGCTCGTGTGTAACAGTTTTCTCTGTCAGTCATCATGCAGGGTGAGCAGGAATACTCTGAGCGGATACTTCCTGGCTGGACGGGACATGGCCTGGTGGCCCGTGAGTCTAACACTACTAATGTTGTTTTTGTGGATAAAGGCCAAAGAGAAGTTTCTAATTCTTGAGTAGCAGTCCTTGTTTGCAAATATCAGTAAGCTTAAATATGATTGTAAATTACTGATACTGATATTTGGCAGTCTTGAGCATGTTCACAAACAGATATTATGGAAGTATATATGAATCCTGTATACTTTGTATATTTTGTGGAATCCATTTAATGATACTTTATACTCTGCTACAGTTTCAAAGGAAATAATGTACGCTTTGCTCCATTACATTTATCTAAAAGCTTGTTACTTTTCAAATTAAGATTTTACATTAAAAAACATATGATAAACTTAGAAAATACAACACAATGTTAAAGATTATATTAGCTGTTCCCAACCTGCACTTGTGACCCTTTACAAAATAAAGCAGTGTCTGGTTGGGGTCCCTTGTGACGCTCCAGGGTCTGTCTATGTCTTTTGAGCAGTTCCACCAAAGAGAGGTTTCCCCTCTAAACTCCTCAGATGGTTTCATTTATTTAATTTTCAACCCTTTGGAGGTAGCCTGACCCCTAGGTTTGGAACCACTGGACTAAAATACCTTACTGTAAATGAAGTACTTAAAATTACCTCCACCTCAACCAGCTACAACAGTAAAATGCTGCCTATGCATCAGCATTGACAACAATGATACCATATTATCAATTATTCTTTCAGCACTTTTACTGCTAATACTTTAAGTATTTTTACATCGTTGTATTTGTACTTTTACTTTAAATATTTGAATTCTTCTGTGCGCAGATTGGAGCGTCTCTCTTTGCCAGTTCAGAAGGCTCAGGTTTGTTTATTGGTCTGGCTGGAACTGGAGCTGCTGGAGGAATCGCTGTCACTGGATTTGAATGGAACGTGAGTAGACACAAACATGCACGCATCCTTTCAACAAAGCATTGTGATATGCTTATTCATCTATTAACAGTGACTAAACACATTATTGTCTGGAATGAAGCAGAGCTAGCCTGTTAAATCATTGACATGTTATTTATTTTGTGGTGTTTAGTACTAATAGGGCTGACTAGACAAACAAACTATTAGTGTAAGAATCAATAACTAATTGACACTTTGTATATGAAAGGAAAACAATTGACAGTAGTATTGCAATAGCTATTTTACATAATTACTTAGAACAATGCTGTCTAGACCAAAGACATAAAATTACTTTTGCAGTGTGTATTTGTGTTTTTTACTTTCTTTAACAGCTGTTGCAGGCAGCCCACTGCAGGGGGCAGAGGCAGAACAACAACTGTACAAAAGCTGGCACATTAGCTTGCAGAGATACATAAAAGTTTTATTTCGGTTCGACCAGAGAGATTTAACTCCTGAGGCAACTGTTGTGGACAATCTGGTCAAACCTTTCTGTCTCCTTTCCTTCTTTCTCACAGGCCACCTATGTGTTGCTTGCCTTGGCCTGGGTATTTGTGCCTGTCTACATCTCCTCAGGGGTTAGTTTGCATGGGTGCACACACACACACACACACACACACACACACACACCCAGTGCAAATCTGCTTGTTAAGGCTGGTTCAGCAGGTACATTTAGGTGCCAAGAGACATTCCCTTACCAGCATTCCCCGCCTTGAAAATTCCACAGCAGGGTGTTACAATACACTACGTAGACACACAACTGTCTACTAAGAACAATCATAAATTACTCTATTTATCTCTGTTTGTACATAATTATACTAAAAGCAGGGGAAGTGTGAACAAATTCAGTCACCGCTTGCTAATTGCCAGATCATACTGAGCTCCTGAAACCTCTCCTTCAGTCAGCCTCTTCTGTGGAGCTGCTTGTGAGGTGAAGATGTTGAAATTTGTGTGTTCAGATCGTCACAATGCCGGAGTACCTGGGCCGTCGCTTTGGAGGAGAGAGGATCAGAACCTACCTGGCTGTCCTCTCACTGCTGTTGTCCGTCTTCACAAAGATATCAGTAGGACAATGTCACACGCGCACAAAGACGCAACGTAACACCATTTAGCAAAACCATCTGCTATGAGACTGAATCTCTGCCGGCGTTGTTAACAGATGTGTTGTGTTACTGTCACCAGACGGACCTGTACTCTGGAGCCTTGTTTGTTCAAGTGTGTCTGGGGTGGAACCTCTACCTGTCCACCGTCCTCATGCTAGTGGTCACTGCTCTCTACACTATTGCAGGTACACCAACAACCACACACACGTACATCCACACGATTACATCCTGTATAACTAATGTTATGTTTTTTAAGATACACGATTCCTGAACGATTCCTATACGCACACTCACTTCCTTTCAGGTGGTCTTGCTGCTGTCATCTACACTGACACTCTACAGACATTCGTCATGATTATAGGAGCGATCATCCTAACAATCACTGGTTTGTACAATTATCACAATTTATGAACAAACACAACCACTGCAGTTACTTTAAGGATTGTGTAGTTGGAGTTGTGTGCTCCTGGTCCACAGCCTTCAACAAGATTGGTGGCTACAGCAACCTGGAGCGTGTGTACAGCATGGCGGTGCCCAGTAAGATCATTCCCAACAGCACCTGCCACCTGCCACGTCAGGACGCCATGCATCTGTTCAGAGACTCCGTCACTGGAGACCTGCCCTGGCCCGGCATGACTCTGGGGCTCACCATACTGGCCACCTGGTACTGGTGCACTGACCAGGTACATTTATACACACACACAAACACATGTACGTACAGGCAAAACGGCTGCAGATGTGTCTTAAAACGCAGTTTCTATAATGGCCACTAGAGCCTG
The DNA here is from genome assembly GCA_031216445.1 of Lateolabrax maculatus. Lineage (NCBI taxonomy): Eukaryota > Metazoa > Chordata > Actinopteri > Acropomatiformes > Lateolabracidae > Lateolabrax > Lateolabrax maculatus. The sequence continues at coordinate 7,567,997 of CM062204.1, read as the reverse complement.
GCCACAAAAGCTCTCAATGAATTTAAGTGAAGTGGAAAAACTCCTAACCTCTTTCTCGAAATAAATCAAATCATTTAAATGTTTATTAATCAACATACATTTTTTTCACAACATAGGGGGTGTCGACATCTTCTAATCTTTTAATTATTTGTCCATCAAAAAGATAAAAAAGGAATCATTTTTCTTTTTACTAGTTTAGACAGGTTTTGACCAAACAACTTAATTCTGGGGAAACCTAGAGGTGCAGCAACACAGCAATATCACCACCTTTCCCTACTGGACTTACTTGAGTCCATAGTCAGTTTGTACAACTTATTTGGAAATTAAACTTAGCAAAAAGTCAGTAAACTGTCCGTTGCATAGATAAACTGTGTTTGCAGTTTTATGTTTCCGACACACAGTTTTGGTAATTATCTTGGTATGTGTCTTCGTTCTCTCCCCCTAATGAGTATGGTAAAATAATTATACAGCTACTAAATAGACCTTGTGGTGAGATTGTTTTGTCTACTGTTTCCAAGGTGAAGAATTCAATTTTATTTATGCATTTAATGTTCATACTACATGTCCTACCAAGCTCAATTCTACTAACTACTAACTCTACTAACGTGGCTCCATCCACAAATCCAAGTAAAAAAAAAAAAAAAAAAAAAAAAGGTCAAGCTCCACCCTGATGGTGATTTTGCGCCAAACCCAAACCCCAGAATTCAAAAATCCCTTCAGAAACCTAAAAGCTACAATTATATATTTTTTTGCAGTGCATGAGGCAAAAGCAGACATACAGCTGGGTCAGCAACCATCTGCCTTTTTATTTACAACATTCACTTTTGGTCCCACATCATTAAAAGTACATATAAACCAGTTCTCTACACCTGCACAGGTAATCCCGTACATCTGCCAAATATGTGAAAGCAATCAACACAGTAGCCCTAACCCCTCACACCATCACTAACCAATCACAGTGGTATCAACCCGAGAGCCTGACTCGTACATCAGTGTGGAGACCAAATTGGCTGATCTTGCATGTCATAAATAGACTGCATCTGTGTAGGTTAGATATGGAATAGACATTACAAGACAAAATTCTGAAAAAGCAGTTGAGGTAATTTAGAAATATTTGTTCAAAAGATTGTTTACAATACTGAAGTGCCTGAGTTGGCAGAGAAAACTATCTGCTGACCAAATTTGGGACAGTGTCTGTTAAGGCTGGTTATCACCTACAAAATAACCTGCCTGTGGTTCAAAATCTTAGCACAACTGTGATAAACAACTTGCAGGGACCCATGCTGTGTGTGTGTTTATGCACGTGTTTGTCAGCATACAAATGTCAGCTGATATATCTTTATCAGAGTTTATTTCCTCCCAGATATCAGTACCTGCTTCTAAAATTCATCAACGGCCAGAAAATACAGAAACCATCCAATCAAAAGCCTTAAACCAGGAAGCATTGATCTGGAAGGTGATGTGAATCATTTACAGACAATACTTCATAAAACATATAAGCAAATCAAATTGCCAACCGTTGTTGACAAAGTCAGAAAATCCCAATTAAATAGCAACTGTATGTTGAGCCTCCTGGTTTCAAACAAGTAATGACATGCGTGCCAGAAATAGAGAAGATTTCACCAATTTCTTAGCAGGAAGTCAACAATCATCCTTGTGTACTTGTACTTCTACCTAGCATCCTTATTATTTTGAGACGCTTTCTTCTGCTGCGCTCCACCTCGTGCCCTTAAGTGTCTTAAATTGCTCAGTTTTGAGAAAGATACTCCTAGTAACCCCGAGGGGTTGGGTGGCGGCTGTGGCGAGGCGTGATCCGTCTTCCTGTAACCCGGGCTGTGGCGTCGTGGCGACCGGCCGGAGCGTGTCTCTACACGCTGCTGAGCCGGATCAGTCTGCAGTGTTTGACCATGCCAGTAACGGTGTCCTCCAATCACAGGGCCAGATGCTCGGGTGGGCCGGTGATAACTTCCTGGTTTGGCAATGACTACTTTAGCCCCTCTCAGTCGCATATCACGACCTGGAGATCGTGAGGTCTGGAACAACTTGAAAAAAAGAGAGGAAACAGAGAGAGATGAGTGTGACATCATGGAGTCTGGAAGAGTTACACATTTAGACTATTTGTGTGGCTATAGGGGACTGTAAATCCTCCAATACCCATTTCACACATGGAGTACCTCAGGCATCAATCCTCGGCCCTTTGCTATTCCCTACTTATATATTCAAATAATTCAAAAGCATCGTGTCAGATTCAAATGATGACATGAGACTGAGCACACTACACGTCTGGCTTACCAAAGTTTAAGCAGAACTTCCTTCAGTTATCTCACAAGTTACGATCTTAGTCAGACTTTCTCAGATTTCCTCTCTTTAAACATTCAGCCTCATTGCAGAAATCTGTATGACATTTGATAGACTGAAAAAACATCAACAAAAAGTGACGTCTATAGACCATGTAGATTTTGTTCCAAAGTTCATTTTGTCATTCTCTTGATTCCTATCTTAAGTCAATAAAATATATCAAGACTACTCACAAGATCCCACAGAAGATTATATATAACACCTATAAGCACCTTTACAGTGGTTGTCTGTGCATTTTATACTAGATTTTAAAAAAAGGTACCTGTGGGCTTAACTATATTTCTGACCTGCTAACCCCTCTTCTAAAAATACATTATTTTAGAATTTTTTTGTTTTTATTATGTGCTTTTATTCCATTTGTTATTTCAACTTAACTTGTATACCACATTTTGGGGAGTTTTTCCTTACCCGAATTGGGGGTTGTAGGATAGAAGGTGTTGTACGCTGCACAAAGTACAGAGCTGAAAAGCTCCCAAAATTGTGATTTGGGATTTGGGGCTATATAAATAATAATTCTAATTCTACACATTTTTTGTTCGAAAAAGTTCTCCAAAAACAACAAGTACTGTTATCGTTATTATTTGTGTTTCTGTATGTGTAGGTCATTGTACAACGGTCCCTGTCTGCTAAGAACATGAGTCATGTGAAAGGAGCATCAATCCTGGCTGCCTATCTGAAGATGCTGCCCTTCATCTTCATCATCCTCCCTGGCATGATCAGCCGAGCTCTCTATCCAGGTGTGTGCACATACATATGGGCAACACTCACACCTTTTAATTAGGAAAAGGTACGATGTGTTCATATGCAAGTAGTGGCTCGCTTAGACGCCACAGGAGGAACACACCCAGTTTTAGTAGGATTTGTGTTTTTCCTGTAACACTGTTACATCAGTATCACTGAACTGTGCTGCCAACTTTATTCATTATTCTTTGGGAATCTCTGCACTTGTTTTTGTCAGTGATTACTCATGAAACATAAACATAAAAAAAGATTTTAAAGATTAAAACAAGCATTGTGTCAACATCGATTTGACAGTGTCATCTAAGGCTGCACCTAACTATTACTTCCATTAACAATTAATCCGTTGATAATTTTTTCAGTTAACTGATTAATCATCTAAATGTCACAATTTCCAAAAGCCCACAGAGATGTCTTCTTAGTGTTTATTTTATACGACCAACAGTCAAAAAACCAAAAGATATTCAATTTACAATGTTATAAAACATGGTCTTAAAAAGAATGGTCTTACAATTGAGAAGTTGAAACCTGCAGCTGTTTCTTGAAAAATTACTTTGAATTGATTATTAAAATAGTTAATTTTCTCCCAATCAATTAATTGACTAATCATTTTGTGTCTAAACTATTTCACTATTATTTCATTATCAATGAATCTATGGATAATTTTGATTCAACTAACAGCTTAATTAATGGTAAAATGTGGTAAAATGTGGTAAAACAGCGAAAAATGCCGATTACAAATTCCCAGACCCTGGTTTTGGACCAACAGTCTAAAATCTAATAAAACAGAAAAAGCAGCAAACTCTCACTTTGACAACCTGGAACTGCAAATACATGGCATTTTTGCTTGATAAATGGCTTAAAATATAGTTTTTGGCCATGATGTCTGACTAAGCAACTGATTGAGTGATTGTTTAAACACCAAAGGATTAGAAACATTGACATAATTCCTGCTGGGTGCTCACCTGTCCTATGTGTCTATGTGGTGAGCCGTGTGCTTGTCTGCGGAGCTGCTGTGATTCGCGGATGAGGGACTGGCTGTCCTCTGACTGGCTGGGCTCCCGCAGATCCAGCATGCTCTGGGAGAGGCGGGCCATCAGGTTGACCCCGTCTCCTTGGCGATGCCCGCGACCGGACCCTGTCGTTACTCCGTTGGTCAGCGGGTCTCTTGGCTCTGGCTGGGAACAATCGTAAAACTCCTCTTCTGATGCTGTGGAAGTGCTTGACGGATCATCGTTGGCTGCTCGGTCACATATGACCTTCGTGCTGTCTTGGCTGCCTTCACCGTTGCTGCCAGAGTCCCTGCAGTCGTCCTTTGATGTTAAGCGACCACGGCCTGGCGTCAGCTTCTCCTGGGTTCTCCTAAGGCCATCTAGACTTTCCAGTTGGTCCATTTTCATCAGAGTGACCTGTGGTTGGCCTGGCTGCTCTGAGGCGGCAGGGTCTATGACTAACTGCAGTGTGCGGCGTTTAGGAACAGGAGGTGCCACAGTTTGTGGAGCCTCATGAGTTTGTTTAGCATTGTCTGTTGGCTGTGAATCATCAGTAACATTGGATGGTAATGCAGGAGTGTGTGCATTTGGTTTGTGTGTGTCTTGTGTTAAAGATATGTTTGGTTGCTGAGCAGGCCCTTTGGAATCTGTTGCATCAGTTTGCTCTTTTTTCGGAGCGGTGTGTGTTTGCTGTTCGAGCGGTTTCTTGGTTGGACTCACAGGAGTAGTGGCGTCTGTACTCGTATTCCCAGAAGGATTTTCTGCTGTTCTTTCAGCGTTTGCAACCCGACCTGCAGCAGGTTTCTCAGTCTGTGCTGGTAGCGTCAGTGGTGAGCTGAACCGTATAGCCTGGCTGACCTCAAACCTCTCCGACCTCTGTAGGTGAACCTGATTGGCTCGCTTGTCATCCCTGATGTTGATGAAGCCAATCACGTCGCTTGGTGGGTCTGGCTCTGGCCAGGTGGGCAAGTACGGGATCAGGTACACTTTCTCCAGATGTGCTAATCCCGGATGTATGGGTGGCTCTTCGATAACATTCTTAAGACGTTTCATCATTTTTAGCCCAGTGGGATTCTGGGAGCTAGAGTTTTTGTTGCTGGAATTTTGGTCAGAAGGAGTGGGACTTGTGTGTGTTCCTGAGGCAACAAGGGCATATTTGGGATTGATGAGCTTCCTAGCAACAGCAGCTGACACTTGAACAGGAGCCGCCTGAGGGAGTGGGTCAGGGATTGGTTCATCTACCATGGTAACCTTGCTGAGAGACACACCTCTGGACACGAGGTAAAGGTCACGAAACTGCATGTCAAAGGTCTCTACTGCCTGTCCTGTGATCACAGTGATTAGGTTTCTGTCCAAACGAGATGAGGACCAGGTGAAGCTGCAATAACAGACATGGAAACATAAATTAACAGCAATGACTCCCCTATTAATGTGCTCATCTGAATGGGGCTCAGATTTCAAACATTTTTTTTAACTAAATCTGTCCCAGGTCATGTTTGTCCCATCTCAACTCTTTCTGCTATGTCACAACTACTACTAAGAAAACATAATTTATAGTTTAATCATTACAACAGACCTTTGTGCTCTCAAATCATGCATGACATTATGGTCTTTGATCACATTAGTTTTTCATTCTTTTCAACTTCCTGGTGGAATGAGGGATGCAGTCTATGTACAGATATATTGGTAAATATGTAACTACATCGACAATGATGACGAACTAAAAGTCTGTGTGTGTTTAGGTGAAGTTTTATAATGGTGGAAGATCTGCCTCATTTTCAGAAATTAGCATTGGCAGATAAGTTTCTGCATGCTGCAACAATGAAATGAAAAAATATTGATTGGAGCAGCTTTAAATACACAACATTGCACTGTGTTCATGCACATTCACAACATACTGTCTAGTACACTGCTCACCTGTATGATCCGGAGATGGCTCTGTCTCCATCTACCAAGAGGAACTTCTGGCTCAGTGATCCACTCACCTTCTGTGCCGACCGCGTGAAGAACTCAACCCCTCCACAGCAGCGTACACGCAAATTCTGCACATGCACAAACATACACATACAAACAGGGTTAATGCCGTGTAAAGAGAGGCCCTTGGGGGTTTAGTGTTGATGAAAGAAAGGATTTTAGTGAACAAAAGGGAAATAAAGGCGACAAGAGGTGGTAGACATAAAAAGAGTTCTCTTGCTGCTCAAGAACAGTCTATTAATACCACCAACTTCATGTTGGTTGACTCTACAGATTAGAGTATGGACTGTATCCATGTATGTGCATGTGTGTATGACACACCCCGCTATGTTTATCTTTGGTCCTGTGATAAGGGTGTGGTTCCAGGCCAAGCGTTACCTTGTAAGTAAATGTTCTGTGCAAAATCTCACAGGAGACACCAAGCATAGGACTCGTAAATGCTCATAATCACAGCAGAGATGTCAGATAACAAAGAAGTTGAAAGAGAGCGGAGGTCTGGTGGTTTAAGCTTTGAGGAAGGAAGAAGGAGAAATGAAAGAGGCGCATTTAACAGAAAGTAAAGTCTGCTTGGTTTATCTAATTGCCTGCAGCACAGATGGGAATGTGCTTAGTGTCTTTCTGGCCCCCAGTCCAAAGCCCCGATGAAACACAAAGTATTTTCTGTTACTTCCTGAACTAGTTCAACAGGCAAAGAATAACAAGAAGAAAGAAATTCAAGCCTATGGCAAAAAACAAGCTTGTGCACACCCCTTACAAAGGCCTGCAGGCAGAAACATGTCACACCTACGTCAATCATGAATCATGCGCCCTACTTTCAAATATAATTAAAAAATCCCTTTTACAGTAATATACTTAAAATTGTGTCTTTAATTAAAACATTTTAGTTGACGTGTTGGAGCTTTTTTAAATAAATCCTTTCCTATTATTATATCCTTATCAAGAGTAGCCATCTATCCAACTGGTTCATCTCCGAGCTTGTCAAAACATCATCTGGGTGTGTGTGTCTGTATACATACCTTCAGGTGCCCCCGGTGCATATCAGCTCTGCCACACATGGAAAGAAAGCAGGGGACTGCAGCCATGTCAATGATAATGTACACAGGAACTTTGCGTTTGTAGGCTGCATCCAGCAGGTCTCGAAAGATATCGACGTCCGTAAACACATCCATCACCACGGCTATCACCTACACACACACACACACACACACACACACACAGAGGAAACCACAAATGGTGTTAGTGTTTCCTGGTCTGTGAGGGTGGGTTTGATTTAAGCAGCTGTATTCAACAATATTACACCCATTATATCGTAAAAGGAAGCTGGGCACTTAAGAGCACGGCATTTAAAAGGCAAATTAAACCCCCAAAGATAAAAAGAATATGTCAAACTGTTCTGAACATAGATGTTCCATAAAGAGACTGTTATAAACAAAGAGTGCTTTGCAGAGGGGTGACAGAGTGTGAAGTGGCTGGACAGTGTGTTCTGTGCGTTCACAGCAATACTAGTGACAGCATGGTACTCTTCACACAGCACTGATTATTCACTCTTCATCTGACCCAGTTTCAATCCTAAAACTGCAGAACTGCGGTCCCAAAGACTGACAAACTTACTGAATAAGCTGAACATAAAAATAGCTCTGGAAAAATCTTTTGAAGTAAGAATTTTTTTACCACAGATTTCAAATCAACTTTATTGTTATTGTTCTTGTGTAGGATTAAACATGTTCTTGTCAATCCTAGATGTTAGAAAAAGTAAAAGGTAAAATAAGATAAAGTTGTAATAAATAAGCAGTTTGTTGTTAGCTGAGTTCAGCTGAACAGCGGCCGTGTTTTTGCTCTGCAGTGCCTTTCCAGCAGTGAAAAAGTATGTCAGTCTGGAACTGAGTCTGATCAAATTCTTGTCTTTGTTGTTTTGAGGCGAAGTTAGACTGTTACATGTGCCAGCATTTATGTACGTAGGTAAAGGTTATGTATAGGGTGCTGGCATGTCATGTCTTCACTGATGTCAGAGCATTTCTTTCCACTGGCGTGTCAAGATCAGACTTGTTTCATTAAAACTTTGTTGGGTGCATGTGTGAGAGTGGCATGTGCAAGAGGAGAAGGGAGAGGGAAGGTTTGTAAGACAAGACAGAAGCAAATAATGGGCAACAAATGGATATTTTCATTATCAATCCATCATTTTCTCACTTCAATCGTTTTTTTTTTTCTGTAAAAAGAAAAACAGAAAAGTGACATATGCCCATTGGAAACTCTTGAATTGAAAATTGAAATCATTATCAAAATAGTTGTAGATTAATTCCCTCCCAATCGACTGATCGATTAATCAACATTAATCATTTCGGCTCTAAACATAATAGCCCTGCGATACCTTTGTGAAGCTTATAAAGTTATTTTTGTTGCTGTGTCAGACCTGCACTGCTTTGTACTTTGTTGTGTTGTTGCAGTGAACTGCATTATACACTGAGCAACCAGAACAATAGGATGTACTTTGGTGCATTCAATAGCACTGCAATAAATACAACCTTACTCAGTTTCTGTTGAGACTATCAGGCCTGCTGTGGTTGCTCGTGTCTCCTCTCAGTTCTGTGGTACATTTTGAGCCTCTATGTTGTGACGTTTTATAATATAAACACCTCACACTGTAATGAAATCCTCCATTACAACACACGTGTAATCTCTGTGTCACGGTGCCAACACTAACAAACAACTACACACAGATAATCCCGAACCCAGGGCTGTTGTACTGGATCACGTCACAGTGTCCCGGGGTTCCTGTGGCGTGTTTAACGTCGTGCAGATCCAACTGAACTTTATCCACCACTGCATCATCACCTCCATCCTCCATCCTCCTCCTCCTCCTCCTCACCGCCTACCTTCTGCGCTCCTGCGATGCTCTTGCGCACCACCTCCTTGATGTGCGTCTGGCCCTCGGTCGGAGGTTGGGTGTACACGGTCACGCGCGTCACCCCGCGGTATGAAATCGCGTCGGGCCACCCAATGTCCAGCTCCGCCACCGAGGCCTCAGACCGGTCCGGCCAGTACTGGAGCGACACCTCCCCGTCCCCCGCTTCCTCCCCGGACCCCGGGGTGAGGTTCCCCGGCCCCGGCGTGTCCGGCCTCAGGTGATGCTCGTGGCCGGGCCGGTACACCTCCGCCCGGTGCGCGATGCGCTCCAGCTCCGGCTCGGACAGGAACTCGCGGACGCCGCTCTGGCGGATGTACGCCGTGAACGCATCGCGGCCCTTGGCGACGAGAGCCTCGACCGCCAGCCGCTGGTCCTCGCTGTAGAAAAACTCCGGTTTGCTCTCGCTCACGCGTAAGTTGACGTGGTGATCGTCCAGACACTGGATCTGGGACAACGCCATGACCCCGACGCACGCACCGGTCAGTGAATAGTTAAGCGCTGAAACCTCCCTGACCCAGTTTCCAGTCGTCGGTCCGAGGGGTCCGAGGGGTCAAACCTGAAACACGTGCGATCTGTCATTCCGGTCCATGGTGCGTCCGCGTGGCCGGGGCCCGTGAGGCGGCGGGGAGCAGATGGTCCCTCCGGTGGGGAAAGATTTTCATCTGAGGGGGAAATAAGCCGCTGGAGCAGTTCCTCAGCACGGGCTCGGGTTACTCAAACACACACACTCACACACACTCAGACACACACACACAGACACACTCAGGTGTAGTGGGAACAAAGCACCTCCGCCCTGGGACACGCCTTTCACCTGACGGGGGCCCGGCTCAGCGGCTCCAGCCTCGGGGCCCTGCAGACACGGGGCCCGGCAGCTGTCTGGCTGGATGAGTGTATCCGTGTGTCCGCCAGTGAGTCAGACCGAAGCGGAACTCGTCCTCGAGATAGAGAAAGAAGTCATTAATCCTCCTTTAGACGTGTTGAAACTGTGTGTGACTCAACTGTTGCGCTGACGAGTCACTTTTCCTCTTTTGGTTTTTTTTTTTTTGTTTTTTTTTTTTTCTCCTTCTTTGTCGGAGCGCCGAAGTCCTCGAGCACAAAAATGGCAACTGTTGCGCTTCCCGAAAAGTCGTTAAATATCACCAGCGTGACACGGACGAGTCTCGACTTTCACTTGGTCCGAGCCCACGTCGGAGGTTTTTGTTTCGGTGCCGAGTTACCGGCGTGTGTCTGACCCTGGAATCCGGGAACGGAAGCTCTGTTACCGGCGGCGGAGAGGCGGAGTGTCCGGTAGTTGGTTCGGAAAGAGAGGCGTTAAACTCCACCCTCCCGCCCGGACAGAGGGAGACAAGTCTGGAACAATGCACCCTCTTTTTCTTGCAAATATGTGCATGTACAGAAACCCATGCATGTGTGTGTGTGTGTGTGTGTGTGTGTGTGTGTGCACAGTTTATAAGAAACACACCACCCTGCACTGTAACATAATACACATTCTGTCATGGGACATCAAACTTATGTAGAAAAGTGGCCACTGATCATTAGTTTTCTCATGAGTTCATCTGCGATCCCCATTCTGTGATTTCAAAAGACTTATGTGATGTTGATCTCTTTGCACCTCTCTCAGTTGTTAACCCCCAAACCATGATCTCATTTTAATCTTAAACTATATGAACCCAGATCCAGACATGCATCAGTTATTTCTGAAAGTGCAGCAGACAGCACAGTGACACATCACCAACAATCATTATTAGCAATACGTTTGGTATTTGCACTGCATTTCCTAAATAGGACATTGGTCAAACTAACATTCTCCTTAATATGATTTTTCCTTTAAAAAAAGTAACCTAATAGTGTTTAATAAGTGTAGTCGTTATATCACAGCAGACGAAAAACACAAAGTCCCATAGTGGCAGTAAAACTTCTCATACTGGGTTACAGTAACGTCAGCAGGATTTTGTGTAATTATACATGTACAGGTTTCATTTTTTTGGAACAAATTATGTTATATAGTTTCCAACATTATAATTACATTCAGTACAAGGAAAGTTTTGTCATCTGTTGAATGTGATCTTCCCAAGAGAAGCCATTCCTGACTGAGAAAAGAATAATAGCATCAAAAAACAATAATAATAGATAGATTCTTTAACTGAAAAATAAAGATCAAGTAACATTACTGTTTAAAATATGTTACACACCACCTTTTAAATGAGCTACTTTTGTTCTAATGGAGGAATTTAGCCTAACTCCTTTTACCGCTTCATAAATAGAAATTAGAGCAAAGGAACATGAATTCTGCATGAGTAGAATATGTTGTTAGGTGTGTGAATGACCTGTGTCTTCATATCTCAGACTCTGTAGGATGTGTGGATCCAGAAGAGTGTGTGCGAGTGTGTGGAGCTGAGGTGGGATGCTCCAACATTGCCTTTCCCAAGCTGGTCATTGAACTCATGCCCAACGGTGAGAATACTGCTCTCATTTTTATTTCCAAATGTGCCAAATGCTGTGATGAGCTTTTTTCTTTCTTTTTTGTTTACCTGCATGCATCTGTTCATCTGTGTGTGTGTGTGTGTGTGTGTGTGTGTGTGTGTGTCAGGCTTGCGTGGACTTATGATAGCGGTGATGATGGCTGCTCTGATGTCATCACTGACCTCCATCTTCAACAGCAGCTCCACACTCTTCACCATGGACATCTGGAAGAAACACCGCCCGCGGGCCTCAGAGAAAGAGCTGCTTCTGGTTGGCAGGTATGAAGGCTTGAAGACTTTAAAAGAAAAGAAGCTGACCTCGCACTCTGATCGTGCTGTGAAGAGTAAACTTTGAACACCAGGGTCAATAAATCTCTGTGTGCAGAGAAAGTGAAATGGATGTACTGTACGTGTTTGTTCCAGGATCGTGACTGTGATCTTGGTGGTGGTGAGTGTGGTGTGGATCCCCATCCTGCAGTCGGCCAACAGTGGCCAACTGTATGTCTACATCCAGTCGGTGACGAGCTACCTCGCTCCGCCAGTCACTGCTGTCTTCACTATGGCTATCTTCTGGAAGAGGACCAATGAGCAGGTAACATACATGCAAGTGTGGGTCCATACAATACAAATAGGGCTGCAACTAACATTGTTTAAACAATTTGAGTAATATTTTTTGTCTTTTGCCTATAAAATAGTGAAAAATGGGCACATAAAAGTTCCCACAGTCAGATTATATCTGATTAACAGTCAGTCACACTCATATAAAAAAGAGAAAAGCAGGAAATCCTTCACATTTGTGAAGCTGGAACCGGTGATTGTTGGTATTTCTGCTTGATAAATGACTTAAACAACATAGACAGACTTTAACCATCAACTATCCCTTTCTGTCAGTGGATGAACCCATTAATGGAGTCATTACAGCATTAATTGCAGTCAGAAAAAACATACAAGTTAACCAGTATTTCATGATAAAACTAAACAGAATGAAATGTCATTCCAAGAGCACTTGTGGGACTATACTTTAAAGGCACAAGACATTTTGCCAAACTCAATTCAAAGTTCACTGTATTCTGGACAACAAGCAACTCATCAGAACATTCTGGAGGTTTGAGTTTCTCCTTCACTGTACTGGTGTACAGTTTTATTAGCCTCGCATGGGATCCAGCAGCCAACATTTCTCACAGCTTGGTGTGAGTCCATGTATGTGTATGGGTGTGTGACGCACTCATTCTGCGAAGTGTATTGTTTGTTATTTTCTCTGCAGGAAACTCTTTCACTGTAATAAATGAAAGTGATTGTCTCTGGCTGATAACAGAGTGCAAGTGAAGGAAAGTGTGATTATGAGAAGATAAAGATTACGGAGGTAAAAGAGATAGCACTGCTGTAGTGAGAACGTGTGTCAGCCCAGAGCTAATTCAACGCATGTTGAAACATCGTTCGTCTGCAAGTAAAGACCAGTCAAGACTGAATCCAAGTTTTCATGGAGCAAGTCCTGGGTGTGTCTGCTCTCTGCTGCTGTTTAACTACCACAGTAAAGAAGATTTTCTCAAGTTGTTCAGAATGAAAGGGTTTTCCCCCTTTTCTCTAATACAAATATTACCTTTACCCATCTCTGAATGAACCTACAAAGAGGCTGTTTTTGTTGACTTTTATTACAATGTGTTTACAATGAACTTGCCTGGAGTTACAACATGGTTTGGCAAAAGCCAAGCAAACACGGATCTGGCGATTTGCAGGTTAAAAGATGTCTCTGTTACATGAAATTGTGCAAGTGTGCTAGCAGCTATGTGGAATCCAGTCAGACTTCCACTTAAATATCTCAACGATTACTGGATGGATGACTTTTCCGCTAGCGCCAGAAGGTTGACATTTTTATTTCTTTTAAATTTGGATGAATTATATAGATTTTTGGAGTGAAATCCTAACATGAGGATTCCTGGGATTAATACACAGTTTACGCAGTTTAAATCTATACATCTTTTAGACTTGCAAAAGAGCAAACTCATGCTTACTGGGAAGGTTATAAAATGTCACAGCCACCCATTATCATTTCATTTTATATCTATAAAAAGTAAAAAGTGAGTTGAGAGGGGTCAATAGCACTGTTACACAAAAGGTGTGAGCTTTTTATTTGTTCATATAAACATTGTGAGCATATTGCTGTAAGAATCCTATTGGCGTTGACTCATGGGGTCAAAGGGCACACGTTAACGCACAGGATGAGTCACATGCTGACTATAGTCTGACACTGTAGAGAGCAAACAATACAGACTTATATACACAATGGAACTTGAGCTGCAAATGTAACTAATAAAAACATGTTCTAACCCTCTAATTAGTGTCATATCCAGCACATGTGGTGTCTTACAATGTATTTATCTCTATGTCCCTTTGCATTTATCCTAGAAATGTACATGTTAGGATTTCACTCCAAAAAACTATATATATATATATACACGTTTTGATGTTGATGTTTGAAGATTTATATGAACTAAAACCAGAAAACCAGACCATTCCACAACAATGATAACTGTTAACTTACTGTTCTTTTTGTTTGCACATGTTTTACTTTCACATCAGAAATAAAGAGAAACAGATCGGAGGATTGGTTTGGAGTAGCAAAAGTGAAAAAATATGACAAGTAAAGTAAAAGTTCAGATGTTTGCTTTGTTTGCTGTGACAAGCTGATTATTTTCACATGTGTTAAGTCGAACTGCACAGTTCACATTCTTTGCTGAAGGTTGAACAGAGGAAGAGACAGATAGTTATTTATGTCACTGCACATGTGTGTACTTAAATGAGAAGAGTCACGACACTGACGGATTATCATGGTGGCAAAGTGAGAGTTTTACAAGTCGAACACACCCAAATGTAACCCAGGGCTGCTCCAGGACATATACCGACCCTTTTATGCAGCAGGAAGATCAGCAAATAATGCATGCAGTGTAGTCTCTGTGTGCTTAAATGTGTTTTTGTGTGTGTGCAGGGTGCCTTCTGGGGCCTGATGGTGGGTTTGGTGGTGGGTTTGTGTAGGATGGTGCTGGAGTTTGCCTTCCCGCCTCCCAGATGTGGCATTGTGGACTCCGCACCTGCAGTGCTGCGCAGTGTCCACTACCTCCATTTCGCCATTCTGCTCTGTGGGCTGACCGCTATCGTGGTTACTGTAGTAACACTGCTCACACCACCGCCCAGCCACGAACAGGTGTGTACACATAGATACAGTAAATAACAGAACTAGTAGGTAAGTATTTTGCTGTGGATACACCTGTAATGTTATCTACAAAAAAAAAAAAGACATGAAACTGAGGTAAAGGAACAGGCATTATCTAAAGGTTGACCTCCGTGTTAAAAGACAGTCAAAGAAGCCATGCCCATCTAAATCCAAAAGATCAACAATCAACCACAGAGCAAAACACGTACAGTAAAACTATTGTTGCACACAATAGAAAGACATGCCAAACGTATGCTTCATATTTAAAGTCTCATTAAAGCCAGTGAACCATTTGTCAAATCTGACATCACTCTGTGTATGAACTCAAAAGGCAAACAGTAGCCTTTCTGCTGAAATACCCTTTCATAAAACATTTCAAGATAATTAGTAAAAACTTGAAAACAGGCAGATTCGTTTAACCTCTGTCACATTCATCCATGACCTCCCTTGTATACACACACACACAACTAATCACAACTTTTGTCAGTACTTGAAAATGCAGAAAATCTACAGTATTGTAAAGGTGATTTAGGTGAATTTTGTTGTATAAAAATATTTGAATCACACATGGAGATAAAACTGAATGATAAAAGTTTACACTTCAGATTGGCCTGACTGTCTTGCAAAAAACAGTGTGAAACTTAACTTGTGAAATCACCGCCATCCACCCTGGAAATGAATAAAAACGGTATCATTAATCAAACAGTTCAACATTTTGGGGAACATACATACTTGCTTTCTTGCTGAGAGTGAGAAAAAGAAATCGATACCCCTCTTGTGTATGAAGCTACTGCCAGCAGAGGGAAACAGCTAGCCTGGCTCTGCACCAATGTAACAAAATCTACCTACTAAGACCTCTAAAGCTCCCTCATTAACATGTCATATGTCGTTTATACATTATATCAAACTTTAGTGGCTCCAGCTTCATATTTACTGTACAAACATAAGAGTGGTATTGATCTTCTCATCCAGCTCTCTAGAAGGACGTGAATAAGTTTATTCCCCAAAAGCTCGAACGCGTCGAAATTAAATTGCTTGTCAGTAAATTACATTTTGTTACGTTTTCTTCTCTCCCAGTTGTGTAACCTGACCTGGTGGACTCTGACTGAAGAGCCGCAAAGAGAAATTCCTCTACAGAAAGTGTCCTCCGTCAGCCACCGAAGCTCCACAGGTAAGAGTCTGAATATTCCTGCCGTTTGGAATAAAACCAGCCATCATGTGGCGAACAGTCATCTGCACACGCATGCCGCTGTAGTGACTGTTTGAGTAACTTCCTGTCTCTGCTCTGCTTCTGGGACGTTGCAGGCTCTGAGCCAACACGGAGGGGGACATGTGGCCGGGGCGCAGCGTTGTGTGTCTCAGCAGCGCGGCGGTCAGAGGAGACTCCAGCTCCCAGAGTCCTCAGTGTTAGAGAGAGTGTGTTCTGGTCCAGGTTCTGCTGTGCCAACGCGATCCTGCTGGTCAGCATTAACATTTTTCTCTATGCATACTTTGCCTGAGTAGAGGGATCAGATTTAACATCCTGCCTCACCCTCCTGCTGAACTCCTGCCAATCTCTCCCACATGAACTAGAAGCTCTGCCTGCCAAACAGCCACTGATTCCTCCAGATCCAAGAAGGTGGGGGAGTAAACTGGGATTTTTGTACTTATTTTACATGAATACTTCAAAATCAAGGAAATGTACTGTATTTCAAGTGAATCCTGTAGCGTCAAGTGCTGTAAAAAAAACATCACAATTCAAAGTAGCACATACCTCCGCTAAGGTTGCAAAAACCTTTAAATGTATTATTTTGTTGAGGATCCTTTTAATCTGCATCTGGATCCACATTTGTATCAAATTACACATAATGATAGATAATCATGGGATACACATGGCAGAGGTTTTTTCATTTAAGTCCAGTTCAATGTTTTGAAATCCTGTGTTCAGCGTTGTCTTTTAAAATCACTTTATTAGTTATACATTATTATTCCAGATGTGCTTTCATGTTGTGATGTTTATCATTTTACTACTGCCCCACTATAGGCTATTGGATTGTTCATAAAACGTCCTATTTGTTGTAACCCAGTTTTAAAGTTTTAAAAGGGTATTGTACAAATTACAATGAAGCTTGTGGCTTGTAACAAGCTAACATGAATGTGCAGTTAGTGCTAGATAAAATATGATCTATCTAAATCTAAATAAAACAGCATCATACGTCATCTCATCTTAAATTTAAAGTTTAAAACATACATAGTGAGATTATATAGTGAGAATACATCTATGTGGCTTAGGTTGTGTGTAACTTCCATTTTCTTTTGAGTCTATTCGCTTAATGGTAATTATATAGTTATGTTTATGGCCTTTTTATCTGTCAAACCTTTAGTTATTGTTCTAGTGTTCTTTCATGCTATTTAGCTTGTTTATGACTATGAATCAGAATTTCTCAATCTCTCCAGCTATTATATTATATAGTTTTTAAGTTGTCATCCAAATTACAGATTGTTGGATGTAAAGAACCTCATGTTATTCAAAAGACAATCAAATGTCCATCAAATGTTTTTTTCATGTGATAACATAAATAAATTTTAAAATATGTGCATCAAAGCTAAAGATGTTTACAGATGTTTCACAAATGAATGCAGGTTAGAGTATTTATAACCTGATAATATCACTCTTTATTTGGCTTCTGTACAGTTTACTTACATTTACTAAAGAGGAGGTTAAGGGCAAAGACAAGATGGTATGACAAAGCGAACATTAAGTTAATTTTCAATACAAGCTGTTGGTGAGAGAAGGACGGGTTGTAAAGGATAACTCTAGAGCTGCAACAATTATCAATCAAAATCAAATAATTTGATTTACTTACTAGTCTGTGAGATGTCAGAAACATTCGAAATCCACAGAACTCAAGGTGACGTCTTTGACCTGCGTGTTGAGTCTGACAAACATTCCAAAATCCAAAAGTATTCAGTACATAATGATATGAGGAAGTGAAAAACAACAAATCCTCAATTTGATCCATGGAAACCAGCAAATATTTGGCAGTTTTGTTAAATACTTGAACTGCCTTCAACGATTAAAGCCCCTGACAACTTGGTTTCAAATCGAAAGAGTTCTGCACCACTTTAGCATTGCACTCTTACATCATTGTGTGACGCACAATGGACATCTTTAAAAAAAAAAAAATCAGTGCAGCAGAACAAGAGATATTGTCTTTTTTTATTCCACGCATTATTCTTCCTAAAACCGGGTGCCTACATTACCCACGATGCAACTTGACTGCGGACAGTTTGGTTGATGATTCAGGTGTGTGGAGCCACTAAAGGCTTATAAAACATTTTTTACATATGCAGTCGTACTCCTCATATTCTGTTAAAGGGCTTTGATATAAAATCATTGCATTTACTTTTTCACAGATGGCCCCAAGGCTGATTGAGAAAATAAGTTTTCAGGCCTCTAAATCAATAATGAGAATTGCTGTCAATTAAGCCTAATTTTTTGTCGATGGACTAATCGATTATTGGACTAATTGATTTTAGTTCAAGTTTTGGATAAGTAAAGTAAGGTAAGTCACAACAGCCTGACAGATAAGAGTCAGCCATGGTACTGAGAGGTCTGATATGGTGTCAGTGGTACAGCGGTTGGACGTATTCGGACGGAAAGATTCCCACTCGGCCTCGACAGCGACCTCTCCAGGTCAGTGAGCTCGAGCAGTCCAGCAGGTCGATGATGTCACCTCGCAGGAAGTGGAGGTGGGCGCTCTGAGGGGGAGTGTAGTCACAGAGGGCGTGAGCCAGACGAAGTTTCTACACAAAGACAGAGCAAACGCCACGACATCAGACAAACAGGTGTGTGTTTAACAGAAGTACAAGCTGTTTAGGAAGAATAATGATGCTTCATGATTCGTCATACCCCCACAGATGTTTCAAGCAGACGCTGGGAAGACTCTCTTTTTGGGTGAGAGGGGCGAGAGTAAAGCCGGGCTGAGGGGAGGGACTCCTGAGAGCTGTTTTTATAAGGGTTGGGATAAGGGTTACGTCCTGGCTGGGACAGCAGACGAGGGGATGAGGGAGGGTCTCTGAGGCAGACCACTTTCTCCACGGCGATGCTGTGAGTTCTGTAGAAATCCACCAACCGGTTGAGGGAGCAAAACGACTCGTCCCAGATGCAGTACTGACCGCCCCCCTCCAGCACTCGGAAATGTTCCACTCTTTCACCATAGCTGCAAAATAAGCGAAGTGAGAAAAAGCAGGCACGCACTCTCCTTTGTACTCCAGACACCTGCTGCTCACCAGTGTGAAGGTGAGAGTTGTGTTAGTCTTAATTCCTCTGGCTGTTTCTCTTAAGGAATGCATGCAGACGTTGTGTGCATACCTCTGTGACTGTGGGAAAGGAGACCACAATCATCTCTATCTGTGGGTGTATCTCTTAAAATCATCACCGGAGGTTTTCTCCCAGGCTATAGAGCTCAAATGTCAACAAACACATGCCAACAAACAAACCTGCTCCGGGCAGTTTTGGAAAAGCTCACAGTAGATAGTAAAGTAGTTTGTCTCATACTAGTACTGTGCAACTGACTGAGTAAAGATATAAGCGCTAATAGAAGAAGTAGGGATATTTGCTGGTTCCAGCTTCTCAAATGTGAGAATTGGCTTTTCTCTTTTTTAAATGAGAGTAAACTGAATTGCTTTAGCTTTTGGATTGTTGGTCAGTAAAAAAACAAGCAGTTTGAAAATATCAATTTGATCTTTTTAGAAAAATCTGGCATTTTATGTGAAATGTTTTAGATTAGGGCTGATTATTTTCATTAGTGATTAAATTAAACGTTTAAACTGCTGTTTATTTTCTTGATTAACCAATTCATCATTCGGTCTTTAACCGTGAAAAGACGTTGCAAAATGTTCCAGTCATGTCTTCAGATGTCTTGTTTTGTCCGACCAACAGTCCAAAACTGCAAGATATCCAGTTTGCAATGTGAATTGTTTCAGCTCTATTACGTATCACTCAATCAATTAATCGAGAAAATTATTTACCTATTATCTGATAATAAAAATAACTGTTAGTTGCAACCCTAATATAGACATTTCTGGGGGTGTTATACACTTGACAAAATACACATACATTGTATATCAACTATGATATCATATTATTTCTTCATCAACTTCATACAACCCTGGTTGTAAAATGACAAATAAATTAACCTTGAAAGTAAAAAATAAATCATATTACTTTCCACCATTAAAAACCCTTCTTAAGTTTTGTAAGAGGGGGAAGAGTAATGAGCTGTAGTATCAGCCAACACTTGTTGTAGTTTGTATATAATCTTTTATGTTGTGTTTACTACTTTACTGTTTTGTTTGCTTAATTATTTAAAGACAAATAGATTTAAATTTCAATACAAACATGCAAAATGTTCTGCTGTCTGATAATTGGTTATTAAGCTTATCCCGCCCTTACACACCTGAAAACGATCATTTAAATACTCTAAAAGGAGGACGACTGCACTCTCGAGGGGCTCTGACGAAGCCTTGTTCGCAGAGTCAAAGAAATGAGAGGTCTGGGGGATTGTATAGGGTTCTAGTTAATACGGTGTGGCAGCACAGTAGTGGCCTCACAAATAAGAAGGTCCGGAGTTTGATCCCATCTCTATACATAGTTTGCATGTTCTCCCTGTTTCTGCTTCATTTTCCTCCCATAGTCCAAAGACATGCGGTTAGGTTAATTACTGTTTTATACAAACAGGAAATGATGCAATACTTGCAGACAGATCATTCAAACTGTGTCTTTGTCATACAAATACCAGACAAAACTAACAAAGAGACGGCAAAATGTTTTATAGTATGGAAGTACATTTTTGTTAGCACTGTGATTTAAAAAATAAATAAAATAAAAAGCAGGAATAGAAAATGGATGGATAGTTCAGAGGAGGTTCACCTCTCTTGTATCTCACAAAAAACATTGTTGTGTTTGCCCTGATGTCATGTAGATGAGCTACAGATGTGATTAGGATTGAAAGAATCTCTTTTAATGAGTTGCTGCAGTTTACAACTATATATCACCTCTTATTGAACATTATCACCCTCTGTTGACCATCCTGAGGATTACACTTTGTGGTTCTGCTGTGTCTCACTGTGTGTGCATTGCACATAAAGCACTTAACTCTCAGCCCTGGCAGGCAGACAGATGTTGTGCCTTAAAACATGAATATGTGCACAGTATGTGTATGCATGTCTGTGGCATGTGTCAATTGCATAATGTACCTGTGTTTAATTAAAGACTGAGGGGTGTTATGTAATGCCCTGATTATTGAACGCATTTAATTTACCCTCAATGATTAAATGTGTCCCACGTCACTTTGGTGACCCAATTACACCTCCCCTCTCTCTCTCACACTCACACACACACACACACACCATTACTGTCTGCGCAGCCGTTTTATTTTTAGTTCACATATTTAAATAGTCTGACTCTCTCCTCTTGTGCCTGACACACACTCAGAGACACGAGGATGCCGCAACTTGCTAATGTGCTCAGTGTGAAGGAAAACAAACATCCATCTGCAACACATAATGTAACAAGGAGATGCTGCTGCCTGCGTGTTTCGTGCAACACTTCTGTTTGTACAGTATATTGTACCAGCACGGTGTTTGTTTTAGAGATCAGACTCAGGGCTCTCTGGTCATGAAGACACACAGCAGCTACTGTGAGGGGAAGGGTGGCTGGAGGGTAAATTACAGCAGTACAGTAGATTTAACACATGCAAATATAACTGCTGCACCACACAGCACACAAATATTTCAGAACTTATTAACATCACAATGTGGAAACAGACAATACAGGAACGTAAAAACGTTTCATGCTTGTGTCTGTGTGGTGCGTTCACTAACCTAACAGAGACAGAAAACTCCCCAGGAGCTGATTCACTCTCCCTCACCAGGAACACTCCAGCATCCTGCCAGCGCAGACGCTTTTCAGCCTCAAGTCTTGACACTCGCCCTGCAAACCACCTACAAACACACACACACACACACACACACACACACACACACACACACACACATAAATTATACTTTTGAGCTAATATTATATTTTGAGAATTACTGTATATTCATGTTACTATTTCATCTTGCATAAGCATGAGGACCTTTTGAATGAAAAATCAACTCAGGTATGT
Source organism: Lateolabrax maculatus (assembly GCA_031216445.1). Classification (NCBI taxonomy): domain Eukaryota; kingdom Metazoa; phylum Chordata; class Actinopteri; order Acropomatiformes; family Lateolabracidae; genus Lateolabrax; species Lateolabrax maculatus. The sequence continues at coordinate 7,546,203 of CM062204.1, read as the reverse complement.
ATATCATTGTATTCCAACCTGGGGATCATAAATATTAAAAAACCTTCAAATGCTCAATTCGAGCAGGAAAAATCATGTTTTGGTTTCAAAGTTTGAGAACCACTGATGTCAGTGATGGTGGTTAAAACAATCCACATCTATATTATAATGTTTGTATGAAACAGTTGGCAGTTTTCTATCCCAAATGATGTGGTATAAAATATAAAAAGTAAAAAATAAATGGACAAATTAGATTTTTTACGGATAAGGGAGGAGGGAGATGTAGTTCTCTGGCACGTAACCACACTTCCCCTGGATCTCTGCTGTGCACCAGCAAGAATCATCCTCCATTTCTGTCACCTATAACACACATACACAATTATTCTTACTATGTAAACATGCAGAGTTGTTAAATTTGGCCAATTAAAAATTTTAAACAAACTCTAAACACACGCTTACCTTGATTATGTCTCCTTTCTGAAAACTGATCTCATCTGCTTCTGATGCTGTGAAAGAGAAAAGAGCCACCGCCTCCATGCTGAAAAGAAAAAGTCAGCCACGAAAATAGTTTCACTTCATGAATGAAGAGAGAAAATACAGCTGTGTGTTTAGAGCACAGAAGGGTGATAGGTCTCTATTACAGGATGAGATAATCTGTGAGTGAGAGTGTGTGTGTGTGTGTGTGTGTGTGTGTGTGTGAGAGTGCTCATTAGTTAATGAGGAGTTTTCTCTGTGCATGTGTCCCTCTGTTCTTCCATGTGACTGAGTTAGAGTGTGTGTGTGTGAACACGTGGAGGTGGCGACCATCTCAATCTCCGTCTCTGATATCTACACACTTTAAACTCAGGGGCTTTAATGAAGCATTTTCACAAGGGAAATCAGTGACAGTGGAAGAAAGGAATGAAAATAACCTACAATGGAGTGCGCTGACCTGGACTGTTTATGACGTATGACTAATTATAACAAGTCTTCTCAAAGGTTAACCAAGTGCTTCCAGCTGATTCACTTGCTCTCATATTTAAAAAGGTTTTAAGAATTTAAAATAACTGCTGACCATGAAAGCAATGGGAAAAACTTTCCTCACAGCAGTGGTGGAAAGTAACTAAGTACATTTACGCAAGAACTGCGATGACAACTTTACAAAACTTTGAAATTTCATTATACTTCTTCATAAGAGTCATGCAGTTGTGTCTTAAGAGCAACTAAATGGAAAAAGCCCAAAAATCTAATACAGCTGAATAATTCAAAATGGATGTCAGCACAGTCAACACAAAAATGACTAACAACCAATGAAATTACACCAATTTCACAAAGATTAACCATTATTTATTTACAACAATTAATTAAAAAGAAAAGGTAGGTACAGATCTCAGTATTGAGTACATCTCAGTACAGAGTGTTGCTTTGATTAAACTGTTAATCAATTGATTTTGATTGATTTGTAGGACGTGTTTATATGAGAAAGAGTCGCAAAAGTCACAAATGAAGTATCTGTTATTTTCAAATGTAAGGTATTAAAACATTTTTCTGTCAGACGGTCTACACACGACACGTTTCAACTGCATTTTTTAGTCTCGCGTAAAGCAAGAGTTGAATCAACCTGGCAAGTTTGCAGTGAGAAATATAGAATATATAGAATAAAAATATAGATAGTTTTCAAATTTTGCAGATTCACAGTTTTAGGCTTGTGCAGAACTCTACTGGTGAGTTGTGACTGACCTCTGCTGGAAGTAAAGACGAGTGCAACTGCATTGTATCAATGTATCTTAAAAATCAATGGAAACACTGTATGATGAAAAATCCAATAAAGAAAGATCAAGAACTTCCTGCTTGTTGTTTAATTAAATCCTAATATTAAATGTTAAGTAATTCTTTCCAGGAACCTTTTCATGATCACAAATACACACATTGATCTGCTTCTCTATAGAAAAACATGTATAAATCAGTACAATCAGGTCAGCTCCACATTTACTAAGGCAAATGCACCCCGAGTTAAGAGAGCGTTTATCGCTGATAACAAAGGAACATAATGCCGTGTATGTGCAAGTGTGTTTGTGTGTGTGTGTGTGTGTGTGCGTGTGTGTGTGTGTGTCAGTAGCAGTCCACTATGACCTCTTGCCCTGGTTGTGTGCCTGGGCGAGTGTGAGCAGCACTCGCGGTCAGTATGTCCTGCAGCAGAGAGAGGGGAGAGTTGTGGATGTGGTCGCTGCTTTGAGTCAGCACGTCCAGCCTCTCGTCTAAACCCAGAGACCGCAACGCCTCACACACACTAACCGCCACACCGTCACCTCCCTCGCTCGCACCCTCCTTTCCCGCCTCACCACAGTCTTCAGCATCAACCTTGCGTGATCCACTGAAACTCCTCTGTGCTGCGATGTCCGGCTCTCTGGCCTGATCGCACCTCTTCATCCCCAGTGTCCTTCTGATCTCCTGCCCCCAGCCCCAGCCAGGCAGCTCACAGGACACCCTGGCAACTGTTGCCATGGTAGCCCCTAGCGACAGAGGGCAGACTGTCTCTCTGAGTGTTATCAGCAGTCGACAGGCCTTCAGACCCACAGGCCTATCGCAGTCAACCAGACCACTCAACAACGCTGAGACGACTCCCTGCTCAACCAGATTGTTCAACGCTCCGGTCAAATCTGACTCCACACCCTCCGTGTGAGTGTGAAGTGTGTATGTCTGGTCAGAAACTACACCATAGGGGTGCGGTAGGGCGTGATGCGTGTCTGAGCACTTCCTGTAACCCCGGTGACTTGAAAAGGCTTCGTCCAGCAGCAGCTCAGCCAGCTCCAGCGTGTGAACTTTGACCTCCCAGTCCAGATCTGCGCTGCCTTGAGAGAGGACGGAGCGTACACACTGCATCAGGAGAGAGGCGGAGGATGACGAGGGTGAGGAGCATGAAGTGAACCAGGCGATGAAGTATTGTACGACAGCTCTCCTGGCGAATCCCTCCGTGTCCTGGGTGAGGATTTCAATGAGCCGGCTCACTATTTCAGACTGGAAGGACACAGAAGTTAAGATTATCTTTCTGTTCATTTTAGATGTCAATGTTAGATTCTGTTGATTACTTTTGATGGTGTGTTTACACTACATATTTCAGATCTTCAACTCTAGTCTGCACCAAGACCCCTCAGATCTGGGGTCCAGGGATCATGCTTTTACTGTTGAAATCTTGCAACGAGACTGAAATCAAATTATAAACTGAGCTTCCAACATGATTAAGAGGGTGTAATACCATGAAACACTGTGACCCTAAAAAGAAGGACCGAAATCTGATATAGTAAATTACACCGCAGCACGTTTTCCCTGTAGTCTTGTGCCAACTGGTTTTTCAGAGACAAATGTAAAACAATTTCTGCCTACCTCCTCCTTAGAGAGTTCTGACTCCTGCTGCCAGCTGTGTGCCAGTGTCTTTGCCAGTGCAGAGATGGCGCTGGCTCTCACATAACTCTCTGTATCCTGAAGCGCCTCCTTCAGAAGAGGAGTGGTACAGCGGCCACCCATCAGAGCCTCAGACGCATCACACACCTCCTCGGCTGATTTCGGGAAGACACCCACACCTGCCAGGTGTCCCAGAAACTCCACCGTTGAGTCTCTCACCTCCCAACGCATGTCGCACACACGCTTCTTCACAACCTCCAGGAGATCTAATAGGGATAAACACACACATATGATTTAAGCAACACGTTATATAACGTCAACCAAAGCAGCAGTGTCTGTTCTATGTGTAGATTCATCACTAAGAAAAGTATTGATGAGCTTCAGTGAAGAAGCTGCTGGTGAACTTTACCTTGTCTCAGCTGGTGTGTTATAAAGGAGAGGTCTGTGCACGCACTCAGCCACTTTACTAAGACCTGGTAGGACTTGTGGAGTACCTAAGAAACACAGACATTGTCGTCATTTCAATGATCGAAAACAACACAAGATGTGCAGGTAAAGACAATCGGTGAGTGATGGTGTCTTCTTTAAGTCACTGCTCTCCTGTAGTAGAACATCAGTGATAAAATAAAATAAAGGTGTAGTAAGTTGGTAATATTTGGAGTAAGTATGCATAGACAGAAACACATGACTTACAGTCGGGTCAGAATCAGGATTGTCCAGATACTGTATCAGAACGGTGAACACTTCACTGATCTTCTCCTTGGCTCCTGAAACACAAAAGATGGAGGATACATACAAATGCTTCTGTAGCGTTTGTTTTTGTATAATGTTTTTGCATAATGATATTTTATCGTACTTTCTTCTATTTTGTGCATCCCACAAATTGTTTGGACCAATACAATTTCTTACTAAGCTATAATTAGTTTTATACTAATTTGGCGACTCAATAATGACTTCTGCACTGTTCTACTGTATATTTCCAGTATTTGCTTGAACAGTTTGACCAATAAAGTTTCTCCATCAAGTGGAAGTTAAGTGGTTAGGAATGGAAAGTTTTTTTGTATTTGGATCATCCCACATACACACACGGTTTTACCTGGGCTGCTGTTGAGCGCTGTCAGAGCCTCTAGAGCACTTTTCTGAACTTTGCCACTGCCGATTACATTCCTGCAAACCTCACGACTACCAGTGGATGAGGAGGAAGAGACGCCACTGCAGATCCTTAACAATGACAGAACTGCAGTGACAATTAAAACTGGAGGACAGGGGAGGACGCCAGAAGGCTGAAGGGAAAGAGAGAGACAACCATGTTAGTCTGCTTCACAAAAAAAAATAGTCCATTTTCTCTCCTCTGTTTTCTGTTGTGCTTGCAGCCTCACCAGGAGTGTGATCTGTGGTGTGTTTGTCAGACAGACACAGATCATAGAGATGCAGGAGGTTTTACTCTTCAGTTGCTCTGTTAATGAAAACCGATGGTCGTCCACTGCAGAAACCAAAATATATTTAGTTATAAAGATGCTAAAAGACAGACTGTTATATCTGTGTATATCTCCATATGTTTTACCTGTGGTGTTTGTGCCCAGGAGAGTCTGACTAGTGATAATGTCGAAGGGTAGCAGTAGTATTCTCACAGCCTGGGCTGTGTGGACAGTATTACTGGACAGAAACACAGGAAAAGAAGAAACAGCACCCATGGGAACGGGTAAATAAGTACTGGTTTTCTTACACTACTTGAAAACATCACCTCTACATAGTGTGCTTGTGCTGGTGACGGTGAAGCCACATTCTGTATGAGAGTGTGAAGTCTGTTGTGCTGTGAGCAGATGCTTACTGATGACCTCTGCGAAGAACAGCAGCTGCAGCATGAATGAGGTCAGAGGGTTTGTTAATGTTCAACATGGACGTCAACAGACGGGTGGCGACGAGTTGCTCTGGGACACGTTCGTCAGTGCCGGAGCTGCTGAAGACAAACATGGGCGTTGTTTAACACTGAACCCATTTATTATACGTAAAGAGGGTGTCCTATGTTCAACTAACTGATCGACAAATCATTTCAAAACTAAGCTGTTATCACAGCACAATCTTTCCTCTTTCTTTTTATATCATGTTTATGCAGCAGCTGCTCTGTTAGTGTACAGGCGGGGGAAATCGCTGCAAGATCTCTTAACTATTCCTTTAATTCTATATTTACATTAAAATATGTGTTTTTCTATTTTATATAACTTTTCTACAATCACAGCACTCCATTTTCATACTTTTTTTGAAAACTACTAGTTGTCACGTCCACTATGAAAGCAGTATAAGCTCAAAAGACAAAATGTCAACACATATGCACTCCATCCCTGAATCTTTTAATTATTTAGGGAATTACAGTATCATTCATAGGTTAAGCCTTTGTAACATGTGGGGCTTGTAAACTGTTGGTGAAACTGTTACACTGGGTTTGGGTTCATATGAGAGAGCCAGTCTACCTGTATGCAGCCAGAATGACGTCCATTAGAGGCAGCATGAGCTGACTGCAGCCTGCTGCCACCAGCTCCTCCAGAGAGTCTGCGACTGCCTGGAGCAGCTTGTCCCGGAGAGGAGGCCCGGCCCGGGCCAGGAGCAGGGCCAGCAGTTTGAGGATCTGCAGACTCTGATGGAGCTGTGTGTTTTCTTTGGGAACCACTGACTCCTTGAGGTACTCGGAGATCGCCGCGACAACAGCGGTGTACTGTGCACCGGTTTCCGTGGTGATAGCTAACTGTTCCAAGTCTGTGATGGAGGCGTTCGTCCTCCCGTCATCTTCTTCTTTCTTATCTACGCCGTTACATCCTGCAGACGAGACAGGCTGAAAAAAGAGCAGGATGTGGGCGAGCATTTGATTGGCAGCTGAGGCAACGAATAGACTTGTGTCTGTCTGCAGTTGTAGGAGCGGTTCAGTGAAATCTGCGGAGTGAGGAAAACAGATTTCAGTTATGGTCTTTATTCCTAAATATAACCTGCCTCCCTTTCATCATATTGTCTTTTATGAGAAACAACAAGCTACATGAAGTGTCACCTGATTGTACAAAGAAACTGAGCGCCTTTGGGTGCTGCAGCAAGTTCTTTAAGCCCTGGATCCAGCCAATCCGTAAACAAGGATCCTCCCAGAGCCCTGCCTCTTGCCAGTGACGAAGGTTAAAGGCCAGGTCCAGAACGGAGCATTCCTGCAGGGGGGGGGGACATCCCCACAGTCCCACAGTCAGAAATTGTTACCAACAATTCAGTAAAAGTACAAGGTGTTAATAACTCTACCTGAAGCAATTTGAAGCCGTCCTCGGTGGCAGCCATTAAGCCGGTGAGTTTGAGAGTGAAGGAGAGGACACCGGGGTCTGACGCCGTGTTGTGAACCACGGTGGATATGAATTCAGGCAGACATGGGCAGGCCGCCAGCAGAGATCCACCTTCATCGGGAGAAAAGGTGGACATGAGACATTTTGTGTGTACCGTTTTGCCTTTGCCAGACTACACATGACAGCATAATTTTTAAACATACATTTATTTAAGAACATGCACCATGTAAACGGTGTATCAAGAGAAACAATTATGGTATTAAAAGACACAAGGCCCCTACCGAAAATCAAAAATGCCAAAAATTCATCAGTTCCTGTCTCTAAAAATGTGATAATTTGCTGATCTTTACCTTTTGGACAAAACAATGAATCAATAAAGAAATGTGCAGACTCTGCAGATGCAGATCTAAATAACTGTTAGTTGCAGCCTTATTTCAGTTTATATGGTGCTTTAGAGGTGATACTCCCAATCAAAGGGGCCTGTACTCAAATTACCACATATTAATTGCCACACTCTGGGGCTCCTCAGGGTCTGGGGCCCTCGCTGTCACTTTGCCCACTTGGTAATCCATCCATGTCTCCAACTCACCTCACATCAAACCACAATAATCCACCAACATGTAGGAAACCAGCAGGAGAAGAAGAACAACAGATGACCAAACCAGACTGTCCCACCGAGTCCAGTACTCACGGGTGTTGGTGAGTCCTGTGAACCAGTCCAGCAGCTTCTCCAGGCTGGTGTCGTCGGGCAGAGACCTCCCGGAGTCCGCCAGCACCGCACACACACCGGGCAGCAGCGACACACACTCCCTGTCCATGGTACCAACCTGTCTGTCTGCCTGTCTGTGTGTGTAAACCTAAACTTTACCGCTCAGTAGTTACACCGAAGCCCCTGAACACCGACTCACGTGTGTGGAAACACTAGGTTGTGTGTTACTGAGTGAAAGGGGCACAGAAAACTAAAACAACACACTGTAGTTTTTCCCCTTGTAGTTTTGCTGAACCTCCATCTCGCGGGAAACACTTTCGGATCTTCCCTCTTCTTCCTTCTCTCGGTGTAAAATGCGAGACTCGTAACAAGGAAACCTGCGCTGGTTTCTGATCTGTAAACTCGCAGGATAGGTTGCATTACCCGTGCGGCCACATCCTCATGTTTTATAGCTTCACCGTCTCCCCGCAGCGCGTCTTTGCCCCCGAACAAGTTCCGGTGTCGCGTTTCCGCCTCATCGTCCATTTTCACGTATCCGCACATGGTGCCGCACCGGCCGAGGACCGTCAGCCTCTTACCTTTTGGGATTTCTGCTCTGTTGCAACGAGAAATCCGTCTCGTCGTCCTGATAAATGCAAGAAACGGTGGACATGGTGGACGACCCCGAGTATGACGAGGAGGAGCCCTCCTTCAGCGACCCGGAGGACTTCGAGGACGACGTCGACGATGAGGGTGAGCGGCCGCAGGAAACTCCGCGGCTTTCCGGCCTGCTGCTAACAGTTAGCGGCGGTGCTACGATGTCTAAACGCCGGGGTCTGATTACCGGGAAATTACAAAAAAAACAAAACAAATACGTACGGCATTGTTTCCTTAAACGTGTCCCCAACATCAGCTAAGAATAACCGACGGTAACGTAGTTTCCCTTCAGGCCCATTGATGCCTCACCCTGCCGGCCTTCGTCGCTGTCATTTGTGGAAAAGAAGCCGCGTTGTTAAAAGGGCGAAGCTGACTGACGGCAAACGTTTTTATTTATTTATTTTTTTTATTATGTAGCTGTCTGAATGGATAATCAAGGCCAAGACCACTACCGCGATTCCTGCAGTCTGTGGGTTTCAATAAGCAGCTGGTGATAAAAGATAGATGGTTGAAGAAAGGTGTTGGTTTAACTGTGTGGTCGTTTTTGTGTCTGTTGAACTGCATTGCATCATAGAGTAGTCAACACATATTTATATTTTGTCCACCCCATTCATATCAGTATGGGTAGACTAAACATAAGCAGCCTACTACAGCCTCCAAAATAACCATTAAGTTGAGCTAGTCATTAGATTGCATTAGTTAAAGCCAATAAGCTTTTCAAAGTTCAGGCTGTTAATTAATGTTTTCATAGTGTATCATCTTTTACCTGCTGAGCGGGACTAGTGATTCCTCCTGGTGGCATGTTGCAACAATGCTGATTAGTTTCCAGCTGAGGACCTTTGTTGCATGTACCTCTCTCTTCTCATCCTGTTTCATGTCTGTCCTTTTCTCTGCCTCTGTCCAACAAAGGCAGATCATACCAATCATCTTTAGATTTGAAGCTGGTGGTCTCATTGCATAACTGACTAACATTACTGTTTCCCTTCCCACCCCTCGTTCTCTTCTCTTCAGAGCTCCTGGGTGACATCCTGAGGGAGAAACCCCAGGAGGCTGACGGCATAGACTCGGTGGTGGTGGTGGACAACGTCCCGCAGGTGGGCCCGGAGCGTTTGGAGAAACTCAAGAATGTCATACACAAGATTTTCTCCAAGTTTGGCAAGATCAGCACTGAGTTCTATCCCGAGGCTGATGGCATGACCAAAGGGTATGTGTTTTGCTCTCTACTTTGTTACTAGTGTACTGCTTTAATGTTGAATTTAATGTTAAAGAAAGATCCTTATCTCACACAGGTACATCTTCTTGGAATATGCTGCTCCCACCCAGGCCCTCGAGGCAGTAAAGAATGCAGATGGATACAAACTCGACAAACAACATACATTCAGAGTCAATCTCTTCACCGACTTTGACAAGTAAGTGTGCAGTGTTTGTTAAGAAATGCAGCAAATGTGACGGCATATATATGTGAGACATGGAAATTCATTCTGTTTGCTTGTTTTCCCAGATACATGAACATCAGTGATGAGTGGGAAACTCCAGAGAAGCAGCCCTTCAAAGATTTTGTGAGTAAATAACAAATACTACTAATGTAAGAAGGCTGTTTTGTACTCCTTCAATTGAGCACAAATGTGAGGTTTTGCCCCTATATAACCCTTAAAAAACCCAGAATATCAGCAGAACAAATAAAATGCCAAAATGCTGTATGCTCCGCTAACTCTGTATGTCTGTCTGTTCAGGGTAACATGCGCCATTGGATTGAGGACTCAGACTGCCGTGACCAGTACAGTGTGATCTACGAAGCTGGAGAAAGGACTGCCATTTTCAATAACGATGCTAAAGACCCAATCGTATCTGAAGAGAGAGCAGTAAGTAGTTGATCACATTTTGAAGTGCAGGGTGTATTACATGTAATACAACAGTAGCGGCTGACTTGCAGACTAATAACTGTTTGTATCTTGACGCAGCGCTGGACAGAGACGTACGTGCGCTGGTCTCCTAAAGGCACCTACCTGGCCACCTTCCACCAACGTGGCATTGCATTGTGGGGCGGCGAGAAGTTCAAGCAGATTCAGAGGTTCAGCCATCAGGGTGTGTCCCTCATCGACTTCTCACCATGTGAAAGGTAATGAATGACACAGTACTAATTGAGACTTTCGTAACATTAGTCATTACATGATAAAGTGCTTTTACTGTGTGTATATATAAGCATTAGCAGCAAGTATTATTGAATGATGTGAACTGATTCACTGTTTGAAATGTAAGAGATGATTGCCTTTTAATTCAGCAGAGACATGTACAGATGGGTTTAACTAGGTCCTTAATCAGCAAACACCTGCATCAGTGTGCAAGTTTCTTGGGCCCCCGAGTCCTTAAAGATTGTGTATCGCTGATACGAAGTCCGATACAAAATACTTTTATTTACCTAAATGTTGATAAGCTTAAATTCTTGATAGTGGATAATGTTAGATGGACTGTGCTGTTTCTGAGCTGCCTAAAGCTCCATGTTTGGTTGTGATGCCTTCCAGGTATGTGGTGACCTTCAGTCCCCTGATGGACACCAAAGAAGACCCACAGGCCATCATTATCTGGGACATTCTGACCGGACAGAAGAAGAGAGGTTTCCACTGCGAGAGCTCTGCACATTGGCCCATTTTCAAGTCAGTACTCTCTGCTTGTGACTTCAGTGTTGTTTTCACATTTGTTGCTCCTGCTGTGATTTAATATAATAATGGAACATATTTGTTCTCAGATGGAGCCATGATGGGAAGTTCTTTGCCAGGATGACCACAGACACCCTGAGCATCTATGAGACTCCAGTAAGTAGTCGAAGTAGTCGTAGTAGTTGTATTTCTGTAAAGTGTACAGGTGACATTAAACCCATTTTTCTGCTCCTTTCAGTCTATGGGCTTGCTCGACAAGAAGAGTCTCAAGATTACCGGGATCAAGTAAGAGTCCTTCATTATACTTGATGATCAGTTACTTGTAATTGCAAGCTTTAAATTGTGACATAATTCTTTACACAGATATTGACAAGAATCTGTGTGTTTGTGTGTATCTACAGGGACTTCTCATGGTCTCCTGGTGACAACATCATAGCATTCTGGGTACCTGAGGACAAAGATATCCCAGCCAGAGTGACTCTGATGCAGTTGCCTTCCCGTCAGGAGATCCGTGTCCGCAACCTCTTCAATGTTGTTGACTGCAAACTGCACTGGCAGAGAAATGGAGATTACCTGTGTGTTAAAGTGGACAGGACTCCCAAGGGAACACAGGTACACAAGTGGAGAGAAAGAGGGGAAACAGTTGAGGCTTCACTACTAAAAATCAAATGCTACATTTATTTTTCAATCTTTTTCAGGGTGTGGTTACAAACTTTGAAATCTTCCGCATGAGAGAGAAGCAGGTTCCAGTTGATGTCGTGGAGATGAAGGGTAAGAACTTAATAAACACACAATGTAACAGCAATTGTTTCGCATAGAAAGAAAAAACCCTGATCTATTGTGTGTTGTGTTTCTGACTTTGCAGAAGGCATCATAGCATTTGCATGGGAACCCAACGGCAGCAAGTTTGCTGTTCTCCATGGAGAGGTTCCCAGAATCAGCGTCTCCTTCTATCATGTCAAAAACAACGGCAAGATTGAGCTCATAAGTGAGTAGACAGACTAACTGACCTATTGACACTAATGCTGCACAGTCTGGGACGCCCTTTAAATCTCCACTGAATGTGACACTTTGTCCTTTTTCTACAGAGATGTTTGACAAGCAGCAGGCCAACAGCATCTTCTGGAGCCCCCAGGGACAGTTTTTAGTGCTGGCTGGACTCAGGAGGTCTGTTAAATCTGTGTGTCTGTGTGTTTGCATTTGTGTGAGTGACAGATACAAGAAGCCGCTGATGACAAACAAAAATAACTTTTCTGACACCTCGTATGAGAGCTAAGCTCCTGATTCTAACTCTGATCTGAGGCTCAAAGTATTATATATTTCTGTGTGTGTATTTGTCCGTTCTGATGAATGTGTGTTTATAATCTTCTCTTTTTCTGTGTGTGTGCAGCATGAACGGAGCTCTTGCTTTTGTGGACACGTCAGACTGCACCATGATGAACATAGCAGAGCACTACATGGCCTCTGATGTGGAGTGGGACCCGACCGGTCGCTATGTCGTCACCTCCGTCTCCTGGTGGAGCCACAAGGTTAATTGCTGCTCTGGGGCGCCAGAAATATTTGTCTTTTCCTTTCTTAAACTTGCACTCACATCCTTTTCCTCCACCTTTTTGTGTGTGTGTCTAGGTGGACAATGCATACTGGCTGTGGACGTTCCAGGGCCGTCTTCTTCAAAAGAACAATAAGGACCGCTTCTGTCAGCTGCTCTGGAGACCCAGACCTCCCACCCTGCTCGGCGTGGAACAGATCAAGGTACCATTTTATCTATACAAACTGTGGGTATGTTTGTGGAGCCAGTGACGACAAAAAAATCACTTTTCTGACACCTCGTATGAGAGCTGTTCTGCGGCTCCTGATTCTAACTCTGGTCTGAGGCTCACAACTGTAGCATCCTGTGTACTGGTGCCACATACACTTGAAACTATGTTTATCATACTTTTGATTTGTGGCTGTGGAACCTGCCCTTACCGTAAACATCCCTTTGCTTCTTTCAGACGATCAAGAAGGATCTAAAGAAATACTCAAAGATCTTTGAGCAGAAGGATCGTCTGAGCCAGTCCAAGGCTTCTAAGGTTTGACCTGTTCATTTGTTTAACTGATCCATGCTGTTCACATCTATTTCTTACTTTTATTTAGTAGTTTGTTGGGACGGGTGCTTTCACAACTAATTGGGCCCTTTTTAACCATCCAAAACTGCATTCATGTACAGTTTTAATTGTGTGTGTTCACAAGCATTTTTCTTTTCTTGTTAATTGTCCACATTCGAAACCCATTTTAAGTTGTGGTGCACAAATAGTCTGTTGTGAAGAAATTTAAAAGCTCTCAAGATAAAAGTGACACAAGCTGCATGTTTACAATTCCAAATAATATTTTCTGTTATGAAGCTGAATGTTTTATGTGTCTATGTTTGCGAGTAGGAGCTGGTGGACAAGCGCAGGTCCATGATGGAGGACTACCGTCGCTACAGGGAGGCGGCGCAGCAGACCTATCAGGAACAGAAGAGCCTTCGCCTCGAGCTCAGAGGAGGTGGGACCTCCCTCACTTTTGTACCCCTGAACCTTTGCTTGCCTCCCTCCGCAGTCCTTATCTGTAATTAAGAAAATCACTGACATTTGTTTCTGTCTTTCAGGAGTGGACAGTGATGAGCTCGACAGCAATGTGGACGACTGGGAGGAGGAGACCATTGAGTTTTTTATCAACGAAGAAATCATTCCCCTTGGAGATCTGTAGTCCCCTTCGCAGGTAAGATTATCTCCAACACACAGTTAAGATTTATTGCAAAAACATTGTCTAAATTATGTCAGAGGCCAGTCCTGTCTAAACAACATATTAGGGTATGTAAGATGTATATTGTCAGATAACATTTTCTCATTTACCCCTAGTTGACCATGTATATAGTTTCAGGTTTATGTACTAAGGTTTTGACATAACTGCCAATGATAATTCTGCCAACTTCCTAATACAACTAAACTGAAAATGTCCCCATCACTTCGGTCATTCCAAAGTACATGCTGTCGACAGTTAATATGTATTATTTATTCAATGGTGAATGGATGCATTTCTTAACTGTAATGTAGCAGCTCATTCATTCCTTGTGCAGCTGCTGAATTTCATGAATGAAAGTTGTTCTTTGTAAAAAGAAAAAAAAAAATCAAATTCCTGCATCTAGCCTTGTATAATGAATTGAGCCTTTACAAGTGACAACCATTGACTTAATGTTCTTTTTCTCTTTCAGTCCATCCGTTTTTGTGTGGAAGGAGGAGAGAGGAACTGCGTCATTGATTGGAGAAGGACGACGACCACGCTGTGAATCTTGGGGATCACGATCAAAAGCCTCAACATTCAACTTAAGCGACATCATCAAAGCACGCCTTGCGGATCAGCAGTCACATCGAGGGCCAAGAGAGAATACTTTGTATTTAATATTTTTTCTTTGTCTCTCACCATCATCCGCCCCATTTTTTTTTCTCTGTGGAACTTGATATTTAGTAATACTGCCTCCTTTTTTTATTCATTAATTAGAGATACACACTCTCTAATCTCAGCCCCGTCTCTTGGACCTTCTTCTTTCTGGGGGTTTGTTTATGAACTAGCCTCACCATGCTAGTGTGTTATCAGAGGGCAGCACAGAGTGCCATACCAGTGGGGGGTGGAGATGTGGTGACTAAACAAGTAGCCTTGTTAATAAATGTGCTGATGTGGCGCTATAGTGGCCTGTATCCTCCTCCTTTCAGACTAGGCTTTCACACAGGGAGGGGGTGCGCAGTGGGATTAACTTTAAATAAACATTCAAACAGAATACTACCTGACTGTGTGTTAGTGTTTTGTTCTTTGTTAAAGATGGAATCATTTGTTCTCTTGTCCTGGTTAGATCTGAATAACATGATCACAACAGTAGATCTATATGCTGTATACAGGTTATGCTGAAAGAATTAGGTCAATTAATCCCATAGATGATTTTTAGAAAACTAATCAACCATTTTGATAATTAATTGTTAGTCATTTATCAAGCAAGACTGCTCTGGTTCCAGCCTTTCAAATGTGAAGACTTTTTAACTGTTTTACATCACTTTAAATATAATATCTTTGGACACAAAACAAGCAATTTTAATTGTCACATACATCTCTTGGAAACTGATGGGCATTTTTGACAATTCCAGGCATTTTGTAACCTAATTAAATGACAATGTGCATGTAAATATACAATGAATGCTGCGAACCAGTTAGAAATCATTTTTTATTTTATCCTTCTCACTTTGGTCATATATAATTGCAATTAACCAGACTGGCATTAGTGAAACATTGCTGCTGTAGCCTTTAATTCTCCTGTTTGCACCCAGGTACCTGATGGAGTATACTGAATGTTAACCAGCCTCATCCCTCAGAGGCCATACATTTTAATATTCCTAACTTTCACCTTGGATCAAAATCTTTGTAGGTCAAGATAATTCACTGCTTCATATCTACTGTGTGTTTTGTGGTCCTAAAAGATTTTATGCAACCAAGATCATGGGGTTCTCTCTATTCTTCTGGATAGCTTGGCCTGTCATTAAGGTGAAAGTGTTGCTGAAGTTTCTTCATACATTTTTCAAAACATCCCTACAGTGATTAAGTAATTAAATCTGCTTGTGGAAAGTACAGTGGAATTTCTAGCAGGTTGGCTTGATCTGGTCTATAATTACAGTAAAGTTGTGCATTTCATATCCAACATTTGCGTCAGTGTCAACTCATCATACAGAGAACCGTTAGTTCCTGATGTACCAGCACCATTTAGGTTCATCAGTCTGCATGCTTAATCATAAATGTAAACGTGAGGTCAGACAGTGTTGATCCACTCTCAGTTTGAATATCGACACTGTAGGCTGCAGATCTTTTACCTCGTTAACCCCCATTAACTCTGATGTAGTTTGTTCACTTCAACTCATTTTATAGACGTCATCTACCAGTTAGGAACTTGATGGTAAAGGTATGTATGAGGGGGGTCAAACTATAAATCTTATGCACTTGTTGTGGCAGAAGGCTTTCTGCTTTCTGGGCAAAATGCCTTCACTGACACAGACTTTCTTCAGTAACAAGATCTCAACTTTCAGTAGACTGCTGGTAAACCGGCGGGTCCTTTTGATGTGGGGACAGCAGCCACCCCGTCATTTTCCCATCAGTGCACAGATGTTATAAATACTCATTAAGAGACAGCTGTTGAGCCCTCATTCAAATATGGGTTGTACCAAGTTTAGACTTTTATGACCGACAAAATAAGTTCAGAAAATAAGAGAGCATACACTGAGTTACCAGAAAAATACAAACAACTGTACAGTGTTATGCATATACATCCCCTCACTCAAAATGACTTGTAGGATGTACTTTAAGGCGGTGTTGTGTTGGGCTGTATTGTACTGAAAAGTGTTTTTGATCACCTCATTTACTACATGTACGGAGGAGCTGAGGAGTTAGAAAACACTTAAAAATGACACTACAGTCCAATGCAACACCACAAAACTAAAGTCCTCAATCAACTTACTGACTCTGAACTGGATGGTAATGTAAGTAGTGCTATAAATAATAAGTATCCCATAATTTTAACGTGCTGCTAATCTATTTTAGATCATAGGCTTGACATAGTATCTCATCATTTTGATTTACCACGTCTATTTATTTGTATCATGCATCATTTTTTAAAATCATTTCCCCCTTTTCCTAACAGGTAGGGCTTCCACTCTGTCCTAATTATACGTTATTACAGTGAAGTTATGGTTTTTAATTCACGGCAGCCTCCTCCGGGACCACCTGGAGGTCCCGGGACCGTACTTTGGGAACCAGAGTCACAGGCGTGTGCGGGTTTAGGGCCTCGCAGCGGGTGGATCCCGGGGGTGTGTGTGTGTATGTATGTGTGTGTGCGGTGAGGTGCGGTGTGTGTGCAGCGTGGACGGGCTCCCCCCAGATCTCGCGAGACTTTGCTTTCCTCCGGAGAGCGCAGACCGACGGAGTCCTGCGGTGTCCAGCCGGTCCCATCACCGGGCTGACGGACGGACGGACGGACGCAGAGGGGGGGGGACGACCGAGCGGGCGACAAAGGGCTGATCCACCGGCACCATGGAGCTCCTCTGCCGGGTAAGATCAAACATAACACTGAGGCCATTTGTTGCCTCTTTTTTTTCTTTTATTTATTATATTCTGAACCAGACTGAGTCACGTTCATACCGGCTTAATTGTCGCCGTGATGCTCCCGGTGCGGAGGGCAGGGAGGGAACCGGACCGGGCTCCCTCGCACCTCAAAGGGCGCACGACGAGGGGGCTCGTGGGGGGAGAAAAATAAGTTCAGCCGCCCCGTCCTGCGGAGCGAGAGGGAAGTGTCCGTCTGCATGAGAGAGGGACAGTGTCCAGTGAAAGGACACATTGTAACCTGTGTACTGTATAAATTAAGGCTGGTTTCCGACCGAGGCGCTGGGAGGAGGTGATGGTGAGTCCCCTGCGAGGGAAAAACCGAGAGAGACTCACATGGCTGCGTCCCACCATGAATACACCACATTTCTTTAAAAAAAAAACAAAAAAAAAAACAAGTAGTACAACAACTCAACGCTGCAGACTTGTCACTGAGCTGCACAGTCCTTCACACAGGATGAGTTTAGTTTTTAATGTTGTTTTTTTTTTTTTCCACCTTTTGCGCGTGTTTGTGCACACGTGTGTGCGTGGGTACAGCGCGTGCCAGGACGCGGGAGAGTTTGTGGATGTTGTTTTCTCAGACCAGGCCCTGCAGGCAACGTGGAGTTTACATTCAAAACCTGGTGGAAAGAAACACCACAAAAAAACTATAATTTTCTCTGTCGAAACATGAGCCGTAGGGTTTTCTTCTTTGCTCTCCCCTAGTCTGGACTTTCTTTTTTGTTTTGTTTTTTTCTTCTAGTTTTATTAGGACCGTCACTTTTTCCACACTTTCCCCCCGACAGCAGATGTTTTTATGGGACAGACAATGCGGGGTGAGGCTGTGGACTGCGGCGGCCTCCACCCCCACAGCCCCGTCTGTTCACATCCCGGTGACAGCAGAGGGGCCTCGGGTTCCCACGGCCCCCCGGGCCAATTCAGACGGACCATTAATAGCACATACTTTTAAAAATGATCCTGTTTGGACTAGAATGTGAAACACTTTGGCTCATGTCCACAGGTTGAATTCAATGTTCTTGGCAATGTAGGGTTACTCCAGTGAAAGTGAAAGTCCGCATTATCAAAATGTAGTTAAAGTCCCAAAAGTAAAATGACTCATTATGCAGAAGTAGTTGTTTCTTTTATAAACTTACTCACCTTTGCAAGAGTGGAGTTTTTTGCTCCTCTTCCTGCCTTTGATTTTAATTGTATAGGCTACTATAACTAATAATTATATTTTATAAATCACTACTTAAGCTGTCACATAAAATCCACTGGATCAAAAATTCAAAAGTACAATTATTTCCTCTGAAATTGAGTGGAGTGGATCTGTTACATAGCATAAACAATAATTGAAATGCTCACGTGTGTAAAATTGTCCTTAAATATAGTACTTATATACGTACTTAGTCACATCCCACCACTGCTGCATCTTACTGAGAAAATGTAGCCAAAAGTCAAATCATAGCTTTTGTGAAGCTGTAACTATTTAAGTGTTATTGGGGAGCTATATGTTAATGTTGTACATTTTAATGAGTAAAGCGATTCATGAGTTCATGTGATTAGATGTGTAATATCACTTTGAAAGTATTTTTGTGACTGAGATTGTCTTCCTATAGTCAACACAGGCATGGATTCAGAGCTGGTGAATATGGTTGAAATTAAGATCACCATAAAAAAATACAATATTTTCTAATTGTATATGACAATTTGTCAGATGTATGCCAAATCACACATAAAATAATCAAACTGATGTTCAGAGCTACAAACTGTGTCCCCTTGTTTTATATATATAAGAGACCAAACTCTTTAAATGTTTAAAACAAAAGCTTTTTGCTAATTGCTCTTCAATGTTGAATAATTATGGAACAATAACACAATAAGATCATATCATCACGATAACATTTTGCAGAAAGTTTATCAATACTATTATTGAATTATTGCCCATCAGTTTGTATTCGCTTAATCATTTTACTTCATATGGGTTATAAAAGAAGAACAGGGGTCTTAGTCACGTTTCCTCTTTCTTTCAGTTGCACCCATCAAGCAGGAAGTGTCTCCTTCCGCAATAGAAAACCAACATGGAGCTGAGATAACATCTTCCTCTTTTTTCACCAATCACGGCTGTGGATCTAGTATAACCATGGGAACATGGCGTGGTCTACGAGTAGCGTTCATCCTCGGGTCTTTGTTTATGATTCTGCTGATCATCGTCTACTGGGACGACGTTGGGGGCTTCAACCTCTACCCGCTGCAGGACCCCAAACACGAGTCCCTTCACGCTGATTCTCACCCTCAGGCGACTTCAGGCCCTGCACACTCTGTGTCCACAAGCCGAGCCCAGAGCAGTTCGTCCTTCACACTCCCCACTGCTGTTTCCAGTACAGCCGTGGTGCCTGAGAAGACAGGAGGAGCAGCTGAGGGACATACAGAGGAGAATGAAAAAGAAGAACAGAGGAAGGAGGAAACAAGGGAGTATGAGGAGACGGAGAGGAGTCGTACTGCTGAGGTCGATAGGGAACAGGAGGAGAGGAAGCAGAGGATCATGGATATATGTTCAGGAATGGATGCTGTGGAGTTCCCCGGAAGGACTCGGGCATTTGAGCAGATCCCCAACAGGGAACTGGATCACTTGATAGTGGATGATACACACCAGATTATCTACTGCTATGTTCCCAAGGTACAGCTGTCTTGTGTGTGTGTCTGTGTGTGTCTGTGTGTGTGTTTTTGTGTGAACATGTGGGTGGTGGCATGCATGCATGTGGGTGGTGAGTTAGTTCACTGTGTGTGGATGTAAGAAAAACAGAACGAAAGTAAGAAGACAAAAACATCATAAAATCACAGTGTAATTTCCTTCTAGCTTTTTGCAACTGGTCAGAACCCACATCCACACACACACATGTTCATAGTCCCTCTTGTCTTTCCTTCTTCTCTCCCTCCATTGTTCAGGTAGCGTGCACCAACTGGAAGAGAGTGATGGTGGTTCTGTCTCAGTCTCTGATCTCACCCTCCTCAGGAAAACCTTACACTGACCCAGAGGCTGTGCCTCATGACCTCGTGCACAACTCCTCTCTTCATCTCACTTTTGCCAAGTATGACTCACACTCCCACACACACACACACACACACACACACACACACACACACACAGATGATGGGATGTTTTTTAGTTTCTCCACACTGCACTGACATAAAGTGGGTGGAGAGTTACTAATTCTTGTTATCTAAAAAACATTCACATTGGAAGTTCTCAAGTCTAAAGAATATCAGACTCAGCCTTAAAAACCTGCCATGTGTGATTTATGTGTAATTGCAGAATGACCTTGGGGCTGAGTTTCTTATTTGCAACAGTTGCATTTCTAATAATCGTTGCACTATAGTGGTCTGATTCTTAATGCTTCCTCCAGGCAAGCATCAATTAATGAGAAAAAATACCAAATATTTATACTGCAGACAGGGTAAAACAGATGTGTTACATCTCTTGGCCTTCATCGGCATTTAAGCAAAAAAATTAGTAGTTTTACGTTGCCCTTCAGTTATCAAGAGACATCAAGTGACAAATCTCAAAGTACGGTCAATATTCTGTGTACCATAAATATGCAATTTTTCTAATGAATAAGATAATTTTGTGTTGTATATAGTACATTTGGGAAAACATTTAAGGCTATACCACACAAGGAACACAATAACATATATAACAGTAGGACAAAACAACTAAATTCCTACACAGAGAAACTAAGCCCCCATTGTAAACAACTCAGTAAAAAATATATCCAACAAGTCAGCATGAAAAACAGAAAGACTGAAAAATGTGTCTAAACAAGGAAGACTGGACAGCCAAACAAACCACATGCCTCAGTCCCAAAATGACAACAAAGGAAAATCTACCAATAAATCAGGATGTCAAGCCTCAGACAAGACAACTTTGCAATTCTGAAATGAAAGTGAGTCAGTCTGACTATATTAAGGGGACTCCTTCTTTCCAAATATCCTACGAAATCTTTTTCTTAAAACTGTGGTGTAGGATTTTTAAGAATTATAACCATATACATTGCAGTGATTATTTTGTAATTTAAAGCCTCTTTTGAAAAGGGCATTAATTAACGAAAAGGTGACATAATTTTCCTTTTTCAGATAGTTCTACAATAACACTAAAATATTCAGATATACTGAAACTGTGTTTTACAAACTATCCGTGAGCTAAAGGGGCTATTTACTAAGTTTACACATGGAAGAGGAAAGTGGAAAGGACAGGCGTGGCTTGGTGCTGCAGCACAGATAGACCTTTCTCTACCCCTCAGAAGCTGTCTGTGTTTGGATATTAGTATCTGACCTGAATCTATTTTCTACTCATTTAGTGACATCAACAAATTTTTTCAGTATTACATTTGGCTAAACAGACTTAAGACTAATGACTAAAGAAGGAAGGACATTAAAGACCTGCTTTCATGGTGTTGTGTGTTTGTGTGTCCATGTGTCTTTTACCAGGTTTTGGCGCCATTATGGTTCTCTGTCCCGCCACCTGATGGCACTTAAGCTCCAGCACTACACCAAGTTTCTGTTTGTTCGAGACCCTTTTGTTCGCCTCATCTCAGCCTTCAGGAACAAGTTTGAAAGGTGTGTGTTTATTAGTGGATGGGTAAACAGAGAGTGAGTGTGTGACTGAGGAAGTGTGTGTGTGTGTGTGTGCGTGTTCTCTAAACCAAGCGGTGAGGCTGATTAGTGTGCTTCACTTTTGATTTAACAGCAGTCTTATCATCCCTGAATTGTTAAAGTGTGTCTGTGTTTTTCTGTGTTTTAAGGCCCAACGAGGACTTCTACAGGCAGTTTGGTTCGGTCATGCTCCGTCGTTATGGTAATGTGTCTGGCAGCTTGCCGGAGACGGCGGCTGAGGCGTTTGCAGCAGGAGTCAAACCGACATTTCAGCAGTTCATCACATACCTGCTGGATCCAGAGACAGAGAGGGAGAGTATCTTCAATGAACACTGGCGGCAGGTATTTGTCTCACACAGCTACATGCACAGTGTAAGGCCACACTTAACACAGTTTGCCATTATTTTTGATATGATTTGATTTCATGAGATCACTATATGCATACTTACCTTCTGCTGGTCATATGCCACTTTCACAAATGTTTTGAAAAGACCATACCAGTATAATATGGACTTCTTTTCATTAACTAAGATGGTACCTGTCATTTGCACTTTGTGTGTGTCCCAGTGTTATACTACAGTAATTCGATAGAAGTAAACACGGTGTGCTAATGTTGACATTGTACTATTTTGACTGCTGATATACAAGAAATTAATGTATCATTGAAAAGGTACAAGGACATCTACACTTTTGTAACATGCTTGCCAATTCCAATCTGAATATTTTACAAAAAGACAATAAAATTCTTAATTAAAAAATAAATAATTAAAAAGCTTTTTCACTTTTTCCTGTCTTGTGTTTGTGGCACAACTGCATCTATCAATTCCAAGCTCAGCAACACAATCTTACCCTGTTAATTTTTACTTTTTTCACATATTCTTTATTTTCTATCTCTGCTGTTTATATTATTTTTGGTGAAGACAGTGTGGCCAACAACAATTGGGTGTAATAAACTAACAAAGGATTAGTGTTGTATGACCTGTTTTTCAAGTATGTCAATATACTGTATGTACACACATTAGAAACAGCCATGGGACAGACATAGATATTACAAACAAAGTCACTAACATATGCTAAAACGGATTTTTAAAATTGTGTTTCAGGTGTACCGTCTATGCCATCCATGCCAGGTGAAATATGATTTCATTGGACGACTAGAAAGCCTGGAAACGGACGCGGAGCACCTGCTGAAGCTCCTGCAGGTGGATCATCTGCTACGCTTCCCCTCAGGGGCCCGAAACCGCACTGCAGCCAGCTGGGAAAGAGACTGGTTTAAACAGATTCCCATGTCAATGAGGAGAGAACTGTACAAGCTGTATGAACCAGACTTTGAGCTGTTTGGCTATCCCAAACCTGACAGCGTGCTCCATCCGTAGACCACAATGAGCCAAAGGCCTGGGCACTGCACTGTGTGTAGAGCCCACACCTCACCCACCTGCGCACAGCCAGCATATGCCTTTAAAGACCGATCTATGATGCTATTTGTTTCATTTGTCTTGTGCATACCTCAAATGACAGAAGTGCCTGCTAGTATTATTTTATTGTTATCATTTCATATCTGAAGCACACTCGCTTACAAGCTATGTTATCCCAGTCTGTTTTCCCCTTGTAAAGGCACTTTCAATAGTATTTTGTGAATAGTATTTTGGTAAGTCATAGGGAAAGGACTGGGGCTAACTGTTGGCTGACATTTCTGAAGGGAAAGATGTTGCAGAAGAATAAAGTTTTTTTGTAAAGGTGTGACTTTCTTTGTCTAACTTTACTGTGTATGTGGACATATTCAGGTCTTTTACTTAAGTAAACGCAGCAATACTGCAATGTCAAAGTAGTGCATTGCAGGTAAAAGTCCTCCATCAACATTATTATTTATTACAGAGTTTACACATTAAGGCCAGTTTAATAGTCTGGGAAGTACTACTCAGCCTTTGAAAACAGTTACATTATGTACCTGTGGAAAACCTTTATCAACTTTGAAATTCTCGATTTAGGCTTGGATACAATTAAATCACTTATTTCTCTTACTTCCTCATTTTAAGTAAAGGTTAAACAACTGGGGGCACACAGTTGCTATTGCTACATTATGGGACTTGACCCATATTAGGGGTTTAAAGTCAGGATATCTTGGTTTCTACTGCCTTCATTTTGACCATTTGATCTTTAATCTGTCTCTTGTGAGTCCTCCAACTTTATGAAAGTGCAATACTAAATTGCTAGAGTACCCCTTTAAGTAAAAGTACAGACATATTCTCACCAAAATGTACTGAAGCATCAGATGTAGAAGTAGAATGACCCCTTTCAAAGTGTAAAGTTATTTTTTTAAAGACACTGCAGACAAAATGAATCAGGAGAAAAGCAGGCAAACACATATAAATTGAATATATTGTAAATAAATAGGAATTATTAGGAAAAGTACAATATTTCCCACTGAAATGTAGTAATGGAGTAGAGTAGTGGATGTATGAAGCAGTATAACTCTTTAACTTAAGTATAGTAACTCCAAGCTATGGGAGCCCATTTGCGCCATCCTGTACGTCATAATGATGAAATACTAAGTCATAACGATGAAATACTATCTCATCATTATGACTTACAGGATCGTTATTTTTTTCTTCACAGTGGCGCAAATGGGCTTCCTCACCAAGCTGTACCTGAGAGCAGTAAAAGTACTTTCCACCCCTGATGCAGGTGAACAACAATGACGCCCGGGCCTCCACTACTTTCTATCGCACAAAAACTCGCTCCAGTTGTTTCCCACAGCTGTCCTGCTGTGCGCTTCCACGTGTTCCAGCCGTTTCCACAGCCCCGCCCCCCCGTGTCCCCACTCTCTCCGCCCATTGGCCGAGCCGCCTGTCACTCAGCGCTCGGCTCTGCCCCGCCGGTGACGTCACCGGTTCCGTCCCAACACGGAAACGCGGAACAGAGGCACCGACGGCACCGACGGCTCCGTGGCTCCGCTGTCTGTGTTGTGGTCTCACGTCGGCGCTGCTCGCTCGCGTTTCCCCGCGTTTGTGCGCGGCTTCAGCGGCGTTTCACGGCCCCCGGGGGCTAACTTTGTGAACCGATGGACGGCCGCGCTGGAAGTGCAGAGAGAGTTCGACCTCTGTTGTGAGTTGAATAGCTTCGGTCCTGCGCTTGTTCCCAGCTCCCGCAGTGTGCGGCACCGGAGCCATGAAGCGCAGTGTTTCGGGGGTCATGGGGGCCCTGGGACGCCTGCTGCTGTTTCTTCTCCTGCTGTCCTGGGAAGGCAAACTGTTTCAGGTGAACTTTTGTTGGGCGTTAAACTGTGTGTCCGTTTTCTGTTGTTGTTGTTGTTGTTGTTAATACTCTGTGTGTGTGTGTGTGTGTGTCTTGCTATTTATGCGCAACTGGCATCCCACCGCGCTCCTGTGTCTATTTCAGGCTCGAGTAAAGTTGCCATGATATGATAGGACGTTTGGTCTAAATTGCCTGAAGAAAGTTAATACTGTGTATGTGTGTGTGTGTGTGTGTGTGTGTGTGGGTGTGTGTGTGTGTGCGTGCACGAGCGTCTCTGTGCACGTCTTGACTCCGTGTTTGTCATGGTGTGCTTGCACCACAGAGTGCATTTCAGTTCTGTGTTGCCAGTTGCCACCCCTTAGTGGGTAAATATGGGAGTGGTGAACACACACACGCACACGCACACACACGCACACACACACACATAATAGAGAATAGTGTTGAGAGGGAGGGGTGGGGGGAATAAGGATATCCTGGTAAATGAGGAACTAAAGTATAATTATTAGAGCAGAAACTTATTGCAGGGCAGGACTGACCGACCCCTGGGAGACACTTTCTCACACACACACACACATACACACACACACACACACACAGACACACACACACGCTGTAGTTAAGCTATGCTAAAATCTCAGATACATGACACGTGACTGAACACCCTGTCAGACAGCTGGCCTAAAGTTTCTCTCTCTCTCTTTCTGGCGACCCATCAGGTTGGAGGGGTCAGGTCGGTCACCCTCCCAGAATCCCTCCTGTTCGTCTCGACACTGGACGGCAGTCTGCATGCTGTCTCCAAACAGTCGGGAGACATCAAGTGGACCCTCAGAGAAGGTTCATATACATACACAAACGTCCATATTATGTCCTAATTTCTATTTTAATTTTTAATTTTTTTTGAAATTGTTCTTCGATTTCTTTCAGACCCCATTATTCAAGTACCTGTCTACCTCACAGAGTGAGTAACACACACACACACACACATAAACATGCACACAATATATGGGACCAAAAGTTGGCAGATTTGTATTTTAGTCTTGATCAGATAGTTACTGGCTTAAATCTGAATTTTACACTACTACACTATTATACAGCTGCTTTAAAATAAAAATAAAACACATTTATTAAGGCAAAGTAAGGGATTGCAAAAAGTATCGGTGCTAAAAGAGGAGAAGAGAACATTTTCAAATGATACGCAGCACACACAGTATCTAATCAATGGACCGAATGTTGTTTGTGTAGGCCTGGTTTTCTCCCAGACCCCAACGATGGCAGTTTGTATGTCCTGGAGGGGAAGCACAAGGAGGGGCTGATGGTAAAGAAGGCAGTGTGTGTGTGTTTGTGTGTGTGTGTTTGTGCGTGTGTTTGTGTGTGTTTTTGTGTGTCACTATTCACTGTATGACCCCATTGTTTGGATGTATCTGCAGAAACTGCCGTTCACCATCCCAGAGCTGGTTCAGTCAGCTCCCTGCAGGAGCTCTGATGGTATACTCTATACAGGTGAGACGTGTGTGCGTGATTATGAGATATTAAGAGACATATAGGACTTACTTTATCATCGTGTGTGAGACAGTTGTCAGAGACGGAGAATGCGAGACGAGACATATACATAACTGCATCAGTGTTGTTGGATAATATTTGTGTGTCTGTGTGTGTCCGTATGTGCACATGAAGGTAAAAAGCAGGATGTGTGGTTCGTGGTGGATCCTGAGACAGGTGAGAAGCAAACCAGTTTAACCACCTCCTCCTCTGAATCCATCTGCCCCAACACTCCTCTGCTCTACATTGGACGCACAGGTATGTTGCACAGGTGCACGCTTACACACACACACACACACATACACACACACACACACACACACACACACACACACACACAGACTTACTGTCCCACTGAGAGTCTACCTGTAAATATTCGATCATATCATCATTCCACCTGTTCAAAAACGCCCTGTCTTCTTACTATAGAATCAGTTGTACACGTCCATAATAACACCTCTATAATTATGCTTTATGCTTTAGTACTTAATGCCACCACTGACATTAATACTTTTTCTATAAATTATGAATGAATGATCCGTTTTCATGCTCTGCTTGGTATGACCTCCTGATTTTGTATGTCTTATTATTTTATATTTACTTTAAATTTTTTTGTTTGTTTGTTTTTGTCATATTTTGTATTGTTTAATTATGTTGTTGTTATTTTTGTTTTTTTCTAATTGTGCTTGTATTGTATAATTGTCGTTAAGGCCGCCTGGTACAGAGATGGTACATCTCAAGGGCTTATTCCTAATAAAGAATTTCACACTTGTTTTGTTTTCCAGAATACATGGTTACCATGTTTGACACCAAGACACAGGAGCTGCGGTGGAACGCCACATACAATGATTACTCTGCTCCACCTTACGATGAGAAACAAGACTACAGTACGTCTCTCACACACACATCCCTGCACACACGTTCAGTCACACAGACTGACATGGCAGGTTAATTAGCTGACAGTTTACGTCAGTGTAAATATGAACTGATGACAGCCTTGCAGAACTTTGTTCAGTCCTGTTTGTTTGTCTGCAGAATATCTCAAAAGTCTAGAAACAGATTTCATTCAAAAAAAGTAAAAATTTGAGCCATGAGTAAAAGAACAAGTTACTCATATTTTGGTACAGATCTGAATACAGGAATTATGAGATAGAGCATTTTGAACATTATTCCTGTTTTCTCATGATTTACTGCACTTACCTGAATGAAAATAATCTGGCATAATTGTCTGTCAATGTGTATTTGATACATATTTATATGTCTAGATAAAGTGGCTCAAGATTGAACAATGACACGAACAGAGACTTTTCTGATATTTGAAACCAGAAGAATGTGTGAAATCTCTTGAAACAACTCAAAGATGTCACCTGTAGGTTAGGTTGGAAACATGTCTAACACTGACCTGTCCTACCTGTTGTACCTGCAGAGATGGCCCATCTTGTGTCGAGTGGCGATGGTCTCGTTGTGACAGTGGACAGAGAGTCAGGTAGGGGGAGGTGTGTGGTTTTTACTGTGTGAAGGGTTGATGTGTTTGTTTATTTTCGTCTGTACCCCCAGTAAGCCTGTAAGTGTTGTGTGTTTGTCTCATCAGGTGACGTCCTGTGGAGTCAGAACTATGGATCGCCCGTCGTGGGGGTTTATCTGTACTCTGGCGACTCACTAAGACATGCCCCCCACCTGTCCCTGGCCATGGAAACTCTACGCTTCCTCACCTTCTCCTCTGCCAACGACCAGGCAGATGCACACTCTACGTTGAAGTGGAGCTATCAGTTTGTGAAGGAGCAAGCCAGCGCACAAACACAACTTGTGTAAGATAAATTGTATATACACACACAGTCGTAAATTGTCAATATTATTGGACAAGGCAGAAGAAGAACTGCTGAGTCTTTTCTCTATCAGGATACCTTGGGTTGTATTATCATGCTTAGAACAGGCAAAAAGATAAGCTGCTTTAAAAACATCACCAATTTTTAAACCTCCCCGCTGGTGACAGCTGAGGCCAGAGGCATTATGTTTTCGGGTTGTCAGTCCGTCCGTCCCATTCTCCTGAACACGATATCTCAGGAACGCCTTGAGGGAATTTCTTCAAATTTGGCACAAACGACCACTTGGACTCCTGGATGAACTGATTAGATCAAGGTCACTGTGACCTCACAAAACACGTTTTTAGCTGTAACTCAAGAATTCAAATGCTTATATGACTAAATTTCACACAGATGCCTGGTGTGATAAAATGAAAAAGTGATGACATTTTATAGCCAAAAGGTCAACGGTGAACTTCGCTTTGACATCATAATGTTCTGCACTTTTCTTTTTTTTCACCAAAAAATACACAAAATCTTTTATTAAATTTTTTCATTCAAAGTCTTTACTACATATATTATATGAGTCTGGACAAACAATTATGTAAAGGCATACAACCACGAAGCGATAATTCTAGTTTAAAGTTTGCTTGGTGCAGTTTATACAGTTCCTGGTGTGTTGATTTATGTTTGAGATGTCTGGTTATTTGCTTTAAGGGACACCTGCCAGCCAATTAGGAAAAAAAAAAGACCCAAAACTTAAATGGCTGAGGGAATAACCTGACTTTCTTTTTTCTGTAGACCCACTCTCTATGTCGGAAAATTGGACTCCCACCTCTATGCCTCCACTTCTCTTGTCCACCATGGAGTCTCGTTAGTAGTAAGTTTAAATATATAATGTATTTTTATCATATAACTGCATTCACACACTCAGTTTCCTTATACATTGCGGTCATGCATCTGTGGTGGTTCTCCCTCCAGTTTTAACAGAACACTAAAAGTTATTAGTCAGTTAATGTGTATCAGACAGTAACGAACTGATAATGATCGAGGTAATAACAAGATAGCTGTTATGTGACTGGTTTTTGCTTATTGTTTCCATGGCAGCCACGAGGACTGACCTTGGCTCGAATTGATGGTCCAGTGACGGCTGGAGTTACAGTCAGAGAGCGAGGGGAGTGTGAGATCACACCGTCCACCGATGTACGCTATCCACCAGGGAGCACAAACAGCCGGAAAAACCACTGGCTGCTAATAGGTAAACACACACAAACACACACAGCTTACACACACAGCCACCTTACCTCCATTACTTCATTACAGTCATCCAATAGCAATGAAAAGTGTCCAAAGGTCTCAAGTATCCAAGTTTTCCTCAGCTTACTTTACCTTTTGAAAGCAAGAACTCTGGCTTAAGATGACAAAATTCCCTCTAAACTGAAACTACTCTTTTAATTATTGACCACACATGAAACCCTGACACAAACACAAACATTCACACAGCTCTAAATGCTAAATCTGTGTCTTTGTGTGTTTTAGGTCATCACGAGCTCCCTCCAGTGGCTCACACCACCATGCTGAGGGATTTCCCAGTCAGCCTGCAGCGATCTGGTGAGGCAGTCATCCCCCCTCGGCCTTCTGCCTCCCCTGTCTCCTCTGCCTCCCACTACCACCAGCGCTATGTGAGTCACAGCTCCAAACTACTTCTGTGTCACTACTGCAGTCCTCTTCTATCGGGCTCTCTTTTACTGTCCATAATAGCCTACTCCAAGCTGTCCCAGAGACCAAATCAATTATGTCATAAATTGCTAACTGCCCATTTAACAACCACATTCATGGTAAACTACTTTACAGAGAACAATGATGACAAACACAGATAAAAAAAAAAAAAAACAGAGAAAACCTCATTATATTTCAATTGTTTCTCATCCCTGTTATCGTTTTTTGTGTCCTTCAGTTCCAGACAGTTGCTGACAGCCATGGCGACACTCATGCTAATAGAGGAGGAATTGATGGGAGGACATCAGGACAAGCCCAAAGACCCGCCACCGTGCTGCCGGTTTATATGAATCAGGACCGTCTTACTCTGGCCGTTCTGACGCTGCTGCTGGGAGGATGGCTGGCCTTCGCGCTCACGTACCCCGTCGTGAGTGTGTCTTATGTCTATCTGTTGTTAAGATGCATGTGTGTCTAAAGTTTTCAGGTTTTATTCTCAAAGATATGAACAAATGGAGGCAAACTGCATGCCCATCTGGGAGAGTTGAAATTTCCATTCTAAGATCAAACAGTATTGCTTCCAAAGAGTTATTTTGTGACAGAATTGTTAATTTTCTGGAGCACCCAGTTCTCCTCAGTGTGCCATGTCAACTTTGTACTTAAGTTAGTAAGTCTTCTTGCAGCATGTAGTGTGATCTGTATCTGTGTGTTTCTCCAGCGTGCAGCCCAGCAGCTGAAAGCTCAAAGGCAGCTGGAGGAGGCTTTTGAGTCTCGTCTCCAGCGCATGCAGACCAACATACAGACCAACATGCAGACCAGCATGCAGCCAGTGACCTTGGTTTCTTCAGACACAACCCTTTCTACTGACACAAACCCCTCCAGCAGTAAGTAACTTATAAAACAAGTTCTTGATTATGCTGTACTCTCTGTATTTAATGACCGTGGGGACCAGATTTGTGATTAAACATTCTTCTTTGAATTGCACTTGAGAAATGAAGGATTATTAAAATGAATGAAGTAGTGTGGAAGCATAGAAATCTTAAATATATTATTCATTTGTTAATTAAATTGGTGACAGAAAAAGTTCCTTACTTACTTGCAAGAGCCACATACATACTTTATATCTTCACTTCTCTATATACAGACTCTCAGCCTGCATCTGCTGACCCACCACCCAGTCCTCACACTCACAGCAGTAGCACCTCAGATGTCAATATAAATGACACCCCTGGGCCCAATCCCACAGCAGGTAACACACCAAACTGTTTATTATATTATTTCCTTTTGTCCCTCACTATTGCAATGAGATTCAGTTGTTGATGCTCCATTTCTTCCTTTCTCTCTCAGAAGGAAACAGTGAGGAGGTCCAAGTGGGAAAGATCTCCTTCACTCCATCTGAGGTGCTTGGACACGGCACAGCAGGAACTTTTGTATTCAGGTACAGTATGTGTATTTTAACACAGCGCTTAATGGTACTGGCCTTAATCGCAGGACCATATAAGTGGGTTTGCATGTTTTAGATCATTAAATAGTGTGTGTGCTTTTACTTTTAAACGCCAAATGTTCTTTACTGTGTGTGTGTAGCATCAAACTACAGAATTTCTGAGATATGCTATAATGTTCTGAGGCACATACGGTACTGGGCATAATATGTATGGACGCTCTGTTTTTGTGACTTTAGGGGTCAATTTGATGGACGCCACGTGGCCGTGAAGCGAATACTACCGGAGTGTTTTGAGGTAGCAGAACGCGAGGTGCAGCTCCTCCGAGAGTCTGACACACACCCGAACGTCATCCGATATTACTGCACAGAGAGAGACCGCCTCTTCACTTACATCGCCATCGAGCTGTGCGCTGCAACCTTGCAACAGGTCAGTACCGTGGGGCCTTATTAGTTAACTTTTTATTATCTTTATTAGGCAATTTGACATTAGCATCCCGTCTTTGAATGTCATTTGAAATGACGTGTTTTCTGTGTGTCTGTATTCTCTCCAGTATGTGGAGGATCCATCTTGCTTTCCTGAGCTGAATCCTATAACTCTGCTGGAACAAACCATGTGTGGCCTCTCTCACCTCCACTCGCTCAACATAGGTCTGAGATACACACACACACATATAGATATATACATGTACATGTGTTAACACATATGATGTTTCTAAATTATTTCACCCAGAAACAGATCAGGCATTTCAGTACTGCTTAACTTTGACAGCAAAAACAATGTTTTCTCTCCTTTTCCTCCTCCTCCCTCCTCATCCACCATCTTTCTTAAAAACTTCGGTCTCCATCATCTCTTCCTGTAGTCCATCGTGACCTGAAGCCTAGAAACATCCTCCTTTCTGGTCCCAGTGCGCTGGGTCGGGTCCGAGCTCTCATCTCTGACTTTGGACTCTGTAAGAAGATCCCAGATGGTCGGAGCAGCTTCTCTTTGCGTTCAGGAATACCAGGAACTGAAGGCTGGATAGCTCCCGAAGTACTGCGGGATACACCTGGCAACAAACCGGTAGGATGCACACACATATTAGTACTTGCAGTAGAATTGTCTTTCTCTTTGAACATTCAGTCAACTTGTTAACAAAAATGGCCACAGGGATAAAAAGTGAATTCTAGTTATAGTTGATAAATCAGATTCATACGTAGCCAGAGGGTCTGTTATGTCCTGAAATTGAAATAAAGATGTCATGTGAATTTGAATGGGACGTAGTTTGGTATTTTAATTTCAAGAGGATGGAGGATGAGCCAAATGGCAGATAAAACAATGATCATTTTTTCAAACCTCTATATTTTAACTTTTCTGTCCCAATATACATATTATACATATAAACCAAAAATCTGAGTGGGTTCTGGACCCCAATATTTTGGAACTCTGTCGCAGAAGTATTTTTTTCTTGGTACAGTATTATTGTCTGTATTTTTTGGTCTGCTTATCCTCTGTTTCTCCTCTTCTGTCTACAGACAGCAGCGGTGGACGTGTTCTCAGCAGGATGTGTGTTCTACTATGTGATCAGCAGGGGGCAGCACCCTTTTGGTGATGCATTGAGACGACAGATTAACATCCTGTCAGGAGAATATTCACTCTCGCATTTTATGGATGATATACACGGTGAGAGCGTTTTTTGCGTTTTGTTTTGAATCCCTCCAATTGCTGCATAACTTTGGAAAAATGTGGAATTCCCACAATACTTTTGGGGTGCCCTGGTAGCTCACTGGGTAAAGCGCTGAGTCCTTGTCCATGTCTCCTCTCCTCTCTCTCCCTGAGTATCTCTCTCCCCTCTGTTGCTGTCAATAAAGCTGAAACAAAGGTCCTGGTAAATTTGTCCAACCACTTCCCTTTCCTGCATTAAATGATCCAGTCCTTGCTTCCTTGCAAATACTTTCAGTGTTCAAGGGATTTCTTGCTATGACTTGAGTCTCTTCGGTATATCTAATCTAATGATCACAATTTCTTTATGGTTTACATGCAAATTTAAGACATTGTCATAATTGCAAAATCACGTCAACAGGTAGACTGTATTTTAGACAGTTATAATCACAAAAACTGCCACCTTGTTCTCTCTCATATCAGATGACGTCATAGCACATGATCTGATTGAGCAGATGATCTGTGCTGAGGCTCTCCACCGCCCCTCCACCGCCTGTGTGCTCAAACATCCGTTCTTCTGGACGCCTGAGAAGCAGCTGCTCTTTTTCCAGGTGTGTTAAATCTCTTCTCTGCAGTCATCTGGTCATAGATACGCAGAGGAATGGCTTGCTCTTTTGTGATACTTTTCATGACTACTAGTTTTAAAAAGTTACTTATTTCTTGTTTTAAATTGCAAAAATTGGATCATATTTAAAATTTTCTGATTATCAAAAGTGAGCACAAAAAGTGAAAGAGGAGTATGCACATATACTTGTGTAGTTTTTCCTGTATCCTGTCTGCTTACCCTCTCTGTAAACTCCAGAAACAGCTGTTTTGTGTTTGTGTGTGTGTGTGCGTAGGACGTGAGTGACCGCATAGAGAAGGAACCAGCAGACAGTCCCATTGTGGTCAAACTAGAGACTGCAGGAAGAGCAGTGGTTCGAACCAACTGGAGGATGCATATCTCTGTGCCCCTACAGACAGGTACACTCACACACAGTATCACATAACTGTACTGTTCACGCCTGTGCAGGACGACAAAGCCATCAATGATCTGTAATCGATTTCTTCCTGTGTACATTCAAGACTTGAGGCGGTTCAGAACATATAAAGGAAACTCGGTCAGAGATCTGCTGAGAGCCATGAGGAATAAGGTCAGCGTGCGTGCTTTCATGACATGCACTTATTTTTTTTAGACACACTTTGACACATCAGTATGTTTTTGACATTTGGCATGTTAACATTGCTTGTTACAGAAGCATCACTACCATGAGTTGCCACCGGAGGTGCAGGAGACTCTCGGCGAGCTCCCCGAAGGCTTCGTCGGCTACTTCACCTCACGGTTCCCACGGTTACTGATGCACACACATGCTGCTCTGCACATCTGTGCCCAAGAGAGACTGTTTCACCCCTACTATCTGCCCCCTAACGCCAAATAACATTCAGACAAGTCTGCACGCTATACTCTGTACACATATATACACATACATTAGTGTACTTTTCTGTGAGCTAAAGAAATCCCTGACAGTGCCCCATTATTGCTTTTGTAAAGCCCATACTGTTTTTTGGGGGGAGATACAGTGCTGTGAAAAAGTTTTTATATGACTTGAGTTTTTATAGAGATTTATTTTATTTTTCTGCAGCTATTGATCAATAAATTATTTAAAAATTAAATTAGAAAGCACTTCTCCACATAGGCTGCATACATTTGTTATATTATTAATACTTTTTTTTTAAAACTACATCTTAATGTAACTCCACTCCATCAGAATATGCATAATGACAGATTCAGTGCAATAGTTCAGCAATGCGTTTCTCTCTGAACAAGTTCAGGTAAAAGGCTTTCTTGTACTGGAGTGCTGTCTGATTTTGTTTTTGGGAAACAAACACATTGCAGTTCTTGAATGCGGAGACCTGGAGAACACAGTTATATGAAGAGCTGTTTAATAAGGTGCAGGTGAGAAAAGCTGTAACAGTGTGCTCCAGATTTTCTGATACCAGATCCTGCCTCTGTTGAGGCACCAGTTTGAGCTCTGAGTTGGCTGATGTGTGGAGATTTCCTTCATCCTTATTCCAGATTGAACTACTTTTTTCCTTTTTATTTTTTAGCAGAACAAACAACTAAAACTCAGTATAGGAGAAGCGCACCTGTGCAATCATTTATCGAAATAAAAGCAAAAGGTTGATGATGATGGTCAAAAATGCCCTGAAACAAATCACTCGTTCCTTGGCCCATTCCACCAGATTTCATTGAAATATGTTTACAATTTTGAGATATCCTGCTAACAGACTGAAAATATAATCTCTTTGACATAAGGGATTATTTTAAAGGTTTCTTTTTTAGAACATTTTTGGAGCATTTTTGCCGTTAATAGATAATTAATAGTATAGAAACAGACAGGAAACAAGTGGAGAGAGAGAAGTATATGACATGCAACATGAGATCCCATCATTTTAAAAAAGTTTATCTGAAACCGATATAATGTTGCATAATATTACCTCAAAACATGGAAATTACACTTATTTTATGATGACATACATTTGAAATGATTTAAAAGCAGTGTGCAATGTGCTCAGGTCTCACACAAGTTTTAAAGTTAACGAAATTACAGTTGTAAAAGTAATTCAGAATTTTAGCCAGTACAACCTTAAATCAAATCTAAATAGACCCATGTTGGATTTTAGGCTTTCAAATAGATTCTGATTTGGTTAACATGAACATATTGTGGAAGGTGATGCTCGCCTCGTAATAGCCACAAACAGTATGTGAGGTGCTCAAACTTTGTCACAGCACTGTAGGTAACACACACTGGACAACAGGTTTCCTAAAGAATAAAGCACAGTGTTACAAGGCTGAATGTCCTAGAAGAAACCTTTGTTATCCATTTAACCAGCCAGTTAAACAGTTTACTTCCTCCCTGTCCCTGCTGCTGCTGCTTCTCTCAGCTCCTCTGTAGAAAGTGCCAAAGACTCCACAATATTTACTTTGCGGTTTGTTTTATGTATTTGATGTGTGTCTGTGTGTGTCCGTTACTGAATTGCTGAATGTAGCTACACTGACTGAGAATGTACTGAACCTTTTTGTTTTTCACTAAAGGCAGTACATGGAGCATAATAGTCAAATATCATTGGCACTGTTAAAATGTGTGCAATGTGCACATGCTGTGAAAATTTGTTTTATCACCAATGTATGAATACAATAATGCAACAATGCCAAAACATTTTTTGTTAACCTGTTTTTAACAGAATTCAATGTATTTCACCTCTACTGAATGTTGGCTTTGAGTTTTTGAGCTATCCAGCCTTACAAAATACCACTAAATGCTCTTAGAGCTACCTGAAAATCTCTCCCTGTAACTACTGGGTGAAGGTCTCATAGGTCTGCAGTAGAATGAATGATGAAGACTCAAACTTTTGTACTTTTTTTGAATGAGTGAATTAAATTGATGCTTTGGGTGTGCCAAAGAACACAATAAATCAAGTCTTGTGGTCAGTTTGTAAACTGATTTTTGGTTTTCAATACAAATGGGTTGATGTTGATTAGACTATGTTAGACTATGACACAATGGGGAAGGTAAGACTTGCATTAAAATGCTTTTCGTAAAGGCCCTGAAAACATCAGCTTCTTCCTATGAGCAATGGGGGTTGTAGTATACATGAACAAACAATTTTTGACCAATTTATTTCACATGAGAGATTTCTGCTTTTGTGTTTTTGTCTGAGCTCTTCTTCCTGGTTGGAAATTAGCCGCGCTCAGTTGGAAAAACATAATGTTATGTACTGTCTTCTTAGTGTTACATCGATAAAGAAGCCCTTTCTCTCCATTCATTAAATTATTAATTCAACACCATTGAACCATTTATAGCCACAGTGACATCAACAGATCTAACATTTTGTACAGTTAATGACAACAAGGCTTGGAGGTGTCATTTGGAAATGGCTGTTCGTCTCGTCGAAGGATAACATTTCTGTCATCCTCAGTTTTTGCTTCAGCTGATATCACAGAGTTAGAACAAAAAGTCTTAATTGGAGACTTGTGTAGTGTAATTGTCCCGCCTCCTCAAGCAGTGACAGTAATTGCAGCTGGTTATTTTCATTCTTGAAACAAGTGGAGAGAAAAACACTATGCTGTTAGTGTTGATAGACTACTAAAAGAATAACAATTGTGTGTATGTAAATGATGCATTAGTAATGATATATTCTGAGACATTAATTACACTACATGAGAGATGACATTTAAAAGCTGATCTTGTTTTCTCACCATAAAACAACAACTTTAAAACAACTCTCCATGTTTACGAAGCTATATAGAAATATGGACAAACCGCTTTTTCAGAGTGTACTTTCCCTCTGACAGTACGGCCTGGAAATGTGGGAAGAATTAGCCAGATGTCAAAAACTCTAACAGCAGGTATTATGTATGCATTCACTCAAAACCCACTAATGTGTGTTGAACAATAGCGACCTATTATCCAGGATCAGGGTGTTCAGTTTTATCATAAAAGAGTCTGACTTACTCATGATGACAGGTCACATATTCACTGAGGGGAACAAAGAGGAAAGTATGTTAAATTTAGGTTTGAATGTGTCAAACACATGTGAGTACAGCCATTGACTCGTGCAAAATCTGACAAAAGTGTACAATCTGCGTGGGTATATTGAAAGAACATGTGAAGGAACAGATTTTGTTTCCGGGAAAAAAAGAGTCAATGTTGAATTCATACAAAACTACAGAAATCAGTTTGCTTACGAAATCTCTATTAGATTGGTTATTCTCTTTCATTGTGTTTATATTTTGTGCCCTCCTCATGCCTCTACTACTTAATTGTAGATTATCCCAAGAACCCCCTCTATTTTCTTTTACAACTGTAAATTTGAATCATGATGTGGTTTGAATGTGTTATTTGTGTGCATGTGTGAGTTAAATTTTAAAAGCTGAGCATCTGTCAAAGACAAAGCTACTTTAGATTTTTAAAGGTGAAAGAGGTTCAACATGTTGCTCCCCCTTTTATACCAGCAGAGGGAGACATCTACCCAGTACATCTCTCTCTTGCTCTTCCAAACTACTACTAAAAAACTATAGATGGACAAACAAGAAAAAGAGGGTATAACTGATAAATATTTTTTTCCATAAGAGGCATAAAGTTAACGTCCTAAGGTTACGTATGTATGCATGTGTAGTTTTGTTTATCATCATCTATCCATGTGCAAGCGTTTATCTGTTGTGCTCATCTCCGCTGATAAACAAATAAATCTGTCCTCAAGGCTCTGCTCCAGAAGAGAAAACATGTCCTGCAGAACAGATAAGATCAGGCATCACAAAGTTCAATCCACTGTCAGTGTGAACTAAAACAGAAGTGGTTTAATGACGTGACGGCCTGGGGTCCAGTGATGTGTCACGGCCAGATCATAAGCTAATGAACCACTAATTGTTTATATTTCACTGTATGATTCAATCGTTTGGCGAGCTCCCTGTGTGTGTTTTGTGTGTGTGTGTGTGTGTGTGTGTGTGTGTGTGGGGGGGGGGGGGGTAGAAACTGAGGGAGTACTTGGCTCATTATTAAATATCAGAGTTCAGCTGTAGGTCCAATCAAAACAGCCCTAGGGAAACATCAGCTTAACCAGAGTCATGAGACTAAATTCACTCACACCCATGCAGCCGTATACACACTCAAACCCTCACACACACACACACACACCCACCCACACACACACACACACACACAACTATACAGATAAGCGTGTGTGGTGGCACTTATGTTTGTGTATTCTAGACTAGTCAAGAGACTTTTCTGAAATGTCACTATTTCTCTAAAACCTCTCTAAAATCTACTGGTTCTCTAATATAATATTAGCAGTACATATTTAATTAAACGGTAGATTTTCTAAATGTATGTGAACTACGCTGACTGGTTAGTGTTACAGTAAGGTGTGGCTTAATGGATGGTAGGCAGTTGCCACGTGGCTGCAAAGGTGTTGCTAAATATTTCAAATTACCGAGAGGTTTGCATGATGTACAAGGTTGTTTGTGGTGCTTCACTGTGCATTAGAAGGTCGTCGCTGGGTGATTTCGGTGGTCTTCGAGGTGGTTTCTGGTGTGTTTATAAGAAGTTGCTAGGATATTCAAGGCGGATGCTGGATGAACGCTGGTGTTTTCTGATTGGTTCCTAGTGTATTACTATGTGGTTACTAAGGTCTTCTGTGACGTGCTGGATAGTTGCTACATGCTCACTCTCCTTGCTTCATTGGTCATATCTTAAAAGTTGTAAATCCTCTCTCAATGTATCAATGTTTTGATATTTAATTTGTGTGGTACAAGTAAAAATTTAAAATTACAGCCTATATAGGCCTTAGGATGGGTGAAAATTAATTGTGAGGAGTGATGAAATCTATTTATTAACCAGCTACCAATTTTCCAAGTATCAAACCACAGCCAACACAGATTCACATGTCCAAACATACCTAATTTTGTGTTTATATAGTCTGCCTGCAGCATGAACAAAAGAAGTACGTTAAGTGAAATATAAAATGGAGGGTGTGGCAGCAACTTATCTTTTCAGATGGGTCATCTCATAGCTTTTAAACAGATGTGCGAATCACAGCAGTACATGGCGACATTTACTCGCCAAGTTGAGAAAAAGACCTCAACAGATATTTGGTTGTCAAGTTTTCTGTGTGCATCAATGCAATGTTAAAGCCAAAGACTCTGAACCATTCCACACATAAACAATATCTACAGTTAATGACTTAGTAGCACAGGAGCATTTGTACAATTTAGGTAATAAAAAAGGCATTGGATTATGTTTCAGGTTGCCATTTGTGTTTCTTAAGGGATTAATACAGTTGCTTTCAGTTAACTTCATAATTTTTAAAATTATCTTATTAAATTAATAAATAAATCACTTCAGGAGGGAAAAAAAAATATTTTGATCGAAATCAACATGTCAGCCAAGCACACTGAATTAAACTATCCTATCCTGACCATAGCATGTAATTATAGACCCACCAAACACACAAACATTCAGTATATAGGCCACACATAACACACATACGGTGTGGCGCAACTTCAGGACAAAATGTCCTGCGCCTCCCTGCCTCCATAAACGAAGGCTTCCTTATGTTTCAGAGACCACTGGGGATATATTTTTCTGCTCCCTGCTTTTCCCTCTCATCTCCTTTGTAGGATACCGCGGGAGGCTGGTTTGGGTTTCTCTGATGTGTGTGTGTGTGTGTGTGTGTGTGTGTGTGTGGGAGGGAGGGAGGGAGGGGGAGATTGAAACAGGCAAAGGGATGTCGTTCTTACAGTCTCTCCATTTTGGGATCAGGACAGGAAGTGGGCTCAACAGAGGAAACATGACCTCCTCCCCCTCTCCTCTCTCCCTCCCTCTATCCTCTTACTTTTTCTTGTATTCCCTCTTCCTCCCTTTGTCTGTCCCTCCCCCAGTCTGTGCCTACCCATTCACAGGGTCAGTTCTGTCTTTTTTGGTTCCAGCGATACTGTAGGCTGTCACGTGTGTTTGTGCGGTGTGTGTCTGTGTGTTTAGACCTTAAATTTATATTCTACTCACTTCCTGTGTAAATAAATCTATGTTAACCAGTGATTTCTTAAACAACGCTAAAACTCTGGTCTAGTTGTTTCTAGGCTCCCTCCCTCTCTCTCGAGACTAGCAGTCTGTTATGTATCAGAGCTCCTCTGATTAAAAGCCAAAGCAAAGGTCAGACTCTGCTGGGTAACGGAGATATCGCCTGACTTCAGCTTTACTTGTATGCCCAGCGGTCTGATAGCTCTAGCTGATGAGCTTCATATTAGGCTACATTATGAGGAATGAAAGCCTCCAGGATGTACATCAGTATGACATTTCTTATCAGGAGCTCACTTCTCTGCTTTCTGACTCTGCAAGAAGGCTTCTCATGTTTATAAAACTGCCCCGGGGTATAAGAAAAACATATTTGAAAACATTTTTTCCCCATATTTCTCCTTCATTTCTAAAAATCCACCGCCATCTCCATCTATTTCCCCCATCTGCTAATCTTTCTACGACTTTTCACTTTCCAGCTCAAAAGTTCTTGACCTCTTGCTTTGCCGTATACACACTCAAACACACACAGGCGCCCACACTGAGAAAATAAAGAAACAGCATGTCAGCAAACGGCAGTGTATTTCACCACAGAGCACAGAGCCAAGGCACTGGGAAACAAAAAACAACAGCAGAAGACCTCCCTCTTTTCATCCTCTGCCTCCATCCTGCTCGCCTTTAAAAGTCTGCCGCCTGTTTATTTGTTTCAATGCCTTTTTTCCCCAGACGTTTTCCTTTCTGGTTGTTTTTCTCTCTGGACACATCCAGTGCAATGACGAAACTTACAAAAAAATCATGTGTGAGTGGAAAAGGTAGGTTAGTTAACGACAAATGTTGCAGCAATGTTACAGTTACAGTGATACTGTGAGACAGAGTGGTGTTTGTATTGTAAGGTTACCACATTACACACAGTCAGTCAAATACTTACAGTATTCTATATACAAGATGTATGAACAGGCACACAAGGGCCATAAATCGGTATGCAAACACAAACAAATACATACAAATTACACAGTTTAATACAGTATTATAATAAGGCTTGTGGAAGTGCTCATGATTAGCTTCATTCCCCTCGAGGCC
Source organism: Lateolabrax maculatus (assembly GCA_031216445.1). Taxonomy (NCBI): domain Eukaryota; kingdom Metazoa; phylum Chordata; class Actinopteri; order Acropomatiformes; family Lateolabracidae; genus Lateolabrax; species Lateolabrax maculatus. The sequence continues at coordinate 7,504,645 of CM062204.1, read as the reverse complement.
ATTTGGACTTAATACTCAGGGTGGGAGAAGCAGCACCCAGCTGTGTCCTGCTGCTGCGTACCAAAATGCACATCATGCAAATGTTGGGAATCAAATCAACATTTTCATTTCACAGACTCTCCACTTGAGAACATATGAGAAATAAACTGATTTGAGGAATCCAAGGAAGAATATTGGTTCAAATTATTAACATATTTTGAAAATACATGTTTCCGTTTGGCTGGCAGGTATCTATTAAAATCGCATAACAGGACATCTCAGACATATTTCTGCTCAACACTTTAACCACCGTCATAAATCAGTGCAGAAAGGTTTATTAAACTCTAAGTAACCAGAGCAACAGTTTTTTCTCTATGCTACATTACCAGCTGACTCTCACTGGTGAAATAGGGCTGCAACTAGTGATTATTTCAATTTGTGAATAATCTGTTGGTTATTGTTTTATTATCCGATGAAGCATCATTAAACCTGCATTAAGGGATTTTTTGCCCACCTGGGAGCGTCGCAAGAATCTGTAAACACAACACTGACATACACTTAGTGGCCACCTTAGGTTCACCTTTCTAATACTGGGTGGTTTCACACAGCAGTTTGTGAGCTATCCAAGCGACCCCGTGTTCTGATGTTCGAACCTCTTGATCATGTCTGCATGCTGTTATGTATTGAGTTGCTGATTAGATATTTGCATTAACAAGCAACTAATAAAGTGGCCACTAAGTGTATTATCACCTTGTGAAGCTGGTATAAGCAACATTATTAGAAAACAAGTCATGATTATGGTCACCTCATTAATGTAATAGTAATATTCACTACGGTTTTAGCTTTGGTTTGGTCCCAACTAACTCCTGAGGTAAATTTCCGGCTCTTTAGCTGCTAGATGCTCCGATATGTTTGAAAGATAGCTGCTAACGTTGTCTGTCTGCTGTTTGGTGTTGGAAAGGTAGTGTAAAGTGGGTTTATCAGAGCCTTTTTAGCTGAAAACAGCTGCCTGCTGTTTGAGTGAACCATGATGCAGGGTGTACAACCAAAACAATGAGCTGAAAGACGTTATAGTGGTCTGTAGGGCTGTGGAGAACTGCAGAGTGATAATTCCCTGTTGGTTCATCACTATGAATGACACCTTTCACATTAAACACAGTAATTTTTCCCATTGGTAATATAAAAGTATCGACTAGTGCAGCTTTAAAATGTTTGAAAACAGTGAACACAATTTCCTAGAGCCAAGTGTGACATCTTTAAATTAGTTGCTTTGCCCAACAGTCCAAAATTCAAACACATTCAAATCACAATGATATAACAGGGAGAAAAAAAAAACACAGCAAATTGTCACATTTGAGAAGCTGGAACCAGCATGTTTGCATAATAATTGAAAATGATTGACTATCAAAATTGTTGCTTATTAATTTTCTGCCGGTTGAATAATCGATTAATCAACTAATTGTTGCAGCACTAGACCTAACCAATGGTTTATCTGACTACAAAGAAACTTTATAAAAAAATGGATGAGGATTTTCTTCTATGGCATTAACTTGATATTAATGTGATATAGAAAACACTAGACTCTGTGGAAGAAAGAAACTCATCGTCTATCATCTGCATAAATTAGCAAATCCCCTGTGTTTTTGTTCAATCTTGGTCACTTGCTACAGTTTTGAGCCAATCTCCTAGGTAGACTTCCCACCCCGACTAAGTCCAACATGGCCGCTGGCTTCATGGGAATAAGGTCATTTACAGTTCAACCCTGTCACTCTGTTCGCTTCACGTTTACAGGACAAAAGAATGGGAACGAGTAGTGTAACCGTATACCGCAGTCTTCTTATGAAGGGGATACTTAGAATATGCCTCAAGTTAAGTGTAGACTACTGTGGTGCTTCTGCTGGGATGTTGGTGGGAAATAGAAGAAGACACAGGGATAGAGATTAACCATAATTCGTGCAAGACCAGGAGTTGTGTGTTTCTGTGTGTTCGTATTTCTTTAAACTAAGAAGAGTCTCTAATTTGACCGTCTACTGTTTCTTCTGGAGAGGGAGGAGACGAACAATCTGTCTATTGTGCCGGAGAGGAGAGGGGAGGGGAGGGATAGGATAAGAGGTTGAAGACTTGTTATCTGCAGCTGTTCATCTCTCGTATGATGGCGTGAGCAGGAGAATAAACACACGCAGTGGAGGAGAGTTAAAGATAGAGAGAAAGACGGCACAGGAGAGAACGAATGGAGCATAAGAGAGATTCATCTCTTTCCTCTGTTAAAGTTCATTGACAGGAACACTTGTGCAACCTTATCACACAACACAGCATATGACCAGTACGGGCCCAAACCCTCACCCCTCTCCCTCTGTCACGTGTACATTAGGACAAGGCATTCTTCAGCTCACTCTAAACTTTCTTTCTTCCTTATTCTTTCTTTTTTTCCACTCCTTTTCCCTCCTGCTTCTTGCTCACACAACTTGATCCAGCTACTTTTGAACCGGCAGCAGTCTGACTTGGTTTAGTGACAGGGTTGTCATTAGTTATATATACACACACATCTGAGAAAAAAACACTTTCAGTGCTCATGTCATGTAGTTGGTGCTTTTCTCATTTTTTTTTTTTCTTTTTTAAAACATTTTCTAACATTTGTATAAAGGTGATAACACGCTACAAGAAGGATAAGGTGACTACTGTCTTTCCAGCATACACACATTTATACAGGTTAAATGCAGGATCTTGTCCTCCATGACCCTCACAGTTTCCACAGGGGCCATAGCAGGCCATTCGGTCCAGGGTCACTTCTTGGCTCCACAGGTTCACAGCTAAATCCACTCTGTGGGTCAACTAGCTGCTCCACAGGTCAGTGTTAATATGCACTTGTGGACTGTAGTGTCAGAACAAAGAAGGCCTGCTCTGTAGTCCTCCAGGCCTGGATTCATGGCTGATTTCACAGTTTACAGTCAGAGAAGTCACCGTCTGCAGCGTGAAGGTCACTGCAGCATGATATCTTTGAGGTTCTCCTGCAGGATGGTGTCCTTGACGGCGTGAAAGACAAAACGGATATTTTCTGTGTCTACTGCAGTGGTAAAGTGGTGGAAGAGCGGCTTACCCCGGTTTCTCCTCTTACGGCTGAAGGATTGCACAAGGAACGCCTGGAAAGAGCAGAGCAGACACACTTAAGTAACCAGGTAGAGTCTGCTTTCTAGAGTTATCTAATTTCTTAAACATCATTTATATGAGAAACCCTGTCTTTGTAATCAGGGTAAGGGATTAGACAAAACCTGGTTTCCCCAGCTAGATTTCTTCTGGAGAAAGTTGATCTCTTGGCCGGGTAACCAGGTCTCTAAACTGCTTTTTACATGTAAGCATGTGCATGCAAAGGCTACAGACAGAGAAAGAATCGCTGTGGTCGGCAGATGAAAGGAAAAGATTATCAAAAGTAGCGGTACATCCTCGTATTCAGAATATTCCCATCCAAATAAATAATATGCCAGAGCTCAACATTTGAATATTTGTAAAATTCAGACACATTTGTACTGAAAGGAAAAAGCTAGGCGCTCCCTCACTACAAAGTCTGTCTTTTCTCCTCTCATTGCAGTGTCAGCCCTTTATAAACACATGACCCCCCCCCCAATTTTTTTTTCTTTAAGCCTGAAAACTCGTATAATATCACTACAACATTTATAATCAGTAACAAAATGGATCCCAAGCAATGGAATGACCTGCTGCGTGTATGCATATTTACAGGGACAGGTTACTTTAGTAAACATGTCGTCCAATTTCTCACGTAACTTCAACAGCATTCAATTAGCAATCCTAATAAAGCTTTTGCAAACACTGGCCTTCCTCAGAGCAGGAAGTGTGTTAATAGCAAGTCACGTACATGCATATAAAAAAGACAATCAAGGAAATGATCTAATTCAACACGTGAACGTGCATGGCGGACCACACCCAAAGGGGTTGTAAAGTCTCGGATAGCCACAAGGGGCAAGTAAAGGGACAGAAAACAGAGTGACAGGCTTAGTGACTCTTAGTGAAGAACAATGTAGCATAGAACAGAAATACAAGAATATAAGCTGCATCATGCATCAAGATAAAAATAAATAAGGAGCAACAACATTAAAAGCATCTGCATTTTGGTGTGTGTGTGTGTGTGTGTGTGTGTGTGTACCTGTACGTCCTCTAGCCTCCGTGGGTCTCCTCTGAACTCAGGAAAGTTCTTGCGGATGTCCACCGTGCGTATCTTATCCACCAGCAGGTCGGTTTTGTTGAGGAAGAGGATGATGGACACGTTGAGGAAGAGCTTGTTGTTGACGATCGTCTCAAAGATGTTCATACTCTCCACTAAACGATTTGTCCTTCGATCCTCCATCAAGACCTGGAATCACATAGAAACACACACACACACACACACACACACACACACACACACACACACACACAATTATTCTTCGTTTTTTTCAGGTTTTATCTGTGCACCAATTAAGGATTCAGTCGTCATCATATGACTGTTGATTTGAACCGCAGCCACGACTGAGGGAACAATCAAGTTTCCACAGCCACCCACAAAGAGAGCTTTGTGTAAATCTCAAATGTTGTGTCTCTCTGATGTTTCTTGTCCATTGCGTAACTCTAAAAGTCAAGAGAATAACGATCAGACTGTCTTAACATCAGCATGTGTGCCTCAGTGGTACCTGATCGTACTCTGACGATGAAACCATGAAGAGTATCGATGTGATCCCGTCGAAACACTGAAACCACTTCTGCCTCTGGGACCTCTGCCCTCCAACATCCACCATTTTGAAAGGAATCTTCTTGATGACAAAGTCATGCTCGACAATGCCTTTAGTCGCCTTCCTCGCAAACAAAATGTCCTGCTTGCTTGGGATATAGTTCTGAAAAAAAGGCGGAGATAAACATTCTATTACAAGTCAAAAGAGGTGAAGAAATACAAAGTGCACTTAAGATTGAACTCCTCAGTGTGACTCACCAGTTGACCAATACGATCCAAGTTATCTAGGAAGTATTTGACCGACTCACTCTGCACAGGAAGAAAAAAAAAAAATCAATTACAGATGCAAAATGCAGCTGAGTCGTCTTATTACGCATTAACCAAACTTAAAAGACCGAAATAATCAAATTAAAGCACTTCATCTGAACAATTTCATGTCTTGTATGTCTTCCTTATTTAATTCACATTTCATGGAAGCAGTTATAGTGTGGTTATTGATTTAATAATACAACAATCGATGCCTTCTACCGAATCAGCAACAAAGGACAGAAACCATGTGACCAACTATAATTTAGATCAGTCCCATCATATTTTTTGTAACACACTTGTGAAGCTACTTTTATGGACAGGCTTGACCAATAGCAAAGTATTCTGAACTGAAGTGACTCAAGTGACGTGTTCATATGATTTTCTCAGTGTGTTGTCTGATAATCACATCTGGTGTACTTGTTCAGACTGCCACACAGAAACCGACATGACTCTAAGACTCTATAAAGTTCTAAAAACAGACATTAAAGCTGCACAATATTTTTATATTAACATAACATTTAGTAGCTAAAGTTGGTGGAGATCAAAACAGCAGTAAAAGGAGAATTAATTTAAAGACATAAATTCTTCTAATTGGGCAGAAACATAACATCAAATGATTGCTAATGTTGATCTGTGTCTGCTGGATGTGTAATAGGCAACTGTTTGTGAACACATTTGGCATAATAACTATACGAGTTGAAAATATATCAATGTTTGTTTCCAGCTTGTTCTGCTACCCTAAGTAGCCAAAAATCAATAAATGCAACTTTATGATTAATGAAGCCTACAAACACATCCCACACATAAAAACTATTTCCACCAACATATACAGATATTTTTAGTTCTGAAAGTCAGAAACCAGCACATATTGAATGAGAAGCATGCAGCACACTTGATGAATTAAGTTGCGTCACAAGACAACCACTGAAATCTCTGAAGAACATGACCTCTATCAAAAAGAGTTTCTGATCATTTGTGGTCTCAGTTTGTGCAGAAAAAGGGCAAAAAAGAACTGTGGAAAATGTCAAATTAAGATGAGATAGTGGATGGAGAGACGTGGGCCAAAAAGACTGAGCTGTGCAAAGAAAGCTAGAAGTGAGTAAACTTCAAGATGGGCTGAATCATAAGTCATTCTCATATTTCTCACAGTTCATGACGTAGACAGTCCTGATTCCAGTCATAGAAATCATGTTTACAGTAATCTTCATGAGTAAAAAACAGACAGTGACTTTTTTCTTAAACAATTACAATCATTAAACAAGACACATCTTATGATTTTGACTCCTGACTGTCAACATTCACTGAACCAAACTGGAACGGACTCGGTTCAGCTTGTTTTGAGCCGTTGTGACGCCCCAAAATTAGAACTATAATCAGCACAACAGCTGTTATTAGTGTCCCTTGCTGATTATTTCTGAATACACACACATTTTTGGATGTATTTTTTCTGCCATTTCAGGCAGCAGTTGAATTATTTTCATTTCTGTACGGTATGAAAATCAATTAGCTGACAACTTGAGTTGTGTAATCAATCACAGTGAACATCGGGTCTGCATTCATTTTTGTCAATGCTACGCTATTGTTGGGTAATATGGTTTAACTGCAGGCTGATCTTCATTGTAATGGATGGGATGATTGGAAGTTTTACGAGGCTGCTTAATGATTCTCATACTGTTCGGAAATGAACAGAAACCAGTGGGTGCCTGGAAAAGCAGCAACAGTACATTCAGTTTTCTAAAGCACAGCAGCATCGTTTGCTGTTGTGTTAAATATGTGTGATTTGTAGTAAATGGGTTCAAACTTTCTAATATAATACACACTGTACACTGCACATGAAAACCAAAGTTTTAAGATTAAACATTAGTTTTACAATTCGTGTGTAGACTTATGATTCCTGAAAATAGTTTACAAGTGAATCTCTCTCTTCCTCCCTCTCTCTCTTAAACACACACACACACACATTCAACAGGAAACAGCTGTGTGTGTGAAAACAGTGGGGAGAGACATGGGGGAGGGAGGGAGGGATTAGCGAGTCAGACAGAATCCAGATACAATGTCATTTTAGCCCTCCCATCACACAGACACACACACACACACACACACACACACACACACACACACACACACACACACACACTTGGGGCTAACCATGATCATTGATACCATTATTCCTCTTCAAATCCGTGTTGACAACAACTTTTTCCAAACTTTGCAGATTTTCGGTTTCTGTCACACCGATCGAATAGCATCAGTGAAAGCTCTCTATGTGGCAGTTAAATTCATCTCTGTCGGCCATGACATGTCGCGTAACAACCAGGAAACTCGCCCCCGGAGCGGGTGAGATGTGACCCTGTGACCCCGCCGCTGACCTACAGTGTCACAGCAAAAGGAAACACAAAGCCGGGGACTCCGATTGGTTCAGCTGGACGCGAACGGGAGGAGGGAGAGGGGAATTCCCAGAGATGAAGGGACACGCAAACACAGACAGAGACACAGACACACACACACACACACACAGAAAGATCATTTCCACAGATGCTTTAACTGCCATCAGCAGAAATGAAACAGTCTCGTCATTGATGAAGTGGAGGCAACAGACTAACAATCAAAATTAATTAATTTTATTAGGCCGTTGATGACTAGTCAGTTGTAATGCAGATCTATAACTAGTAAAACTGTAAAACATGGCTCTGTGTGTGTTTGTGTCTGGGTTTGTGTGTGAGTGTGTGTGTGGTTGAGTAACGCTGGAGGAATGTCTCCATTCATGGCGTGTATGGGCAGATTAGGGGCTTTATTGCAGCAAAGACCTGAATAAGCTCACATTCTACAGTGTGTGTGTGTGTGTGTGTGTGTGTGTCCACAGGTACATGTGTGCCACTTGTGTGTGTGACTGGGTGCGCCACTATTGTTTGACCACTGTAGTCCTTTTAATAACAAACTACGATGGAATATTAACTCACCTTGTGAATATAGCATCTTAACATCTAGGGCTCTGACTAATAATTATTTTCATTACTGATTAATCTGCTCATTATACTTTGTTTCACTGATTAATCATTTATTTTTATAAAGGTGACGTCTTCAGGCTGCTTGTTTTGTCCGATTTTATTTACAATGATATAAGCAGCCAGTTATCAAGTTTAAGAAGCGATTGTTTGGTATTTTTTTTTCTTGGTTGATTTCCAAAAAACGTTGTCAATGTTGTTGTTTGGGTGGGGTTCTGATAACAGCAGCATATCCGCAATTAGTTAAGATGAATCTCACAAATCTCTTATTGAATTGCCTGTTTCTTTTTTAACATACAAAACTAAACTAGTCATTTAACTAAAAATATTTGAACTGTAGTTCTTACATATATATAAAAAAAACATAAAATATTAATTATGTACACTAAAATTGTTGAAAATGAAAACTAAATCAATTTGATAATGAAGTTGAACATTCAGATCCCATAAACAAATTCTATTAAAATGTCATAAAATACTTGATTAAATTATCAAGTAATGAATTAATCTACTATTTGCTTCAGCTCAGTGCTATTCATACATGTATTTGTATGTTGTATATTAGCTATAAGTGTGAACAATATTTCTGTAATTGTAGTTAATTGTTGTTGAATGGATAATTCCACTTTCACACAACATGACATGTCTTGTTGTCATAGTTTTGGCCATCATCCCTGTCAGTAATGTTCACACTGTACATTTTGCACGCCAGGTTAATTACTGAAATCTGGCAACACAACAACATAATTAAAAGAAGTCCAACTGGTTAAAAAAAACGATCAGTCAAACAATCAGACGTGTTGTAAACAAACCGCCAAGTTAGCCAAACTTATCTGGAAGAGAAAACAAAGGCGAACAGTAAAGTTACGACCCAAACTGTCTGCTGTAAACATCCACCAGTTTACAGACCGACTTCCTGGTTCAACCTTGACCTACTGTACGGTCTGTGCAGTTTGGGTGCACCCCCTTTTCTGTTTTACCAGGAAATCAGGAAAAAATGCTTGTGTTTCTTGCACAAATGTACTTTGTTGTACCGTTGTGTTGCGTGTGTTTCCAGATCTCAGCAATCCTTATGGTGAGAATAACCATAACCATCATAACCACATGGGCTGAGTGTGTGTGTGTGTGTGTCTGTGCATGTGTTTCAGCATTTATAGCCTCTTTGTGGGGCTTCAAAGATCCCTATACAGTACCGTCTCAACTTATACCTCCTTTATTCAGGATGTCTGTGCTGCTGAAGACAACAGTAGCAGTTCACCGTCGCAGCATGATATACAGCCTTGTTTTTGTATAGCAGAAGAGGTTTTGGTGTTTACATCCCATATCAAACTGCGTGTTATCTGGGTGTGGTGGGAACACAGAGAAGCCTGCAAGTAAACAAAATCCTTGCATGTGCTCCCTTTCGGTTTGTTTTTCTTTCACTCTCCAATCTCCACTTCTACTTCACTGCATTTTCTCTCCTTCTCTTAGCCTCCCCATCCCCTGCTTTTCTGAACTTTCCACTCCATTTCTTCCTTCCTCCCATCAGACTCTCTCTCTCTCTCTCTCTCTCTCTCTCTCTCTCTCTCTGTCTTTCGCCCCTCTCCCTGTCAGCCTGTGGCTCAGCTCCAGCCGTGCCTGGGAAAAGCTGACTGTGGTATCCCCGGAAAACCTCTCCGAGAGAGGAGAGAAGGGGGAGGTGGAGACTATCTAACTCAGCACATTTACTCCATGGTAGACATTTTGGTTTTTCTTTCTTCGAAGGGTTAAGGCTGGTGTTATTCTATGTTTCTTATTGTCAACAAATCCCATGAAAAAACCAAAACGCTGCATTAGAACATATCTCAATACTTTCCATTTCCCCTTCCCTATCTGTGACACTCCCCCAAACCCATTTGTACTGATGCTGTAAGTCTTTAGAAAGGGTTGCAAATTAATAATACATTAATTTTGGATATTAAGTGATTTTCTAAAACAGTGTCTCGGTCTGTGGGGACTTGGCTAAGGAACCGGAGGGTGGGCAGTTCAAGTCCATCACGGACCACAGTACAAAGTGTGGACCTCGGCACCGAGGTACCGGGCCCTTAACTGCCCCCGGGGCGCTGCTACGTGGCAGCCCATCACTCTACCATCTCTCCCCACACTTCATGTCTGTAGGTCCTGTGTGAACATGCCTGTATTTCGGATTGACAAAGTAATTCTCCTTCTTCTAACTCACCACCTAACTCCTGTGCGTGCATGTCGCTGTCGCTAGAGATGTAGAAGTAAATGACAGAGAGTTTGTTGACATTACTGTCTTCTAAGGAAATTCGAAAAAACTAAGTGCAACAGCTGGTTAAGAGATTGGCTTGTGCTGCTTGTCCTGATACATGGTGTTCTGCGGGAGCCACATTTCCCAAAAACAGGTGGTGGGAGCAAAATTTGCAGTCTCACTAGTCATTAATACCATAATCATGAAAATAAGACCCAGGCTGAAAAAGAAAAACATTTTCCTTTAATACACATTTCCATGCGCTGGCGAGCGTTTACAGCAGCAGCAGCAGGATGTGTATGTGAGATTGATTCAAAATAAACTACCGTGGCCCATGTCACCCAGTGCAACAGTGTGAGTCATTGATGTGTTTTTAATAGTTTTTGGACAAAAATGGAGGTCTATGGCATACAGAAATCAGCTTTATCAGGCTTTGGATATACAGACAATACGTGTTTGTTTTGATCTTTTCATGTAATTTGTTGACAATAAGAATAACAAAGAATATCACCAGCTTTATCCTTTAAGCCAGAACGGTATCTGCAAGCCTGTGCAGCTGGGCTAGCTTTATCATGCAACGACTCCAGATAAGACAAGGCGGTCTGACCTGAGGCTGTGCACTGACATCCCACACACACAGACAGTATGTTAAGTGAATGGAAGACGGAAGTGGCTGCTGTCTGACTCCAGATTGCTTTGTCACTGATAAATGTCCAACAAGGTCAAAGGTCAAACTTACAGCGCTGAACAGAAAGTATATCTGCTGTGTCACTTAAAATAAAGTACAAATAGGCTGGCTGCCACAGCCAATACAAACTGCACGGACAACAAGACCAGCTGGAGATGCCGATGCAGTGAGACATTCGCTATGTTGACAATATGGTTAATGATCATTCATGACATTCTGTTGAACCATTAGGTGTCATTAACAGTCTGTCTGGCCCTTCACAGCATATTTGTAGACACTTGTACAGTTACTTGTTAAACCAAGTGGTTCTCCAGCCATTCTGTTGTTCATAAATTGTCCTTTAAACTACAGTAAGTGGCTGCTTTAAACAAGTCTCAGTTTGTTTGGTTCTCTTTAGGCAGCAAAGAAACAGATAAGAACTTAAGACATTGGAAAAAAAAGAAAAGATGGACTGACTAAAGATGGTCTAATGAAAACAGCAACAGAGCTTCCAGGAATCCAATGTTTTCTTTTTAGACATGGACTTTTTTATATGGAATAAATAAAGCATTTCAATATTCTTTAAACCTGATTAATTAATTGATCGTTGGCCATTTGGGAGCATTGCAATAAACTGTAAACTCAGCATTGACATATTATTACCTTATGAATTTAATATGTGTTAGCAAACACAACATTATCATTCATTTGGAGTCGGGCTCCCAGCCACCTGATGAATATAAGTCCAACATTCACTTTTTTTTAGCCAACTCCCTGAGAAAAATCTGGAGCTCTTTAGCTGCTAAATCCTCCATTATGTTTACCAGCTGGAAGGGACACTAATGACAGCGATGAGAGTAAACCAAAACGAAAATCATCTCTGCAGAGGAAGTAATGAATTGTAACTCAGGGCATGCTCAAGGAGTGGTCCATCAAGAAAGCACTGGATTCACCCTCTTACCCTTCACTACGTCCATCCCCAGTACTTACTGATAACAAAACACTTCAGTCAAGATGGTGCAGATGAAAATGAAGATGATATGGAGGCTTTCAAGTCATCAAATCTCAAGACATCTACTGAACTTCACTCTGATATTTGTAAAAATAAAAAGATGCCATTTTGTCAAATCCTGCTTCACTTTGTACCATTTTCAATATGAAATACTGCCTTATTTTCCATCTTTTCAATGTGACTAGTCATACAGTAAAATGAGTGCAGTGTAGCCCGGCAGGTGAAACTCTGCAGGGCTCCATTTCACCATCTCCGTTTTCAGTCAAGAGAAAAATAATTACATCTTTGGAAAGTCTCCAAACAAAAAAAATGAGAGAGGTAAGTTAAGCAGAAAAACAATAAATACTTCCACAGGCTTCACTCAGTGCAGTGCTTCTTCACTGTGACTTCTTACTTTGGTTGACAGGTAAAAACATGTCTGATATTATCCACTTACTTCCTCTGAAGTTGTGAACATGTCAGTGATTATTAGCTTTGTGACTCCTGGCTTTGGTAAATCAGTTACTATGCAGATAACTTTTACTCTAGACTGCTAAAGTCACTGAAGTGATGTGGAAATATTTATTAATGAATTACTACATAGTTGGTCAAAATTGAGTCATAACCTTTACCTGACTTTCTGACTTCTGTTTTTACTATATAAAAGAATATTATGCCATAGAAATGCAGCAATATGTTCAAGAAAACCAAGCTAAATCACAGTATCGGGACTCATCCCCACAATATCTGCATCTCTGCCATAGAAAGACAGCTAACTAGACAGCTAAAGTAAGAGGACATATCAAGTTAAAGATAGCTTGTGGGATCACTGCAGCTTTTCTTGGGTAAAATAAACAGCCAAAAAAGATATAAAAATGAAAGCAGTAGTTATTGCACTCAGCCTTTGTAGCGCAGTACGACTCACAGCTGTTAGGAGGTACAAAACTAGTAAAAAATACACAGTGCAATGTTTTCTATTAAAGGTTATTTTTGGCATTATTCCTCAATTTGACAGCTCACAGTAGAATGAGACAGAAATGATGGAGTGTAAGTATTCGGAAGCAGGATGTGTTTTGCTTTGTGCTTTAAAGAAAAAAGGCTGACTTCCTGAACCAGAAATTGCTATTTGCCACACCACAATGACACAGAAAAGGCAAAACCAATAAATAAGTGGAGTCCTGATTGATCATAGGTCATTCATCGGATAATCTTTGGCTAGTGAGACACATTAAAAGTGAAGCATCAAGTCAGCCAGTGAGTAATCTGATGACTGATCGTGACTCCTGGTCAATGATGAATCAGAGGCTGGTTTTTAATGTGATGGGTCATGGGAGAATTTAGCGGAGGTTCATTGTGAAATACTGATTTTATAAATAGTTTGGGACATTCTACACAGACTGATTGGGTACCTTGGACTGCTGCATGTGTAGTTTAAGATGTTTTTAAGGATGGTTTGATATTGTTAAAACAGGCCAATATAAACTTTGTCATTTATCATTCCAGGGCATAAGACTGAATTATACAACCAAATGTAATTTTTGAAGGAAATATATCTTTAAACTGTCATGAGGCACACACATCCATCCGTATCATTCACTCCTCCATCCTTAACAAGCAGCCGTCAAACCCACACTGTAGTCATTGTTCACACTCACAGAACTTAATTATGAAATCTACTGGAGATCCTGGAAAATATCAAATATGTCAGGCTGAATTTTGGGCAAATGTTTATAAAATGATGCACAAGACATCTTAATTATTTCCATTTGATGTAAAGACTTTGGTTTGGTTTCTTTGGTTTTCATTCATCATATATCCTCAATAAAGATTTGGAACAAACTGATACAGAGTATATCTATATATATTGTTGAAGATGAAATGATGAAAGATTATTTGCACAACCTTGAAGTTACTTAAAAGGGAAACAAAAGGGGAATACTGTATGTTATGGGGCTAATCTACTCACCAGTTGGAACTCCGAGCGCCGTGCGTATGCCTGCTGTATGCCGGTGTCTGCCCAGAGCGCACTCAGTGCCATCACGTACAGCTGAAACTCACTGGGCTCGACCCCCGAGCCGCCCACGCGTCCCTCCCACGACATCACCAGCATGCCCTGCTTCTCGTTCTCACAGCTCTGCCAGCCGATGCCCAGCTTGTCCCGGGCGTCCACCAGCACACGCATGCCCTGTAGAAACACAACCAGTGTATATATATAAGCCTGAATGCGGTGAAGTGGCGTAACAGCTGCTTTTTCTAACATCAGCAATATTGTACAAATATTTCCTGACCACACAGAGAAAAAAATCCCATACTGCATGTGCTGCTTCCTGGGAAAAAACGTCAACTCTGAGTCTAGCGTTACTGGTAAACATGGAGTAACACACACACACACACACACACACACACACACACACACACACACACACACACACACACACACACACACACACACACACACACACACACACACACGTGTGGCTGCTGGTGGTTTTCTGAAGAGAACCATGTGTACTGATCTGTGTGGGAGGTCTCCTCCTGAGTGATCAAATTAACTATATGTGTCTCCTTTTCTCTCTCTGTTTTAATAAAATATTTTGTCTTTTAAAAACTTTTAATTGTTCAAATGCAGCATGTAATGAAGCAGTCTATCATTTAAATGTCATTTATTTAGTCTATTTTGTTGCTTGTTGATCTGTATTATCGTCTTTCCTTCTTATTTTTATTGCTTAATAATTTACCAACATCTTAAGGTTCAAGACTGCTGCATTATTAAAGCCTGTCTGCTTCATTTACTGATTGAAACAACAGAGGAGCTCGGCAGAAAAACAATATCAGTGAACTACAAAGTGTTTCAAAGGTCACAAGAGGTTGATGGATGTGTGTGTGTGTGTGTGTGTGTGTGTGTGTGTGTCTGTGTGTGTTTGTGTCAGTGAGTCATGACCACCTAACCCTTGTGCAACACTTAAGTTTATTTGTGCAGCTTAATATCGCATTCAATGAGCTTTACAGGCCCACAACATGAACAGCTGCAAACCCAGGTCAACCTCGTCTCTACAAAGACGAAGGAAAAAAACATCCTTTAAAAAGCCCTCAGCAAGGAAAAAATCTGGAAGAAATCTCAGACGCAGAGAGATCCCCCCTGGTGTGGAACAGGAGGTGTGGTTGTGAAAAAGACAATTACAACAAAATAAAAAGAAGACATGACAGTAGATTTTCTCACTAAGGCAGCTACTCTGTGTGTGTGTTTGTGGTGTGTGGGCTTGTGTGTGTGTGTGCAGACGGACTGGGATGCTCCTTTGTGACTAAGCCGTGTGGTGTTTTTTTTTTTAAGTCAGATTGTCAGATTTTGCTTTTGCAGTAGGAATGAATGAGACAAACTGAAACTATTCCTCAACACAAAGACACACATGTAACCACAATCTGACAGGTGAGGATCAAACACCAGCATGTTAACAGTGAAAAAACAGAGTAAGAGTCACTGGGACTGAGCTTTGAGTCACATTTACTCATAACATAGCCTCTCTAAACAGTTTTCTTTTGCACAAATTGCACAACAAGAATCCCGGAGTATCCTTCCCATACTCTTAGCTGGTGAGCTGGTCATTTTTTTATTGGGGCATTCAGGCGATGCTAGTCAACGTAAATAGTTGGGAACTATCACATGCCCCAGGTCGTGCTTAGCGGGTAAATAATATGTCACTTTAACTACTGGACCAATGAAAAAAAATCCATAATATTGGAAGTCCTGTATAAACTGTCCTTTGTTGTTAGTATTATGGATGGATGGTTAGGATATGTTACAGATGTTTACAGATCATTGGGCGTTACATAGATGCCTTAATCTTTATTCTCGTTGATTATTATCCAGTCGTAATTCATGTGTTGAAATGAAATTTCACGAGTATAAATCAAGTATAATTTACCTTAATCCTAGTTTACCCCTGGTATTTAAACTTTGTTTTCTGTTTGAGGAAGGATTTACAGGTGATGAACATGGAAAGATTTGCTGATATGGACCACACAAACAATACATTAGTTCTGGTGTCAGTGAAGCTGTAGATTTAGCCTGACCTCCAGTTCCTCTGAAGGTCACACCTAGGTAGACTGCATCCAATAAACACTTCTAACAGAGTATACTGGACCCTTTAAGCCGAACCATGGAGGGCAATGCTAGGGGAAACATTACTTGAAGGGCAAACAGACTGCTGGGACTGAAGACAGCTGTGTTTCATTAATCACCGTGTTGTAATTATAAAGTGGCTCCCTTCCTGCATTAACGTTGTCACTGCCCTCGTCCTCTAACACGGTGCCTGCCTTTGGTCCACTCAAACCACGGAGAGACAGAAAACATCCCCTGTTGTATCATAGACAAATGTCAAAATACAGCATACAGGCAGGTAACCAGTGCCTCTTCTAATGCCCTGTAACAAACGCATTTAATTAACCTCTTCAATCCGTACAATTCAATCAGCACAAACAGTGTTGAAACCAACATTTATTTCACATTCTAGTCGAATGCTAAATTTTGGGATTAATGCCTTAAATGAGGAGCTGGATAGAGTTAATAAAGAATGAACCATATATGAATCTGACAGTGTGGAATAATATGATTTTTCCAACCTTAACGCTACTTTAAGGGAAAATTAAACGAAACGGGATGAGAAGCAGCTAAGAAAGAAGCCAAGAGGTACAGTTTGTAAATTAGTAGATTCTATAATTTACAAACCTGGATACAAATCTATACTTGATGTACAAAGCTTGACTTGAGTTACATTAAGAACAGAAGTTTTTTAGTTTAACTTTAATTCATGAGAAATAAATAATCCACCTTGACAAGGATTATGCCAGAGATTTATCCATTACAGCTGGAGGTATAATTACTGAGATTCAAGGAGTAGGACCACACCTGAACTCCACCTCCATATTATTTATTTCTATAAGCCTAATTGTGCTACACACCTGTGTGTTCTTTTTCAGATTCATCCTGCTGCCCTTCACGCTTTCTTCCCTTTCTCTATAATTAGGTTCCCATGAAGGAGGACTGGGGGGAGAATCCTCCACACCTGGCAGGTGAGGCTGATCCTCCACCAACGTCCCAAACCACAGACACACCTGTTCAGGTAACATCCCACTTAATACACCTTAGGATCCTAAGCTTCATGTTCAGTTTATGGTGCCATTTTTACATCCATTATAATTTGCTGACTATGTGCACTGGGGGTGTGTTGTTTACTACTGCCGATTGCTGTATCTTCTCCTCTAGGCCTATCGCGGCCATGAAATTATTTTTATTTCATGATATATTTTATGTAATTTCACAACATATTAGTGCTTAAACAATAGGTCAGCTTCCAGCCTGGTGGGGGGTCAGTCACTACAAACTCTCGCTGTGCCGCCAAACATTGTTTAAATCCACAAAACTTCATTTCAAATTCTTGAGGAGATCCCAATTTTTCCAAAGACACCAAATATGTCAGACTAACTTTTGGGGAGATGTGTATAAGATTATGAAAAAGACATATAGAATATTTAGATTTGATGGGATGGTGCAGCCATAAAAACATGGAGTCTTGGTGTTGAATATTTCACTCAGTGTAAACATTATACAATAAAGCTTTGAGTTGTACCAAGCTGATGCAGGAAATACCAAAACATTCTCTGCTTCCAGTGTCTCAGTTGTGAGGATTTGCTGCTTTTCTTCGTCTTATGTGATTGTAAACTGAATATCTTTTGGAGGGGGGGGGGGGGGGGGGGATTCTGTTGTTGGATAAAATTACATTTTCTGATGTTATCACCTACCAATCAACCGGTTAATCAAGAAAATGATCAGCAGATTCATGTAAATTCTTTATTAGGAATAACCCCTTGAGGTGTACCATCTCGTTTTCAAAGGGGTCCTCAAATTAATCCTCAGATCAATCGATAATGAAATGAATCATTGTGGAATAAGATGATTTAAAAAAAGGTGAAGCTACTTAAGGGCAAACAAAAGGGTAAGACTGTATATTAAAAAGGTGTTGATCGATTAATCAGTCAACAAAAAAATGAATAGTTAACTATTCTGACAATCCATTCACTCTTTTAATTTATTGAGTCACTGGTTTCAGCTTGTCAAATGTTGAGATTTCTGGCTTTTCTTCATTTTACATGACAGGAAATTAAACTTTATGGGGGTTTTCAGACAGTCAACCAAACAAGCAAGATGTCAACTACGGACACCCTTCACTATTTTAAGATATAATTTCCAGATTATTTCCAGTGGATTTCTACTGGAAATAATTGTCTGATCGTTTTTTGTTGCTGTTTTTTTTGATTAAATAGAATACTTTTGGGTTTTGGACTGTCATGTGTACAAACCAAGTAATGAAAAGACATCACTTTGGACATCGTTAGTAGAAAACCAACAGAGAGATAGCCGATGAATCACAACAGGGTGGATCTGGAATATTTGCCTCTCCTGTCCACCTACACATCCTGCATTGTGTGCTTTTAAGGAGGTTACTGCGAGTGGGGGGGGTGGTGGTGGGTGGGGGGGCTCTTGTTCACAATGTGACCTGAGACAGCACCGCCACTGTATGCTGGTATTCAGGGGAGGGTATTGTATACTGCCTTGGCTGTGTAGAAGTGCAGGCTCTTATCATCCTTGTCTGGGCTGTGTGGCACTCGGGGCGGATGTGCTCATCCCTCAGGAATAGTCTGGTATTGTTAGCTGGTGAAGGAGGCCCAGCCATGACAGCAAACAAAGGGACAGCACACACACAAACGCACACACACACACACACACACACACACACACACACTTACACATACACACTTCAGGATAAAAATATGTACTATGTCAACAAACCCCTCTGTGTGTTTGAGAGTGTGTGTGTGTGTGTGAACCTCAACTGTGGGATGAAAATGTCAATTTTAGGGCTGCAAATAATGATTATTTCCTCTACTGATTAATCCTTTCATTAGTTTCTCGATTAATCAACAACCGTTTGGTCTATATAAAGTAAAGAAATGGCCCAGAGCCTAAGCTGACATCTGCTTGTTTGCTTGAATGTCAGAAACTCAGTATATTCAGTTTAGAGAAACTAAATCACAGGATCTTCACTTTGGAGAATCTGGAACTACAGAATCTTTTACAGAAGATTTTCCTGAAAAATAACTTGGGCTATGTTGGACAGTCAGATTCCTTGTATGTGAACACATACATGGCCAACAGACTGATTCAGATTCTGACTAATCTATTAATTGGATGATCTGCCAGCTCTGGGATAAATGTCTCCTAAATGTCAGTTTTTCACTCATTCTTGTTCAACTTTACTAATTAAACATGTTTTGACAGGTTTTATACGTTCAAGGAGGTTCTGGACAAACTAAATCAATTAAACATGAAAAAAAAAGGGAAAAAAAGGTAGATAAACACAAAACATATTATAAATCTGGTAGTTTACAGTTTGGATTTGAGGCTGTACAGTTTGCCTGCAGGCCCCAAACTATTTATCTCCCATGAAACCTTGTTCTTACCTTCAGTATATTCTCATAGATAGTGTCCCGGAAATCCAGAAGTGCTTTTTTATCAAACTCCTGCCCGTTAATGATGCGCATCTGCTTGAGGAATGTGGACTTTCCGCTCTCCCCGGCCCCGAGCAGCAGGATCTTCACCAGCCGGCGGACGGCTCTCCTCTCCCGGGCGAGCATCGCGTCTATCTCCCGGCTGCGGCGCCGCGCCTCCCGCTCCTGCGCCGCGTCCCTCTCCCGGCTGCCCTGCTTGCTGCCGCCCGGGTCCCGGCTGGCCTCGGCCGGCAGCAGGCAGCGGCTCAGGCTGCGGACCACTCCCGACATGGCGAGTCGTGGGGGAAAAAGTTCACCGAGACCTCAGTGGGAAAATGTTCATTATAGGATGCGACACCTCTGGGGTTGGGGAACGACCCGGGCGGTTACATCCAGCTGATCGGCGGGGAGGGTTACGTGTTCAGCGGGTAATTAAATAAAGTCTACATGTATAGTTAGTGGCCGAGGCGGGGATCTAGTCTGCAGCCGGCGGACAGCCCGGGTCCATCTTGGTTAGATCGCGCCATCAAACAAAAACTCCGCACAGAGAAAGAAAAAACAGAGCCGGTGTGTTCAAAAAGTTCAAAAAAGTGAAAATGTCCGAGTCCGTCTTGGGGCTGGAAAAGCGACTTCAACTTGAGGAGAAGTCGGTCCGTCCATCCGAGGCAAAGCACTGGCAGCGCTGCGGGGACACGCACGCTGGGACGGCCCCTCCACGCTCTCCACGCACGGCCGGCGGGGCTGTGAACTTGGGGCCGGTCACCGAGCGGCAGGGCGCCGGTGCTGCACCGGCGATCACCGGCAGGGGCCGCCGGGGGAACCACGGCAGACAGGGACTGACGAGCGCCTCAGCTGCAGGAGATAAGAGTTTATTTAACTCGTTTCTCCGCTGCGTGGATGAGCGGAGGTGATGTTTTTGTTTGTTTCTGTTATTGGAGCCTCTGCCTGGTTTCCAAAGTCCAAACATGAAGACATGTACGAATAAAACATTAACCATGAAAGCATGGTCCAAATGGAAAAAATTAAACTAAATTGGGCTAGAAACAGCTGCTGATCCTAATGCAACACAAACAAATCAATAACTGGTTCAAATTAACACATAGGCCTTTAATATAAAGAACATTAAAAACAAAGACTGTGCCAAACAAACACAAATGATAATTAAAACAATACAGCTGCGTTTAAGTAACCTACACGAACATCCCTACAATTTCACAACATGTTTTCAGTGTTTCTACTTTATCTAACAGTAAAGGTCAAAGGTCAAGTTTATGATTTAGATTTCATATCAGCCAAAGTGATAAATACTGAATAAGTGCTGATTTTGCTTCACTTGCAGCCACTGGCCCTGATCTCGGCCCCTCCCTACCACAGTACAGGGAAGTCTAACCTGACACCTACACTACAAATACATCAATACAATACACGTCTACTGTGACATTGTTCAGACACCCTGAGGACTCTTTCAACCCGAACACCTTGGAAAGCCGATATGACAGCAAAGGGTAAGTGATTTGAAAACACTGCACTATTCTCTTAATTACTGCACAATCTAGCACAATTTAAACATTCAATTAAATTGTTTTTGCATGGTTTAAACAATAATAAGTGTGTGTCAAAATCAGCAATCTCAATAAAATGCATTCAACCCCCAAAATTTTGTGCAATCACTTCCTCTACCAGGTTCAAACATACAATACAAATTGATATAGTGTAAAATCTATGTAACGTACAACAACAAAGAGTTAAAGTACTCTGTTTCAGGTGTGAATGTGATCAAGGCAGTGCTGAAAAAGAGAGCACCACTCTCAGTAAAACTGAATAATAGTAACAACGTACAATGAAGGCTTAGACTTAGAGTCTGTGTTCCTTTTCCAAGCTGGTTCCTCAACCAGTGTCTCTTTTCGCCATCACCATGTCTCCACACTTTCTCTTCGCTGTCAAACAGCCATACAGGCCAGAGCATCCATGCCTGCATAAACCAGCCCATGTCTCTGGGAAAATTAAGCTTCTCACTCAGCCAAGGCAACAGGAGACCCTCTGCCTGACAGCCTCCCTGCCAGAGAAACTAATCAGCCACGGGATCCAGGCTGTTTCAGGCCCAGTTTCACTACAAGAATAATCTTCCTCACAGACACGCCAGTTGGGTCCGCAGACCTCAAGTACTCCAGCAGACTCATTTCTGCCCACCAACTGTCTGCTGTTACCAAATGGTGACTGTGAGCCAAAGGAAATGGACCCATCAGAAACCAGCCAGCTGGATTAGGCAGCAGATATGGAGGTAGGACGTTGTGAGGTCCACCAGAGAGAATCAGTTTGAATTCACACATTTTCCTCTACAGAGTATGATCTCAGTTAAGTCATTCCATATTAAATCCTTTGTTTTGCAGAGATGTGAAGGAATAAATTACATTTAAAAAGATGCTCAGTTGCTGCTAAAGCCAGGAAGCAGATGTCATCTAAGTTAGCGAGAACATAATCCCTGAATATTAATTATTCAGCCATTAAAAATTAATACAGATGGCTTTTTGGTGAAATATTGCACTGAATATATTAAATATTCTACTTTTTTTTCTCTCCTCACACAAATTTCTGTCTTAATTTATCCCAACTGTTTTCTTTTCATGATTAGATTGTACGATTACACAGCATGATAAATTGAAGGTTATGAAACCAGCAAACATATGATTAGTGCAGTAAATTGATGAAGTATTAAAAAAAGTTTCAGATTCCTCAAACTAAAGGTATATTAAGAGATTTCAGGTACTATCTGATCAAACCTGCTGTTATTAAAGATGATTAAACGGAAGGATACATTTCTGCAAAAGCTGTTTCGGATATCAGATTTTACATTTTCTTCTTCAGAAAATGAAGACTTTTGTCAAATAAATTGGAAATGTTGCCTCCATATAATTCTCCATCCTTTATAAACCTATTTTGACATTACATTTGATTGTCGAACTTAATGAAAAAAGCAAATAATATACTTAAGTTGCATCTATTGCTGTTCTATCTAAGTGTTCCAGTAAGCCATGGCAGTGAACCAGCATGGACAACACCAGGACCCTGAATCTGAAGCAGGTAATTACAATTCAACCATCATGCGTTTTATTATTGACACCTGTGCTTTTCTTGCTGTGGTATGTCAAAATGTGGTCTATTCTATGTCCCTGTGTGTAAAGCAAATTTTCTACAAACCAACCTCTGACATAAATAAAGTTTGTTGAATTCAACTCTGGATTTTTGTCAGCCAAACTTCAACAATTTATACTTGGCCAGGGCCATTTGTCAGAGTTTTACTTGGCCATGGCACTTTGAATGCTGAGTACTTAAGTAAAACACAGGGAGGAAAATATTTTGAATATAACTGAAATATATGGATAGCAAATAAGGCCCATGCATTTGTGCTTTGACTGGTAAAGCAGAGAAAAGCAGCTGAAGAATCAAAAATAATTGGTTGAATGCATGCTTCTTTGGAATGCTAAAAAAAAACATAATGATCCTCAAACCTGAAGCACAAAGTTAGTAAATTTAATGTGAAAGTAATTTACTGACCCATTTTCCCATTTCAAGTGTGACCAACTGGGCTCTGGCTCAAATAACTCTTCACAGAAAAGCGAAATTGTTTCAACAAAAGGCAATTTTGAGTTAGCAAATATGTCAGTAACACAAAATAAAGTATTTAGCGTTTATTTCTTTTTTGTCCAGGTTTTTGTGGTAGAGATGAGGTTTTGTGCTTCATGTTCCACTAGCTCTCGGCAGCACTCGTAAAATGCTCAACATCTTCTCTAATTCACAATCTTCACTCCAAACACTTTCCCATTTTGCTTTTCTTATTACACTTATTATTTACTTAATATTATATGTTATTTACTATTTAATTTCTATTTGTCTGTTGGAGGACAGATCCATCCTCTGTTTCTCTTCCTGTGGTTTCTGTCTTTTTTACTATTAAAGTTTTTTGTGTGCACGTGTGTTTTGAGTTTTTCTTCATCCATAATTCAAGAGTCTATGTTGTGCAGATTGTAAAGCCCTTTGACACAAATTTTGGGCTAAATAAAAAACAATGACCTGATTTGACATGTACATTTGAAATCAACTGGATCAACAGTCTGAGAAACAAACTACAGTTTTTCAAAACGTCAAATCAAAAATGATGTTCTGTTGCAGTTCTAACTTTCCTTGGACAGAGGGCGCTGTTACATCAGATTTGAAAACAAAAGAACAAGGCGCCTCTCCTATCAAAATCTATCTTTTCAACTCTCAGTTAAAACAGAAAGGAAGCGAGAGATGTTAAATGAAATGCACATTCAGCAAGTGAAGTATCATCAACGAACCGAGAAGAAGCAGTTTAAGTCACGCCCAGAACATCATGTTCTTTATTGAGTTGATCATGGAGTTTAGTGTTGTGGAAGACGTGACAACACACCCACACACTAATACACACCAATAATACACACATAACAAGTTATTCTATTAAAATGAATTAAAAATCCAACAGCAACAGCAGTGTATTAAACCAGTGCACAGTGTGTGTCTGCACATAATATTTTTGCGTGTATGAGGAAGAGTGAGAGACAAGTAAGCACAAGATTAAAATTCATCTAGATAGCAACACACTCTTCTCATGTAATTAGCCTAAAAGCCTTTTCATCAGGCTTGGAACAACACACACACACACACACTACCAAACTCTACTTATGCCCACTAAAATTCTACATTCACCTCTTAACACTACTGGAAAAGGCCTCTGTGTAGTGGCACAATTGCCTTGGTGTGTGTTTTTGTCTTTGTATGAGTTATTTATATGGTAATGAATCTGGAAGGCATGTTGAGTGTATGAGTGTGTGTGTGTCTGGGGGGGAGGCAGGAGTCACTACAGCCGGAGAACAGATGGTGGAGGAGAACCTTGAAGATGTACGTATGTTGCCTTTCTGTTTAAAGTCACAACACGGCTGCAGCACCATCCTGAACTATGTTTACCCCCCTCATCATCTTCCCTGTTATTCCCTCTTCACTCTGATGAATTATTGTTATTCAGGCACACTGTCTGAATGCCTGTCTGACTTGAGGTACTTTGGCACCAAACATACCTTTTGTACCTGACTGAAATGCCAAATGCAGCTGTTGGCGATGATTGACAGGCCCGCACTCCAGTCAACGCAACATGCTTCTCTTCTTCCCTCTCTAATGGGAGAGCCGCTCTCACTGCTCGATGTCAGGAAGATGAGACCCAGTGGGCTGAGTGACAGTCAGTATAGAGGATTTGAAACTTTTGTTTGTGTTGGAATTTGACTGCGTTTTGCAATGTGAAAGGACAATTCTGGTTTATTACAATCTGGATCTAATGTTTGTAGTTTTGGCCATCATTCGCATCTGTGATGATAAGACCGTACAACAACAAGAAGTAAAAGCAGCTATAGTCTGCACAAGAACAATGGACCAAATGACTAATAAATCGGTCACTCATAGTGTAGTAATTTTAGTGTCTTTCAGCACATTCTATTATTTTTATATTTTTGGATCATTTAGGAGCCAAGTGAGATATTTTAAGAGTTTGGAGACTGGATTTACATTCTCTAGGTGGTTAGAAACTGATTGTGAACATCCATTTAAGCTTACGGACTTCTGCCTTCTTTGTGCAACTTTGACCTGTCATATTTTCTGTAGTTGTCTGCACACCCAATAGTCCTGTGCAGTGAGGAATTATTACCAATATTTCCGGTGCACTTACTCTTCTGCCCTCACTACACATAAGGTGCACAGCTGTGGGGTGAGCTAAACACATTTTCGATCAAGGTTGAAGACAAGGAATTGGCTTTGAAGTCTTTAGTGGGAGCAGATGTGAAACAGTGTATTGGATATAAAACCAATACAGATGGAAGGATAGACTTGTTGTCAGATTAGTTACATTTACCCTTCATGGCGGGAAGTAATAAAGTATCACCAGGAAAGATCAACATTAAACCTTAAATAACTGATATGTTTGGCCACTTGGGGACAGCGGAAACAAGTTATGAACAAAACACTGACATATCATCACCTTTTAAGTTGATGTTAGAGAGCAACGTTATCATTATATAGAGTTGTGTTTCTCGCGACTAGGCAACTTAAGTCAATATTAACTCTCTATTAGCTCTGTTTTTGGTCTCTACCAAGGGAAATATCTTGCTCTTAATGCTGCTAAATGCTCCAACATTGTTCCAACAATGTTGTTTTGCTGTTGTCATATCAGAAACTGCTCATATGGGTCACTTTGAAAGGAGATGACATACAACTTACTGTTTAATTTGAAAGAACTGTTGGTCTCATCGTCTGACGACTGTTGTTTTGTCCTACTGTAGTGATTTTAGATGTTCCTCAGGAATTACTTCGGTCAGTAAGATTTATCATACCTGATAAAAACAGCGGGCAAAACTACACAAAGAGGACCAAAATTGAGTTGCATATTTCCCATAAGAGAAAAGTATGTAAGAGAAAACTTAGAAAATCATGTCTAACTCAGAGTAGAGGTTTGATTTAGTGCTGAAATTATTACTCCATTAATTGGTTAGTCAGTCGACAGAAAATGAATCATTTTTGACAATGTTTTCAATGTTTAAGTTATTTATCAAGCAAAAATATCAAGAATTCATTAGTTCCAGCTTCTCAAATGTGAGGATTTGGTGCATTTCTCTGTTTTACTTCCCTATAAATTGAATATCTTTGGGTTTTGGATTGCTGGTTGGACAAATCAAGTTGATTGAAGATGTCACCTTGGGCCTTACAGTTTTTTGACATTTTATTGATGAAATATACAAAATAATAACCTAATAAAAAAAAACATTAGTTCCAGATGTCATTAGATTCATGTATGGTTTTATTTTAGGCAGTGACTACAAAATCTCACTCATTCCTTCCTATTGTTGGTCACTGTTGATGTTTGTTGATATTACAACTAATGATCCAAACATCCAAACTAAATCTTAAGTAGTTTTCAAGGTGTGGGTCCATTGATTTGCCCACAGTGGAGCCAAGGCTCTGGCTGGCTCTGCGCATTAATACATGTGAACGCTGTATTTCAACACCTCGCCACCCACCAGCTTTTCCCTGTCTGCAGGCCAGCGTTTTCCATTTTACACTTGAGGTATTTAGCTGGCACTCTTATTCAGAGTGAATTAGCTTGGATGGAACAGCAGAGTGAGCTCCAGATCCTGTATGACTGAAATAATAATAAGCAAGGAAAAAATCAGGAATGCAAGGTCAGAGCTTTGTATTGTCACCATACAATTTTCTTTGTGGCTCCACAGCAGTCATGTAAAGTGTAAAATGCTCAGAAAATAAAGGATTTGTCAAGGAAAAAAAAGGAAAAAGAGAACAAAGAAAATTTGGTGGGGAGATGGTGATGTCAAGTGCTAGCTTTTATGGAAATGGAGAGTCACTTTGCAGATCTGATTGGTGAGAGAAGATATAGTTCTTCCACCATTAGGGAGTCAGTAAAGGAAAGAAAAGACATGGTGGAGAGGATTGATTAACAGGCTGGAACTCAAAAAAGGAGCTTAGTAAAGCAGAAAAGCCTTTTTCCCCCTAAAATGGCACAAAGCAATGAGATATATGGGACAAAAAGAGTGAAAGCAAAGACTCCGATTAAATCCCCTACACACCCATGGCACACTCACACAGGTGTTTCCACTTAATTTGACTGATGACACCTCTTTTTAGGACTTTGTAGACATACACAGAGTGTGTTTGAATGATTTCTCCATCACTCCCTTGTTAGTATTGTTGCACCTGTTAAGGCGCAACCATGTCCACCTTTATCACTCTTAAAGGCCTCATTATGCTCTGAATAAACTAGGTCATACAATGTGTTGCTCATGTTTGAACAAGTGTTTATACCTGTTCCAAATGGCCACACGTGACGGTGGAGTGAAGAGCGGAGTGAATACACTCCTGCTGGTGGTGCGTCATCGATCTCTCTCCAAAAATTCTCTGTTTTGTTGTCTCAATGCGATGAATCATACAGATGGGCACACACTTTTCAGACAGTGCCTCGCTCTTTTGAAGACATTGCACTTAATCGTACAGTTAGAAAGGGGGTTTAAGACAGTGTTACACGTCCCACCAAGCAGACTGAGGCCTATATAGCCCTATTTCACGTCAGACATTTAAAACCTGTCAAACACAGGTGTAACCAATACCATGATGTCTGCATTTCATTAATGTGTTTAACTTTGAGAGCACTGGTATCGACCTTTTTTATAGCAGACATTTGGCAGGTCAGAGCAGGAAAAGCGCAGGTCTAATTGATGAAATTAAATGGCTCACTGTCATGGCTCACTGCTGAAAATGAAGCGCAAATGTCTGCGATGAAAAAACTCTATTATTATTTACCATGCTTAAAGTAATTCGAGATGTGATGCAGTGTTTTTACACTGATGTAACTGTTTACAGTGAGAGTTTTGTAATTTACTGACATCTCTGAATTTATTTTAAACAGCGTGAAGCGAACACACGGTGAAGTTGCCGTTTTGTTTACGTTCTTCTTTTGATTGGTTGGTCAAGAGGCGACGTCACGTTCCATAGCCCCTGATTGGCTGGGGCCCCGGGGGCGGGAGAATGGGGATTCTAATCTATCGCAGGTGTGAACGCCGAGCCTCGTTTAGCTCGCTCCGTCATGGATGGGCTTCGTTGATCAGCTGCCTGAGGAGGAGCTGCCATTGTCCGGCCTTCAGGTATGTGAATACTCAAGCTTTTTGGGGGGGGGAGTTGCCGAGCTCTGTTGGCTGGTCACAGGGAGTGGCCCTCCTCACATGTGTGGCCCTCCTCACATGTGTGGCCCAATTATGACCTGTACTATTTTGAATGGCTGGCTTTTGGTTTTGTTAACCGGAAGTGGGGGCCTACATGTTTGCAAGTGCACTTGAATCCTTCCTTAATTTGTTTTTTTTATTGGTTCAGATAAATAAATAAGTATATTAATTTAATGCAGGATTACAGTATATTTATATAGTTTGACATACTTTATTGGCGATATGAGTATTTGTGTGACTTCAGTATTTAAGTTAGGCTATTTAAGAATTTTTTATCATTAAGATACTTAAATATTTGAGAGATTTTTAGAATTATTAATATTCAAAGACGGCTTCCACCTCTCAGTGTTTGGATACCAAGATGCTGGTGTATCTGTAAGATCTAGTATACTACCTCTAAGTATACCTCCAGCATCTTTGCACTCTGTGTACTGTGTACGCATACAGGGCCAATAAAGCTGAAGGAGGTCATCATCCTTTGGATTAACTTTAGTTAAACAATAATTTGAGGCTTAAGCACATTGTTTTATGTTGTTCATTTTTACTCATGTAAGTGAGGTAGTTGGGGTTTAAAGCCCCAATTAAAGTGAGGCCTTACAAACACTCTGACTCTTTGTTTTTCCTGTAGGCAGTCGACTACTCAATACCCCCAAAGAATATAGAATAGATGACATTACTATTAAGTTGATAGCAAACAAACCTAGGGCCCTGTTATCTGGTAGAGCAGAACTGCGCTACAAGCTCAAAGGGAACAGAGACATCATTGGTATTACTTCCACCCTTGCTTTTCCTGCTATGAGGAGTCAAAACATGCCCTGTGAAAAAGTCATACATGGAGTTTGGTTACCTCAAATAATTCCGAGCATAGCTCCACCAAACCTCAACCTGAGCAGAGGTCTCCTCAACCAGAATAAGTGAGAACACCTGTGTGGGTGTGCAGGGCCTTTTTAATATCAACTTGATCTTAAAGCTATGTTACGTATTATAGGAATACAGATTATTTTCAGTCAACTATAGCAGAATTACATTAATTAGTTAGGTAACAGGTTGATGTTGAAACCTGTGAGGCATGTTTGCACATCGTACCTCCGCTGGTGCGGTGAGTACCAGCTGCAGGGTTTTCAGCTGGGAGCCATCCTTCATTAGTGTTTCACCCCTTTCATCCCAGAACATCTCGGGATGGTGGGGCAGAGGTCAGGGATATCTCCCTGCTGCTCCCTACAGCTGGATTTAGATATTCAGCTGGTTCCACTGCGTGGCTTCTCAGTTCCCCTAGCTCTTGTTTCTTCTTCGCAGCCAGAGCCAAAAAACTTCCCTTTTCTGCTTCTTCTGAGAGATCTTTTAGGACTACTTTCATTTTCGCTGACATAAAGCCAATGTGTCTCAGGAAGCGCTTGGTTGAGAGGCTCACAAAACCACAGCAGCCGACTTCCACTGGGTAGGCTGTTCCTCTCCAGGCTTTCTCTTGGCATTCTGCCACTAGTTCAACGTACCGCAACTTTTTTTCTTTCATTTGCTTCCTGGATGCCCCCTTTCCCATGGAACTGTCACCTAGACTATGAAGACACGCTTCTCAGTTGCCGACCACAGGACGATGTCAGGTCTCAGTGTGGTGGTGGTGATGTCTGTGGGGAATATTAGCTGCTTGTCAAGGTGTGCTACCACCTGTTACGACCCTGTGCCAAGACGGTCTTGCAGCCACACAGGATGTGGTGGAGATCTACCTGGGCCATTTCGCACAGGCCACAGTTCTCTTCTGAGTAGGGGTGGGCGTTATTGCAAAAATATCATATCACGATTTTTTTTTTCAGACAGAATCACGACCCACAATCTTTCAATTATTTTTACATGTTGGTTTTTTAGACTGTTTTTCAGTTAAGTTAAGTTTCTTAACAGTACAACAGAACTAATTTCCGTATTTTGAAAAAATATAGCTTGGCCTTAGAATAACAAAGCCTAAAGTAAAAAAGAATAACAGACCATCTAGGTCAAAGTACCTTTTTGACCAGATATTAATGAAGTGTTCAGTTTTGCACAAAAGTATGAACAGTAATTTTAACATGGTTTAGAATTGTATTCAGATACACTCAGAGACTTTTGCATAACTCCCAAAATGCACCAAATGCCTCGTCTACTTGTCTGCCTTCAGGACCTGAGAAATGGCCATTTCCTGGTCCAATACTCTCTTAATAATGTTGAGTCTGGAACCCTATCGTGTTGGTGACTCTGAGTTTCTGCTGAGGTAGCTTCAGCTCTGTTTAAGCCCTTCTCAATTCCCTCTTTTTCTTCCAGCTGAAGGAGAATACTGACCACTTTCTTGCAGATAGATGTGCGATCAACACAAGGGTCTATTTTCTAATAAAAAGTAGAATATTATTTATTAATTAAATTTAACCCAAATTTCTCTGTAAATGTTGATTCACCACTGTTTATATTTTTAAATTGTGCTATTTTATTTAAAACAGTATTTTTTCATAAAACATTTCAACATAATAAAATGTAAATTATATAATTTACATTTAGACATTATAGACTAATCTCATCATTTTAGTCTGTTCTGTGTTCTTACTGTGATTTGTAGTCTATTAATATAACAGTGTTGTTATTATGAACCAACTATTCTGAATGCCAGAGGCAACATTTATTTTAGTTTCACTCAATGATGGTTAGATGAAGTCTGCGCCCAAAGCACTGCAGGGTCCAGCTCTCCACAACATTCAAGCGCACCTCTCAGGTCTTGTACTATGGGCTCCCCTGTGTGGTCTTCTGGGAAGTATTTTGTTTTAAGACACGCATTGCACAGCTTCCGATCGTGATTGAAATGAATAGTCCGACTCAAATGAGGTTCTGACTTGTGGCTACACCATAAATCGCTTTGAATTTTGTGTTGAATCTTATCGCGGAAATCCGAGTACAGCCATGGAATTGATGCATCGGAAAAATATTTGCAGCTGGGTATCTCGTACCGAGGAACAACTATTTTGAGTCTTTTTTTTTTTTTTTTTTTTGAAACCCTCATTTTTCCGTGGAGACATTTTAATTCTTCACAATCTAATGGCTGGGATAGGAAGGGTGTCATACAGTACGTGGCTCTGATTTTTTAAAAAGCTCAAGCTTGCCTGAGGGATCTTCCACAGGTCTTTCCAACCCATTGTCCTTGGGAGAATGCCTTCCCACTTTATCAACTAGCTATGCTGACGTTGGCTAACAGACTTTACCAAGAACTTGTCTTCCTCTATTCTTGTTCTTTCGCAGATGCTTTTGCCCAAAGCTTTTGTGGCTCTCCTCAGCCCAGACCAAATTTTCCTTGTTGAGTTTTTCCAACGATTGGTGCTTTAATTCAGAGATAGCATTGACCACACAGTCTTCTGCCTTCCATGTTCTCCCTGTTTAGATCTTGGTACCAGCGTTCCTGACCAGTGGTTCACTTGACTGTCTGAGTTCCAGCAGCAGCTTGGTCTCCTCCAGCCTGTACCCAAGTAAGATGTTCTTCAGGGGTAGCTGTAGCACATTCCTTCCAAACAGAGCATTATCATAGAGAGGCACCTTGTAAGTCCAAGCCACTCGGCATGGCTGTAACTGTTGGCTTTGGCATCCGGTTTTGAGACTGTTGTTGCTGTTATTAAATAACTAATTTGTGTAATGAAAACCAAGTACACTGTGAATTATATCCCACCCCTTGTACGCAGACCAATCATAGCATAGTATCGGCCAGGTCCGACCAGGGTATGACAACGATACGGGTGTGCTCTATAGACTCTCATGGAGTCGTTTCAGATTTTATTCATCCTGGATATATCTTTTAAACACATATTGTAGACACTTTAGACTGCTTCTCTTTGCAATCACTTTTTTAGTTTTTCCAAAAATTAGACAATATACCATTAGGGAGTTAGCTCCCTCTCTGGATTGGAATGGTCGGACAGACGGGCCCGTTCTATCTCTTCCCGTCGATCCCATTGCCCGCATAGCTGGACCAGGACATCAACGAGTACATAGCCAACAAATTTGTGTATTGAAAACCATGTACACTAAACCATGAATTTTGTCCATATTCAATGCAATTGTATTATTTGTGGTTCTACATTGTTTGTATTTCAGTCTTACTGGTTGCAATTTTCCTCTGATGTTTTCTTAGTTTTTCAGAGTTGACACAGTGTAATTGATAGCTATCTATCCATTCACTTATGTTGACTTATTTTTTACCTCCTCTCAGGACAATGTGGACATCTAAAAAACGTGCTTAGTTTCTCGTTAGTGTTGTTGCACCTGTTAGTGTGCAACAACTTGCACCTTTCATTATTCTTAATACATTGAGTTTAGTGACCGTGGGAAATTTCTGGCATAGCTCTACCCTAGTTCAACCTTAGAGAGCGTCCAATTAGCCAGAAACATGGTGTGAATGTTTGACAGCCGTGTGCACACTTGCCTTTACTAGCAGGAAATCAAAATCTTGTTGACATAATCTGTCCCAATATTGCATCATATAAACATCTTCAAACCTTTTGTCAAATCAAAATGATGTTTGAAGACATTTGAAATAGGCCTCTTTCACAACTGACATTTTGACTTGTCATAGTTGGAAATAAACAGGTGTTACTAATAACATTAGCAAAGGCTGCGTTTTGTCCCAGTAAATCATGACAGTGTGACAGTGAGCCAGCATGCACAATACCAGGACCCAGCTAAATGATTACTTACTGGGACTTACTGTAACTTACTGTTACATGTCAAAATGTCTATTGAAGCACGCCTTTGTGAAATATACAGTATGAATAGACCTAGATGCTTCTGTGTACAGTCTTACACTGTGACATATCCCTAATTGACTAAAACCAAACCATATTTCTTATCTAAATATGACTATGAGACATAAAAATGATTGAGACAGATGAGAAAATTGAGGATTTGAATACATCTGTGGTTGAACACTGTGTCCCGCTGGAGCAGCTCTGGGTTTTTTGTATGTATGTGACAAAAAGAGCGGTGCTCCACAGAGAGATTCTTTGGAGAAAGATTTTGCTGCCTCTGCTAACACCCTGAGAAGAAGAGCTGGACAGAGGACACAATTGCCTGAATGTCTCAATGTAACAATTTTCCTCTGCAATTACCTAGTTTTACTTTTTAAAAGGGTCATTTAAACTGACCAAATTTTGTATTGTCTTCTGACTGTCTGACAGCTCGTGGATGGGCTGAATATATCACCCCATGTCTATCAGAATTTCTTGGCTAAAACAGAATATATAGAATCTTATGTAATCTTTTGTATGGAGTGAGGCATGGAAATATAAAGGGAGGAGATCGTGGATCACAGCGAGCTGAACGAGAGGAGATAAATAGGTAGAAATACATATGAGGGAGAGACAGAAGGTGAGATGGACAAATGACAGTTTTATTTGCACCTCACAGAGGGAGAGATGGAACAGCTGGCTCCCCCAGACACACACACACACACACACTTTCTTCCATCTTTCCATCACTTAATACTCAGTTGAGATCACGTTGAGCATAAAGGGTAGAGATTAGGATTTTTTGGTGTAATGGATGTATTTGTGACACTGTGGGTGAGCCTGTGTGTTTGATTAGTTTTCTCACTACGCTTTTCTACCCCAAGATCATCGTTGTGTCACTACAACACTGCTCGCTACACACACGCACATCTTTGTCTGTGTGGCTGTGTGTTTCTGTATGTGTTGACTTTGTGCCTCAGCTATCTGAAATGACATCTTCGCTGTCTTACCCTTCATTACTCTCTGTGTGTGTGTGTGTGTGTGTGTGTGTGTGTGTGTGTGTGTGTGTGTGTGTGTAATGAGGAAAACTGCCATTTGGGAAAACCAATTACCACAGGTAAATAACATAACCCTTTGCTCTTAGATTTAGCCAAACAATGCATTTATAAAGAGGAAAAAACTACTTACACACTTATGCACTCACACACACACACGTGCTGGTTTCTGCATACTTTTGAGAACATTGCATTGACTCACATTCGTTCATTACCTTTATCACAATCTTAAATTATACCGTGTCAAATTAACCCTAAGCGTTATGTCTTTATCTCTAAAATCTGCTGTTTTCTCTATGAGGATCAGCAAATATGTGCCTCATAAGTCCTCACAAGTTTAGATAAACCCCAACGTATGCACACATTTCCCCCTGGGACTGAGTGTAATTATGAGTTTGGCCTGGAATGGTTTGATAACTAATAAAACCGAGATTTCTGGGGAAAATAAGGAAGAGAAAATTAAAGTGTGTGTGAGTGTACAAATCCTAATTAAAATAATGCAGTGTTTATGGTGTGCAGGACACACAGAGAGAGAAGGAGGGGAGGGAGAGCAGGGGATGAAGAAGTATTGGCATTAGAGCAGGGAATGAGAGGGGAGGGACACAGTGGGTGAGGAGGGAGGGTTATCATATTTTCACAGGAATTTCCTCATTTAAAATCTTCATTAGGCGCTCCCCCACTTTTTATTTGTTCCCAGCTCCTCCATCACGCCACGGCAGCCCCTGGTCCTCGGCTGTGTGGCGCGATATGCTCCGCATCAGTGTGTGTATGTGTGTGTGAGACAGAGCGAGCAAAGCCTGCATGTCCAAGTACGTGCGCATGCTGGCTCCTGATTATCCTTTGAGTTTATTAATTACAACTCTTTGTCATTCATCCAGGTTCTATCAGTCGCCGCACAGAACACTTTTCCCTCCTCTCTGCCATCTTTTTCTTTATTTCCATTACATTTGTGTTTCCACCCCTCCTCCTCCTCCTCTTCCTCCCCCTCCTCCCGCTCCCTCTCACAAGAAGAGCAAACACCAGTTTTGCATCAAAGAACAAGAGACTTTAAAGCGTGAACAAATAATTTGCTCTTCTCCACAGTCTATCTCTTGCAGCTGTCACTCCAGGACG
Organism: Lateolabrax maculatus; assembly: GCA_031216445.1. Lineage (NCBI taxonomy): Eukaryota > Metazoa > Chordata > Actinopteri > Acropomatiformes > Lateolabracidae > Lateolabrax > Lateolabrax maculatus. The sequence goes on along the minus strand of CM062204.1, from coordinate 7,469,509 downwards.
GGCCTGTTGATTTGATCATCTTTTTATTCCCGGTAAACAGGCCTGTCTGACTTTAATCGTTTACACACATAGGCAGAGGTATAGATCCTAATCTGACTAATCCTGGATTACAACTCAGCTATCAGACGCTGTACGTGAGTGTTTGTGTGATGTATGAAAGACTGAGTGTGTGGATGATTTTGTAGTGCATACGCATCTCTTTTGATTATTTTTCTTTATTTGATCCCCATTAGCATCCACAAAGTAGTTAGTCTTCCTCGGGGTGGGGGTCCACATCAAATGATAAAAATATACATAATCAGACATTTGAAATCAAGCAGCATCTTTCGAACAAGGTAAAAACAGAAACATTTTCTATATTTACATTTTCCTGAGAAGAAATAGTGTGTCTCACAAACAAAGGTAGAAGTATCGTGATGTTATAGCACCACAAAACCTCTGAGGGAAGAGTTCAGGGTGGATGGTGTACATTATTGGCTACATTTAACCATGACCACAGTCTTTCCCTAACCTAAACCAAGACGTTTTAGTTGCCTAAACTTTACCAAACGTTAACCATCGAGTTTTAGTTTTTGTCGACACATTTGTCAGACCTCAAGGAGTAAGTTTGAGTTTTGGTGAGTAACACTGAAGGTAAACATAATCTTTTGTTTACATGAAAAGTCCAGAGTTTTGTGTAATGTTTTAAAACCTGATGAATGAGTTTCCTTCCTCCATAAAATATTTGTTTTTTGAGTATATTTAATCCTGTTTACGTTCATGTTTACTTGCTTGCAGTCTTCCTCTTCCTTGCCTGTGTTGGAGCATTGCTACACTTCTTTGAACATTACCGCCACAAACTGTCGATTAGCAGAACAACATGAAACCAGCGGCAGGAAATATGTATTTGGTTGCCTGCATGCACTTGTGTGCATGTGCATGATACAAACAAAAAGGAGACCCACTCATAAAAACATTGCTCCATAGTGTTACTAATAGTCAAACTCCACGGGGTACCATTTTTAAGTGCTGTCAACTGCAAATCAAGACGTGTGCTGGAAAGTTAAATCATGCAGAGGAATGTTTGAATTCCCACAATTCGTCAGCAGCAAGTTTATTGAAAATGTAACATTTCTGTAATGGACATTCGTCAGGCATCAAACAGATAAAATTATCAACATCTATATTTAAAGCCACAGGCTGCAGCAGCCAATTAAAAGGCAAATCAGTTTGAGTTTCAGTGACTATTAACCGAACATCTATTTTTGATCTGTCTTAAATTGCATATTCCAAGCAGAAGAAGCTCTTTAGAGAACATTTTCATCAATTAGTGGATACAGCACAACCACAGTACCTGACGTGTATTATACCAATGACATACCATGTTATAAAAGGTTTGATGTGTTATTACAAAATTACTTTTTGCATAAATGATATAATTTATGCACATTTTAATTTATCCTCCACATTTAGCCATGAAAGTCATTCTCCCACACATTAGAGAACAGTGAAGAACAGTGAAGAACTAATGTGGCCGACTGATGGCTAGTGTGTGTGCAAATGCGCGTGTGTGTGTTCACACTCTAAACATTCAATGTAATGTGGCAGTATATTTGTATGGATGCAATGTGACGTATTTGTTTTCATTAACAGCTCTGACACTTTCATTTTTGAGAGAGCTGAACAAATCAGTTTTCTCTTTTCTCCTGCAAACTCTTCATCTCTGACAGCCTTATATTCCACTTTAATACCACTTTGAAGAGCATTCTTTGTGTGCATTGTTGAGGTATTAAATGTGTGTGAGCATGTTTGTGTGGAACTGTGTGCCACATATAAACACATATATGACCTCTTTTCCCTTGTCTGCTCCACAAAAGCTTCAGCTTTCCTGCATGACTGAACGCACACAATGCAGCTGTCCGAATGACCCGCGACAACCAAAACACACCCGTCTCTGACCCACATGTCTGTTATTGGTGTCTGTCGCCAACCGGACTATACACACACACACACACACACACACACCCACACACACACCCACACCCACCCATGGGTGAACACCTAAAACACAGATGTCATTCATGAAAACTCCAAACATATGAGAACTTAGAGAGAGAATGTATGCAACTATAAGTAAAATACATTATATTCAAGAAGTGAAATAACTATGCAACAGGTGCGTTTGACCCGTTTTTTTAAATCTTTGTTCTGGGGTTAAGTGACTAACACTTTTTCTGGAAATGCAAACCAATGGTCTCTTTACACCTATCCGTTTTTGCAGTCACATACATCCTGAACCCAATTTTCCTCCTGATGACTACAAAAGCGACCCAATTTCTGGCTGGTCTTAAATGCTTATCTTCTCAGATACTCTTAACTCTCCAGACATGAGTGCATGCCAGTCATGACCACCCAGAATTTAAATTGTATTAGAAAATGTAAAATATTTACAATTTGAAACCCTATGCTATGAGAGTACCATGAGTTGTCTCACATGCAATGCATCCTTGATGTAAAGTGTGAAAGACTATATTGTTTTCCAAAGCAACTTGCATATCAATGCATGCTTTGCAATCACTTGTTACCAAACACTGGAAAAGATGACTACCACTCGAATCCTGTTCCCAAGAATTACTTTTATTTTTTCATTTTATTTGAAGTTCAAATTTCATCCTTCTCCTTGGAGTAAACCATCTCCCCACAAGGTTCATTTAGTAGGTGTTCCTGAGGTTTCAGTCATATCACATGATCTTCGTCGTCCAGTTGTCATGGAATTGTATTGAATTGGATGTTCAAATTTCCATTTTTATTTAAAACTCCTCCACCTGCTGTTGAAGATGATGTGATATGACCAAGACCAAGTTTCTTAACTTCTACTTTATATTTTGAGTGTGACTGATGTTTTACTACAGGAGTTCTTCATTAGTGAAAGTGAAAATATAAACACACCTGGATTTATTGTTCGTGATGGAACATAACATGTCATTTGTTAATCACATGTATACTATGTATACAAAGAAAATAAAACCAGTCTTCTTCCATTAAGGGTGATATATACATTTTACCAATGTAAATATTATATCAAATTTACCTAAACCTGCAATGACTAATTTGTTTGGCGACTTGGAGGCAGCGGTAACAATATCATGACCTTTTAATCTGGATATGGTGAACTTGCTAGCAAACAGTTGTTTATTTACACCAGCTGTTACAGAGCAACATTGTCCTTTTGGATTCATTTGGATTGTGTTACTGGCCACCTGGTGAATGTAAGTGCAATATTCATTCTCTGTTCATCAGCTACTCACTAACTGTGTCTGCGATTTGTGCTGAGCAGGTAGTGTACAGTGGGTTTAGAGCTTTTTCACTGAAAACGGCTCCCTGCTGCGCCTGAAAACTGATTAAAGTCACTTTAGAGGTAGCTCAAAAACTCAGCAGGGTAGCTCTAAAACTCATATTAGTAAACACAAAATATTTTGTGTTTTTCTCTGTTATGGCCGAAATCAAACCATTGTCATATTGAAAATGGGCCAATAACAATCATTTAAAAAAATGTTGAAGGCAGAATGAGTAGGATTTTCCTAAAAGACAATGTATAGAATCATCACTTACGATGAGTGCATGTAAGAGACCCTGCCCTCTGCCTGTATTTTCTTATTTTGCTGTGTTTGTGCTGTTTCAGGACGTCAACCTTTTGGCAGTGAGTGTGTAACCGCCAGCCAATAACGGGACTCTACAAAAATGTAGCGACCAGGTGTCAGATTGTAATCAGTGTGAGCTTATGGTGTCGTCATGCCCAACTTCGACAAATCGTATTCATTCTGCCTTTAACTAAGCTCTAAGATGCAGTATATTTCGTTTTTTCAGTGTATTTATTTTTATAAATTTTGAAATGAGCTCTGAAGTTAGTCCTAATTTGTGTACTGAAGTCACCCTTGAAAACTAAATATTATAGTCAAGTGGAATAAACTAATTAAATAAAGACTATATAAATAAAATAATTCTCAAAAGATCAATAGCCAGTGACTAGAGGCAAAAACTCAAGTTATAAGATAATCATAGCTGTAATAATTTAATGTGTGATGTGCCGTTTTAGTAATGTTAAGTGTGGCTTGGATGACTGAAGGACGAAAACTGTTTTCGACTGATGTATGTGGTGTCCCTCACTTTTATGACTGATTTGAAGTGTGTTATTATGTGACAGGGGCAATAACTCACATCCTAGCCTGTAAATATATCGGATACAACCGATGTTGGATTGTATTTACACACAGCAGAGTTTACCCAACTTCTTTTGTAATACCGAGTGTTCCATTTAGTTTTTTCTGAGAAGTCTTTTTCTTATCACATTCTTTATTACGACCACTGCCGACTCATATTGCTCTTATTTATTTGGTTTATTACGGTGTGTGCATCAATGATAAACATTGCATTCACATTAAATACCTCTGCATGTTTATACCTAAAAATATGATATAGTCAGTTTATGTTTATGCATGTTAATGGCAGGTTTAGAGGGTAAATGTGGAAAAAGATTGACCCTCCTGAAAATGGAAAGAATACCAAACAAATGAAAGGACTCTGATATTATATCAAGAGGGGGACCCCTGCTGCTGGTATGAATAGTTTGCTGAAGGGTGTTGTGAAAGACTGGAAGTTATAAAATCATGACTTTGTTTCTCAGACACAACTGGGTTGAAAATGTCTCTCATCTTCCTTGAACTGTGGAAAGTTGCTTCAATTTAACAAACTGCATCTGCTTCTGTTATCCCCCTGTGTTACCTTAGCAAGTTCACACCTGAACTTCCCAAAGTGTTGATATGTTGACATGCATATGTGTGCATCTGAAACAATGGCAAAGACAATAGTCATTACACAATAGAGACTCTACAACCCCTTGTTTTCACTGCAGGAATTTAACAAAAGTTCTGATTTTGTTTCCTCTGTATTTTCCCCCTTTGGGGATGAGTTCATGGAACTAAATTTCAGCACTGCTTAGGAGGTGATTTTAAATGCAATTTCCAGGTACTTTTCATTGCTGTTGCTGATGAGTGGTGGGGTAGGTGTGTCATCACATCACAACAAGGACGACTTCATTGGCCATGTATGCATACACGTACAAGGAGTTGATTCCGTTTTTTCCGTTGCTCTCAACGTATATACACAGAAATAGACAAACAAGGACAACAAAGGTAAGCATAAACATTTAACTGGAAGAGGGTCTTTGTTATAAAAAGCTGTCATACAAAAATATATTTCTTTGACATGCATGAAACAAGAGTTAGGTTAACAGTTCAAGGACACAGTATTAGAACGGTTCCAGGGAAGGGATTGCATAAATATTTTCAAAATGATATAACAATTCCAGTAGCAGGGTCCAACAATGACTTTTTTTGAGGCTGGCCTGGTCGAGCAAGTGGGTCAACAATCTTCTGGCCTGAACAAAATTCCTACTGGCCATGATTAAAATCTTAAAAGTGGGCGAACGGATACTGGTAGCATCGTTTCAAATCAAACTAACCTCCTTACCCCCTCTGCTGATGATGAACGACTCTCTGAGTTACAATGAATGTCATTTTGCGTCTCAACTTATAAAACGTATTATATGTTGCAACATACAGTGTAATATGCAGCACTGTGTGTAGAGTGCGCAGACAAGTCTCGCATACTAAAGCAACATTTTGAGACTAGAACAGATGTAACGACGCTCGCAAAACAATGTCTGGAAAATTATTTCAATTACATTTATTTTTTGCTTTTTTTTTTTTTTTTTCGAGCACTGGCCAGATCGGGCAACTGGCTGATTGTGTTTACTTGCCCGACGTAACTTTTTAGTTGATACAAGCCATTGGGCAATCCTTATTGTTGGACCCTGAGTAGTGGAATATTTCTTCCACTAGGTAGTGGGGCAGCGTTGTGCTGCATCCTGCAGTCTGTTCTCCACCAGCTTGTTTACCTGCACCTCCCTGTCTTCTGATCGAGAGAGAATCAAGCGGGCTGGTTTGATACGGAGCAGAGAGCACGCATGCATTCAGCTGGCTACAGACAGCAACCCACTGTCTGTGTTAGTACGTCCACTCACCACGCTTCTGTTTTTCTCTGTTTATGGTTTAATTAGTTAATTAGTGCTGGAACATCATGGCGACGGTTGTCAGGCAGCTTCAGGCTTTATTTGTAAACACCACCCTGAGGACTCCACAAACACACACACATTCACATGCACACTCACACACGTAAGCATCAAATTAACATTTAGAAAGAAAAATATCAACAAAACCAGGACAAGAGAGCATGGTACTGAGCCAAAGTCTTCAAAGACAACTTCTGACAGAATCCTTGAGTCAGAATAAAACAGAAAGAAAATGAGAGGGTGAAGGCAGGAAAACAAGAAAACATCATTCTCTCTCTCTCCGTGTGTGTGTGTGCGTGCGTGTGTGTGTGTGTGTGTGTGTGTGTGTGTGTGTGTGCGCGTGCGTGCGTGTACGTGCGTCAGCCCTGACTTTCATGTTCAAAACTATGTCAACAGTAAATAGAGAGATTATTCTTTGAGTTTTCTGTGATTGGCCACTTAATCATTGACGCTCTATGTTTGTGCATGTGTCTGTGTGGCTTTGTTGACTGAAAAAAGCACGATTTGACAAGATTTTGTCTTTTTTGGAATGAACCTTGTGTGTGTGTGTGTGTGTGTGTGTGTGTGTGTGTGTGTGTGTGTGTGTGTGTGTTCCCCATTTACTGTATGTGTTGTTATAAAAAAGCCAGCAATTTGATTTGAGAAAGACGCATTAAACTGTTAAGAAATGACCGTCATTGTGTACCACAACTACTATGAAAAAGCAGCTTGTTTAAGAACCGAAAACTTTAATGGTAGCAGGGATGTACTGGGCCAAAAATTCGTCAGTGGACTTTTGTCTAGACCAGCACACAAACCGGCCCGCGATTGCAGAAATAACTTGCAAGTGGCTGAATGAATATAGGTTAAGGCTACTAAAAAATCAGTAACAAACCAAATGTGCAATTGTGTTCAAGGATAATATATGTACGCAATGCTGCCACTAATACTACTATTATACTAAGCTTCTGCAATAACAAGAGGAACAAGGACAATACAGTACCAATACATTTATGCATACTACTAGGCTACAGGATCTAATTGTTGTCATGTACTACTTATTTACGTCTATAGGGAGAGCTTACTGAACAGCACTGTACATTAGCCTATAGGCTACTATTTGCATCAACATGATGCAGAAAGAATCCAGCTACGAACTGAAAGTTTAGTTTATTGTACATCTGCATGAATAACGTTAATCTTACCGCATCAGTCTGTCATCATGCTTGGTGCTTGTTGAGGTTGACACGCCAAACAAATGACTTGTGTTTTTTTAATTTGTCTGCCTCTACTTTTGATATAGCCAGCAGCCGGTTAGCTTTGTTAGCATGAAGACCTACCAACACTTTTTTAAAAGCTGAAAAAATTCAAAAAGAACAAAAAAAAAATTCTTTTGGCTCCAGCTTCATATTTAATGGACAGACATGAAACCGTTTTTAATGGTTTGTTCACCCCCTATTCATATTTCAAGGATTCAAATATTACACATTGAAATATAATCCAACACAACAACAACAGAAACTAACATTCTGTGTCAAATCAGACCGAATCCAGGAAAGTTGTTGCAGCACTGTTTCAGATTTTCCTTAACATTGTTCTATATAATGTTTGGATCCCAAAACAAAAATGCCTTGTTTGGGCATGAACATCTTAAAGTATTATTCCAACTCACCATACTTTGTAGGATGATTTCTCAGTATGACTGAACCACTAAATATGTGTACTGCATGCCTATTGATTTTCTTTAAGGTCCTAGATTTGGGAAAAAAAGTGGAAATTCCCAAACGACAGTGATATTGAGGGTATTATTTGCACCCATATGGTAACAATCTGTTTTTTTTTTTTTTTCTTCAAATACAATCTTTTTATTAATTTTGTGCCAAAATTGAGGTCTCTACCATTAATGGACATGAAGATATTAAGAATAAAACAAGGCGTAGTAGCATTTTTTGGGCAATATTGTAGGACCAAAATGGTATGTGGGGTAGCTATTAGTAACATGAAAATGTACTTGGAAATAGTTTAATGTGTGATCATTTAGTGTACAAACTGCCAATGTCCTTTCGTGTTCCCTTCATAGATAAATACACATAGTCAAAGGCACTGTTTTACCTCTAGGAAGAAAACGTTCATAATGAAGAATCAGGGTCTTCCCTTATTATCTCTACTAATGTGTGTAACCAACCTCTGAAATAGTAACTGCATGGAGTAAAGAAGTACATGTTTTCTTTAGGCTCAATTTACTATGGTCAATAATGCAATTCTTTACTATCAGGGCGTCATTAGAGAAAAAGGCATTAACTCTGATAGATGGTATATTCAGTGGAGTGGTTACATTTTATATTCCATATTTAAAAAGAATAAGAAACTCAAAAAAACCTGTTATCCTTTAACCATATAACTTGAACAGCAGGAATGAATTGGGTACATGCTTGGTGTTTTCTTGATAAATGGAATCTGTAAGTTCCATTATTCACTGATTGGTGGCTAGGAACTGCTCAAAGGCCATTGAAATTTCTTCATTACATGTATAAACCATAGACTGTAAACACATCGAACCTTTTAACACATTTAGATACTTCCACTGGAGTTTGAAGGGGCCATTTAGGATAAAACTTATTCCTCCTTATACTTTATTTTAATATCAAGGACCTTACCGGAGACACAATTCCCATCTCAAATACCCTCTATTCCATTGAACATACTGAAAACCCGTTTATCTTTTATTTCTTACAATTCCTACGATACAGGAATTCAATAATCAAGGAGATACCGGGGCAAAAAAATAATTCCCATTCATGATATAGACAAGATTTGAACAAAATCTGAAACAGTGTTGCAATAACCTTATCTGATTTGACAATGACCCATAGAGCTTAATCAACACATCTGTTTTAATGTTGGTGAGGTATAATTTGACAATTTCAAAGAAGATATTTTTACTTGATTATGTTCAAAGACCATGTACTTTATATTTGCAGTTGGTAAAGTTGATGAATATATAATATTATTTATATATATTGTTTGTCCTACTGTCCTACCCTTCACAGAAAAGTGGAGTCTGTTACAGCAGATGAATGCCAATTGTTTTCGAATGAGATGTTTCAATAATCAGATATTGGTATGTATGCATATGTTTGAGTGTCCGCATACTTTAGAGCATGTAATGTGCTAAAGGATTAGAACAAGAACTGTTAATTTTGAAAAACACCTTTCTTTCTTTTTTTTGTTTAACACTGTGTCCATATACCGGATATTGTAAGATATAATCTTACAATAAAAATAATATGTTTCATTAAGGTAGGATTTATTGTATTACAGGACCAGTTTTATTGGATTGTATCACAGTTTAAAATATTTTCTGGGTACTTTTGGATTAACTGACTAAATTGTATTATTGTCAATATTAGATTTTATTTACATGGATAGGTTTCTGACTCAGAATTACAAGTCAGAGGCTGGTAAAAGGTTTTTGCCACTTGGCTGATCATAATTATAGTCTGAATGATAAGACGTGAATGCAACAATATACCGGCCTCTTCGCTATTATTGTTTGCCAGATATTCCACCTTATTGTGTCATTGTTCAAGCCTCTGTCTTTGATTGCCTTCCTGTCTTCACATTATTTCTGCTAGTTCTTGCGCTCCCTTTTTAGATTGTTTGGCTCTGCGTATTCACTGCCAACCTTGAACCAAGACTGAAACTTACCGTAAACCCTTATTTAACTATACCTACTCTCTGTCCCAGAGTCCTGCTGTCGAGTTCAAACATCGACTTCCAGAATTGTTAGTTTTGAGTTCAACTTCTGATCCAGAGATACAGCCGTATGAGAAACAAGACCAAACTGAATCTTAGCTAAAAATGCACTAAATTAAAGATGTAGAACAATCAGAAATGGAAAAGTGGGAACTACTGCGACACTATCTCTCTCAACAATAAACTAGTACTCAACGATTTATCATTTTTTTGTCGTGTGATCGCCTTTCTCTCTGCTCCCAGAAAATCCATAAGATTAACACTTGCTTGTTCTTAAGTACACACTGAAACACAGACGCTGTAACAAAACACAGATGGTGACCTTTTCTCCAACAAGCTGGTATTTCACTGATGAAAACACTTGCCATGTCGCCCTCTCACTTGTAATCACAATAAAGACCACCTTCTCAAACATTATTAGGCTTCTATTGTTATTCCCCTTGTAAAAATAATTGTTCGATTTCTGTAAAGTACACCTTTGTCACCCCAAACAAATCAGTGACACGGTGAGTTGTTGGCCTTTTGATTGCTGTATTGATAGACATGGTGTGCTAAGACCATTGTTTTACAAGTACTTTGTAAGAAATCACAGACTGTAGTATCACACACACACAGTAACGTGTGTAGTTATTCCTTGTCTTGTTTTAGTCTTTATTTGCTCTGTTGCTCCATCGTCAGTGTCTGTTTCCAGCGTTTGAGTTCTGCGGTTTGACAGACATCATGAAACCATTTTTAGCTATTTATATGCAAAGCAGAGAGAAGGAGAAAACATCAGCTGGGATGATACACAGTTCACAGGCAGAGATCTAATTGGACAGAAGGCTGCTGGTTGTGCATTTGGAAGATTGCTTTGCCAACAGAAAAAACAAGACATGCACGTACATGCACACGCACAGTTTAGACACCTAGACAAAGACAAGAGGCCTTGTGAGAGCTCTTTAGCAGAGGTCGAAGGTAAAACTGATGCTCAGAGGAGTCTATTCATCAGACCTGAGCGGGGGCTCAACAGTTCTTCTCCCGTCTTCCCCTGCAGGCTGTTCAGAGTGGAGGAGGCGGAGGATTCTTTCTGAGGTGGGTTTAATACAGAAACTGAAGAGTGTCTGTGGCTTTCTGTCACTACAAGTTTGTGTGTGGATGTGTGTACAGGTCTTATAGGAACATTGATGTATTTTTGGTGTATTTTCATATCCACATTTATTAGTGTGTGTGTGTGTGTGTGTGTGTGTGTGTGTGTGTGTGTGTGTGAGAGAGAGAGAGAGAGAGAAGGTAGGTAGGAGGTATGTGCAGATGCATGTCTTGGTGTACACTACAATGTTAATTGCTAACCGTGTTCAGTGACAAGGTCATGCCACCATAAAAATGTCCATTCATTAAATTAGTTTTGGCTGGTTTATCTGAATATTTGCCCTCTACACTCAGTAAGACAAAAACACAGCCGTCTATTAACCTGGAGAAACTGTTTACCCCAGAAGGACATTTTAGTCATTATCTAGAGGTAACACAAATGTCAAATTTTCTTTAACTTCATAGGATCGCAAACACCGCAAACACTGAGCCAATCCCCAGCAGTCCCATCCCACCATCCTCCCACAAGGATGATAGTAAATAATATCAGTGCTATCACTTGGCAACATAACTTTTGGACTTTGCTGCTGAAAAAATTAAAAGTCGGACCCATTAACTGCAATAGTTTGTGAGAAGGGTGAATTGGAGCCACATACTGTGGGTATGTGTTTGGTGTTCCTATAAACTGGGGTGAGTAAATAATGACTGAACTTTAATGTTGCAGTACACCATTACTTAAACAGCGGATGTTTTCCTATTTTTTTGTGACCGATTGGTATGGCCAAATTAACATTTTTCTCACTAGAAGTTGAACAGTTTTTCCAAAAGTAATTTCGTTTTTAGAGCTCCACACCAGCCTCTATTGAAACAGTCTGTTTGGAGTTCATTAATATGATGCATCGTTATTCATGATTCACTACACTGGTTGACAGGCAGTAGTGTTGCCCTCCCTCTCCCCTCACATATGTATCTATTACGCCGTAGCCTGGTGGATTTTTGGAAAATAGGTCTGATGTTGGGGTTATTGACCCCTTTTTGCCCACTTGGAAAACCAACCAAGCCAATCAGAGCTCTGTAGTGGAAAAAATAATTTATTCATACATAATACAATGTCAGACTGAATAATAAAGTGAATAGCAAATTTTAATTCAGTCTGAGTAAATATATAACGCCTACAATTTATGAAAAGCTTATCTAATGATCATATTTTGCAGTATACAAACCTGATTCAGACCATAAATTACAAAACTAAATATCTGTGATTTTTATATTTGTGGCATCACATTGAAACGCAGTTCAAATTGCTTGTTAAAGTAATGCTAGTTCACCATGTTAAAATGTGGTGAAGCAGTGAAGACTCCAGCCTTGTGCTCAACAGCACTCAATGTTGAAGCAGTCAAACATCTTTAACTGCAAAATCCGCCCCAAGATGAGACCATTCTTTCTCTCCATTATATTATGACCCCTCTTTAAAGCCAATCTGCAGTGGTAGTGCAACAGTGATTCCCAGGTTTTTGACCAGTGACCCCTTAAAATTAAGCCATGTCAGCTTGCAACACCTCATCACAGGTTGAATGTGTCTTGAGTTTTATGAGTCTATGGGCCCTATTGAAACGATCCATAGCACATGGTCTAAAGCGTATTTACAGAGTTTCTATATCAACTTCCACTAGTTAAACAGCAAATAATCTGGGCGCAAGGCGCAAAGGGGTTGTACTTGGTCTCTTAATTAATTATAGGTCTATTTTGGGCGTAACATGAATTAACCCAATCGGAGTGTCATCTCCCATTCCCTTTAAAAACCTGGTGGGCTTGTACCTTGCTGCATTGCTATTTAAATGCCAGAGAAATTAGTCAGTCATGGAGTAACAAGTACAATCAGCGCGGTTATAATTGCTGAAAAGAATATGGAAACTTTTTTACTGTAATCTCCAAAAATGTTAATAATGCACAGTTTTTAGAAGATTGTCCCCAAATTGTTTTAATCATATGGAGAGGTACAAAATCACAATACAATCATAAATCATAAATATTACTCAAATGCAGTGTGAATCAAAACATCTAAATTAAATCAATAATCCCTGCACAAAGCCAGTTTTACTAGGCTACAGATGACGCAGCTCTTCTGCCAGTTAATCCCTCAGCGCCCGTGCTGCTGCTGGTGTATTTGGGTACATGTAGTTCAGCATCACGCCTTCTTAAGTCTTATAATGTGTCCTCATTTATGTCCAAGAGACATTCTTGATTCGTGGCAATGCAACACACGACATGCCACAAAGAATGTGCTGACTTTCTGAGGGCTGTATTGTAATGTTCTACTTGACCTATCCAAACATCTTGTGCACCCGCCTATGTAGGTGCATCTTAGTATCTGAATAATGTGCCTTTTAAATAGAAGGAAAATACTGCGCCTTTGACTTTAGACTTTTGTTGGTCAATGGAACAATTTCTTTACGCTGCCTCAAGTGCCAACAATGACCACACCTCATTTTAAGACCAACACAGCATGCGCGCAAGTAGTTTTGCTATTTAAACAAACTGAAAATGGAAAAATGACAACTGATTCGGTTGGAAACTAGCAATGACACTTGTACATGTACCTTATCAAAGTTCTTTTAACTTGTGGCGGTGACACATTTAGAAAGGTTGAAAGAAATGTTTCCAACTGTAATCCTAAAATCCATTTCCCAACAGATTAAACATCCTGGTGAAAATCCCACTAAAACAAAACATAGAGACAAGGTCAGTTTTTTTTCCCTTCTGTCTTTCTCTGATTTCAAACACAGGCTCAGATCTGTCAAAAGCAGTTTCCATCTTTCCTTCTTGCCTTGTTTGATCTGGTACAACCAAACACATCAGCTTTGAGTACTCCAATCAGATCTTACCGACACTGAGAGGAGGAGAGACAACAGAGAAGAGAGACAGAAACAGAGAAAACACACACACATAGACACACTCTTGGGCAGAAAGACCAGTGGAGAGTGAAGTAAAGGAGGCTCTGGATAGGGGCTTAAGAGCTCTCATACATCATCTCATTAGCTCTCCTGTGTGTGCATTTTCACATTTCTCCCTGTGTGTATTTCCTATTTGTTTCTGTGTGTTGTCTTTTTTTTTTTTTTGCGGACGTGCAAGAGCCTGTATGTTTGTGAATCTCATGCGTGAGTAGCTGGCAGACAGATGCTATTATTTGCATGTATATGTTTCCCTTGCTGAATTAACAGCTGCCATCCATCACCAGAGATTTCTACTGTCTTCTAATGGCAAAATCTGGTCTAACTCTGCGTGTCTGCTACATTGACTACTGTATCACCACTTTACACACCAGGGAACTGGAATCAGGAGGAATTGCGTCAGTCTCAGTTCGTGTCTGCAGTATCAACGTGGAACACTGAGCGGAAAAGTTGACTGCATGAATGATAGGGGGCACAGTTGCAGTTCAATCAAAAACACTGAAGACAGTGGTCGATAATGTAATACAGAAGAACAGCTGATTACAGGGAGGTCGACCAGTCAAGTATGTATCAGGGATGATACTTCTACATACACATATGCAAGTTGTCATCAGATGTTTGCGTTTCCGGTTTATGTCAACAGGAAAAATATAGTTACTTACAGACCAATTATTTGTGGCATTTTTAAAAGAGCTAATGAATAACTTTTTGGGTGTCTAATGTACCAAACGTTGTTTAAACTGGACGGAATTTGTTGAAGTATTGGTTAGAAAAAGTGGTTTCCAAGAGAAATTAAGAATGGCAAAAAATCTATTTCGCCTTGGCTGAAAATATGTCTTAGAAAAAGGGGGACCAAGGAAAAAATACAACTTGCTTCAACACCTCAGAGTTCAGGAGTTATGTGCCAGAACTTTAAGTGCTTTGTAAATGGACACTTTGTGGCACTATTGGTTCTGGAAAAGTACCAAAAGCTAATCGGTTGTTCCTTGACCTGTCAGTGAAGGAATTTTCCTTCTTGAATGTTAAACTTCCCTCTTGTAGGTTGAAGGTAACTTAAGACAGAGCTTCACAGGTCAGGTCATCTGCCCGTCTCTGTTCACCTGTCTCAAACTGTGTGCCTGGCCAGGTCGAGTTGGCGCTGGCACCTGGTAGATGAAGGTCAGCTAGTTATCTTCTGTATTCGGGTTTAGACACAACAAGCCGGTGCCAAGTTTGGAGGCGCTGTTGTTAGGACAGCAAAGATTGACATCTTTCCTTGTTTGGATCAGATATCCAGTAGAATCCTCACACATGACAGGCTGAGTTAGAAATAACCCTATTTGGATATAGCGAAACTTAGTTCTGGGGAGGGTTAAATACTGAGCTTCAGGACACCATCTTCAGATTTGGGTAGCAGCATGCCGTGATTCACACTTGGTGTTTCCCATGTCTCCTTGATCAAGCTTGAATAAATATCCCTGTTTAAGACATCCGAGTCTCCTGAAACCTTGTTGTCTCGAAGTGAACCAGCTCTAAGATTTCCTTCACATTATCTTTCCACCAAATGTCTCTGAAATCTGTCAGCAGCCTTTTAAAAGAAACTAACAAACATGCAAAAGGTAACAGTTTTCTTCAGAGTATATGATTGGAAAACCAAATATGTGCATATATTCTGCATTTCTGTTTATTTCTGCTAAATGGTAGCTCTGTCAGTGTTTATCAGTCACTGCTTCTCCAGCTGTGCCCTGCGAGTACCACAAGAGAAGGGAAAATGTGTCACTTAGATTTGTTCAAGCTAGATTTTCTGTTTGAAGCTTGGAACACATCACACGATTTAAAGCCCAATTATAACCCTGTTTTGACCATGACAACGGGTTTTCAACATCACGGGAAGTCGGCAGTGGTCTGCTGAAAATAAGACAGGTCACCTTGGACAGTCGACACACATTATCTTCAGAGTGTATGGGGCTTTTGAAATCAATTCTCAGACTTCCAATTGAGCCCTGAACTAGTTTTCAGAGCAGTCAAGATGATTTCCAACAAGTTTTTTTTTTTTAGAAAAGAGATCGGACCAAATTTGAAAGTAATTCTGTAGTTTGAATTGTGTTTATAACAATAGCCAGTCATATGGATGTGTGGTACGTCTTTCCAAAAAAACAGACAGGGTTTTAAAACTCCTGGAGTGTTCTAGTCACCTATATCTTTGTTTGCACTTACTGGATTGTTGTCTTACTGGATTGTTAATACAAAATCCTGTCTGGAAAAAATGCCCCTCTGAACAAGGCCACAAGTGCGTTTTACAGTGATAGGAACGTCCTTCTAGTTATTCATGAAGGCACTAAATGTAAAATATGTTGCTTCATTGTGGATTTCATGCACTTTACTTTGTGTATGTCATTTTGAGGGAAACATCTTTGCAACTTTTTGTCTCTGGATTAATGATCACACAGAAATTTGTCAAATGTGCTCTTATATTTTCCTCTGGGGAAAAAAAAAAAAAGCTTGGCTGCAAAAAGGCTTTGGCTTGCTTTGTTTTTTAACACACAAACACACACACAGATGCAGGAGATGCAGAGATGTAATATGTACTGACATGTTTGAGTGGAGCTCAGACAGAGTGAGTGAAGCGGGGAATGTCTTTAATGTAACACCTACTCATCTACATCAGAAACAAACAAGTCGAAGACAACACCTCTTCAGACAGGCTCACACAGAGAGAAAGAAAAGGCTTCCATATTCAGCCAAGGTCCTCATATTCTGGTACCAAATATTCATCAAGAACAGGATGGAGGCAATTTAGATGCATAATCGCTTTAAATAAAATGTTATGTGACCTTCCCTGCATTGGGAATTAATAAAATATTACCAGCAGAAGATGATATAAATCTTGTGGATTGCTAATCTCTGCAGAACACAATATTCTACCAATCACATTCACGTGACAAATTAACTAATTTAAACTCTAATAACTTTCGTAATGTCTCACTCCCTGCCACAAACATAAAGGTCGAAAAACTTTTTTGCCACCTCTGGCAATCAGAAAACCTTTGTATAGATTATTTGGCATTGTGCTTGGTTTGTCAGGTTACTCTCCAGTGATTAGGGATCATTACTGATCATTACTGACTGTGGTGACTGCAGAATGGCTAATGAGCCACATGGGCACTTATCTCTGCCAGAGATTATTCAATTGTTGAAGTAAACGCGACATACAACACATAATTGAAGTGGCTGTAACCACTTTCTTTGTCATATTTGAAAAGTCATTGTGTAGATAACTTCAGTTTTATATCTGCCTGATATTATCACAGGGCTTGAACCCTGTTTTCCACACACCGCTTCCTAAATTAGTTACACATTGGAGGAGTGAGGATTCTGTATGCAGCTTGAAGACGGCAGCATTTAAACTTATTCAACATTTGGAAAGAATGTGAATCAGCCGCAGTTTGACTTTAATACTCCTTATCATTTTTAATATCAGATAGCTGTCTGATCTGCACCAGGCGCATGAAGTTACTGGGTTAAGTTTAAATTGGGTATTTGTCTTCTGCTTGTATGTGTGCATACACGTATGTGTTTGAATGTAAAATTAGGAAGTTGACTGTGTGTGTTAGAAAGTGTGTGTGTGTAATTGTTAATTCTGACCAGTTTGCTGGATCATTCAACGGCAAAACAACCGTAACGGACGGCTGAACAAACCCATTACTCTGGCTCAGTGCTTCTGACACACACAAACACTCTCAGTCACACACACACACACACACACACACACACGACTCAACAGTGACCCGCAGTGACTTCATAATACCACATGACCTGCTACAGTGTACACACCGTGGGAAAGGGCAGAGAATGAAAGAAGTGGTGGAGTGGGATAAATAAAGTTGAGATGGGAGTCAGGAGAGGTACTGCAAGAAATCTGAGGTGGAGAGATTGTTTTATATAAGAGAAAAAGAAAGAGAAATCGGAGTATGTGTGTGAGTGTGTGAGAGAGAGTGAGTGAAGGTGTGTGAGAGAGTATGAATTAATTAAATCTCTCAGTGTCTGTTGTCACCAGAGGGGTGCAATAGAATATTTCCAATCCACTTCCCTCATACACTCACAAGCAACCTGCCCTGAACTATCATCTACAGGTGTGTGTGTGTGTGTGTGTGTGTGTGTGTGTGTGTGTGTGTGTGTGCGCGCACGCACTAGGAAGGTGTGGGCATTAAATTGAGCGATGGAGTGCTCTCATTGATTTCCACAGTAAAGGAAAAGTAATCTTCTCTGGGCTGGGCTCAATGTGTGCCTATCTGTGTGTGTGTGTGTGTGTGTGTGTGTGTGTGTGTGTGTGCTGGTATCGCTCAGTGATTGAAACAGTGGTCAGAAAACAATATTAAAGACTTTATGGGCTTCCCTCATAGATATATCACTCCAAAATCAGTTCATAGCAGATTATAATTGCAGCAATAAAACAGGAACACTGCCTGTTCAGTCTAAACAGAAGCCCCAGAGGGTATGGAAGGTTTCATGTCAGGTTTGCCTCTACAGCTCTAAATTGCTTTCCAGTGAACTAGTACATGACATTTTTCAACCTGTAGAAAGGAAAAAATATGCCATTTGCCTCGGGGAGCAAGTCATATGGGCGAGAAAAGTGTCTGAAATTTAGGGACCATTTAATATGAAAAGGAGTCTTTTACACATTATGAACACTTGCATCATCCTCACAGCTTCCATCCCTGACAAACACAGAAGAGGTGGATATCTCTGATACAGGCTGTATCCGACCTCTCCTCCCTCTTAAAGTCCTTTACCACATCACAACAGGAGACAGTGAAAAATAAATCTGTTTTTTTTTTTTTTTTTCAATTAGTAGTGGTCAATTCCAGAAACACACAGCGGACCTTAGTGATGAAACATAACCAAGGTTAATTCAATATAATCTGTTACAAGTGTGATTTATCTATTTGTCAATAGTGCAGCAGACACTCTGTCTGGAGATATTTATCTTATTGATTTAACAGCATATTGTCTTCTAATGTATCAAGCATTAGAAAACTGATATTGTTTGGACACCTGAAAACATATAAATCACCTAATAATGGACAGTGGTGATGGGTAAGGTGATAAACAGTCTGTGTGTGTGTGTCTGTGTGTTTTTCAAGAGGAAACACATATCAAGATAAACACACTTAGGCAGGATATTAACACACAGTCGAACACTTAGCCTGAAACACACTACCCTTGCCAGTTAGTTGATCATAAACGCAATTTCTTGGAGACCGGGCTGACCGTTCCCATCACCCAATCCATGGTGGGTTGGATGGATCAACACACAGTAATTCTGTTTTTGTAACACATTTCATACACAATCTCAGTTGTGTATTAGTAGACCAGTAGACCATGATCTCTAAACAACAGGAGGTAAGTGGGGCTGGATGTCCAACTTGGCCCTCCTGTGATTGAGGTCAGTTGTTTCAAGGATTTTCATACAGCTTGTAAAGCACACATTGAAATCTGCACATTCACTAAAACTATTTTGTCTGTTGGCAATATTTGTAGTTATCTTTACAAGATATGTCTACACACCATAACTCTTTAAATTAGGTTATGTTGCACATAACAAAATTAAATAAGAATATATTCACTATATATTTTTTTTAGTGTCTAGATTTTTCTGTTTTAATTTTTTTCTGCTTTGACCTTCATTTTATTCTTACTGTTCTTTTGCACACCATTTTAAATTAATGATCCGACTTAAAACACTCGATCGTTGTTAATAAAACAGCAGTAGGAGGGTACCTTGTGTTTCTGGGCTCATTCTGTTTTGTGATTTATCATTATCTTCATTGAAATAATGGCCAAATCTTAAAAGCACTGAACGTCTCGTCACATGAAGATATGTCTAATGCAGCTACAGTAAAATGAAGAGTAATAGGAGAAAATATTTCAATAATCTAAAAACATCACCATTAACATCAGGCTTTGAGCTTAGTCCTTGAAAATCAAAAAGCAAGAGCTTCTTTGGAAGCTCACCATTTTCCACAAATGGCAATCTTCATAATCATCACAATCATACAGGAAGAAACCTATTGTAGAGCACTGATGCAGATAAAAACAGATTTAAAGTAAAACTGGCGATTCTCTTTGATTCTCAACCAGAAGGCTTTATAGTTTGTTCTCAGTATGGCTCTTTGCTACTGTGCTCTGTTGTTGCATGTGTAATCAATAGAACTGTCTAATCACATGATACTGTGCTTCAAGAACTGATTTCAGCTGTTGTCGTTGCCCATTCTGCCTCACTTTATTGTTGATTACATCTGTTTTGATTAGTCGACTTACAGTATATCCGCAGGGGGGAAGCAAGCCTCGTTTATGTGATTGCCAATCATACAATCAGAGCAGCTATTATGTTATTATGAATTATTTCTATTCTACTGTCGCATTCTCTCCTGTTGGTTTGACAGACAAACTTTGTGCGCTGCAACAGTTTTAGTTTGGGTCCTGTTGCACCAGTTTTGCAGCATGCAAGCTGTGCTTTGCAATTCATGTCCTGCGAGAGTTCTGTAGGACTTCATTTGTGAAATTTGTCACTATCACTATTTGTGATCTGCATGCTCTTGAATCAGGCCTCTGGTCAACAGTTCCAACAAAGCCAATTACTTTTTTCTCTTTAAAATAAGCACAGTCGTTTTTTATTTTTGACAGAACATACAGGTTGAATACAGAAAACACAAACTGCATTTTGGGAAGTGTAGGAAGAGCCAAAGAACAGGAGGCATGTGTAGAAACAGTGAAGCCAACAAAATATACACCTAACAGTTTTAAGGAGTTCTTCTTTATTGCTGTAATCCACATCTGTCAGTCTACAGTACCATCATTTAATGGTAAAATGACCAGTTGTGTGTGTTTGTATAACAACCATTTGGCTAATTCACACATTTATATTTGTTCATATTGTGTTTTTCTTCACTTTTATAACTATACATTTCTGCAACAAGCTAAATTTTACAAATATCATGAAAGTTTGATTTGATGAAAGTTTGATTTGATGAAAGTGTTGCACACCCAAAATAAATGAAACCAAACATGCTCACCTTCGTTTTTTGTGACTTTTTGATGGAAGCCTCTCTGTATGATTTATCCATTTGTTTCAGTTATCTTTACTGTGATGGAATTTACTATAAATATGCATTTAAAAATGTTTGAAATTTTGTAAACCTATGCATGCAGTCAGAAGAAGAACTGTGTGTCACTTGGATAGATAGTAGATGTTTGTACTTGATACGGAAGACATAGCTGTAGAGAACTGACCCCAACTGGCTTCATTGTCTCATTGTGAATATTCATCTCTCTCATGTGTTCATACAGGGACAGTGCTCCATTTGTAAAGGGTAGGTGATTACAACAGTATTTTTTTCTCTCCATGATAGTAGTATTCCAAAGATTTATTGATAAATAAGTTAATAAAACAATATCTTAATATAAAACAGATCAAATCAAATTGATAAAACTTTATAACTTCCCTTTTGCAGCAAACTGGAACTGAAAGTACATACATTTTTTTTCCTCATTTGCTATAGAACTTGGAGACAGATAATGAATAATTTCTGTACTGTTTAACTGTACAGAAGCCAGCCCCCCCCCCACACACACACACTCTGTATGCTGTTACTGCTCTGTGCTGCTAATGTTGCTCAGCCTGTTCTTTTGTCATTAGGTGTTTGATTCCTGCAACCTAATTTAATTTCCACTTCCTAACATTGCTGTCACTTAGTGTGTAAGCAGTGGTGACAGCAGCTCTGCTAATTTCCCTCTCTTTCCTCTCCGTGGAAGCTTAAACCTTATGTCTCGTGTATCAGTATCGACTACTTTGACATACACACACACGTAGAGGTAAACACACAGTTACACATTCATGCACTCTTCCCAACAGCCTGAGGACAGCCTGGAGCAACTCCAATTAACAGCAGCACTCACTAAACAAAAATCGCGAACTCCTCTGTTCTGTAAATTTTGAGAGACTTTAAAGAGAGGCCGCTCTAAATTCTGTTCTTTAGGGTGAATATTTACCCTAAAGCAAGATGGCACAGGACACACACACACCACCACTGTGAGATGTTTGATTAGTATCTTTCCGACGACTTTTTATCTTTATTACCATCGTCATCATTCTAACCTCCGTAGTAATGAACACGTTGCCCTGGAGAAGAAAACACACATGCATATACATGCACACGTGCAGAATGGCACATGTGCAAACAAAGATGAACACGCTCACCGCCTAATGAAACGTTGAGTGTGGGTGGATGAGAAGACGAGTGCTGGTAGGGAGAGGATACAGGGCCGGATCTAGAGACTGGGGTAAGACTGAGGGAAGATTAAGGATGAGAGGGAAGTAGTTAAGGGGGTGGAAAACAGTGGCAGAAAGGCAAATGGGCAGAGGGAGGTGGATGGTGTGTTGAGGAAAAGATGAAAGGGGGATTAAAGTGGTGAGAGAGTTAAAGTGGGAAGGCAGGCAAGCAACATAGTGCTTGGAAGAATGGCAAAGGTGGGACGATAGCTTCCTCGGTTAATTAATCTGAATTGGAAAATAACAGGTGAAGCAGGCAGGAGAAAATAGGAAAGACTGTAGAAATAGCCTTGAGTGGTACCGGTGCTATGCACGATGAATAATAAGGACAGAAGGTGCATAAGGAATTGAGCTCCTAAGAGATGGGGATGACAGGAGGGAGGTGGAGAAAAGATGAGTCAGAATGAATAAAACAGAGTGAAAACATCTATCATCCCACTTGTTCTTTTACAGTGTAGACAGAAAGGGAGATATAGAATTAAACAAATACAAAGGGAGGGTTGACACAAAGGGACGCTTCAGAAAAAGATTCAAATTAGATTGACCAAAGAAAAGCAGAACAGCTTGTTATGAGAGAGTAATTTAATTAGGGTAGGAGTATTATCAAATGGGACTGGAACTTCAAATACAGCTGTCCGTTTTTTCAGATTTTTTGTTACGAGAACTTAAATGCAGTCTTTTCTTTTTCACCCACACCACTACATTTATCAGCTGGTTGGCTGTACCTATAGTATCCAATTTAACCGTATTCTTGTGGAATAATGTTTTTCAAATGATTTTAATTGGTCAAAGGAGTAGTTAAAAATGTGGGGATTTACTGTTCGTTTATTCACATCTTTCTGGGAGTTAGGTGAGAAGAGAGATATGAGTAAGTGGCGAGTGGTCACGCTTGGCTTTAAGACGAGAACCAGGGGGGAACAGTAGTGAGGTTCTTTCCAAAGTGAAAAATGATGCCTACCAACTCCTTTAAAGCTCTCTAATTAACATGTCGCCTCTCTAATCCAGAAAATTCTACCTAGACCTCCACTAAACCCCACACTATATCCAGAGATGCTACATTTTCTTACATTTCTTCTTCTAAACGGATTAAACAAATGAGATGCAACAAGTTAATAAGGGACAGTACAGCATGTAACAAGTGCAAGTAAAATGGGGACTGATACAGACTTTAACCTCATGTTAGACTCAGCAATGTTGTTTTTTTGTTTGTTAAAAGTGGAGAAAAAAAATTATCTGAAATTTGTGACTGTGGCCTTGTCATTTGGACTGTTTCAAGTGTGAGTCTTGAGTTTGAAAAGAAGTTTAATAGGCAGGCTACCACAATGATTTTAAGAATCTTTTCGTACCTGCTGAATGTACCTGACAGGATGGCATAATAAACTGAACTACAACGGTTCAAGTTCCCTTGCTGGTAAAGGTGTTCCCATGTGGGCTGACATGGCCTTGAGCAAGACTTGCAGAGCAGGGGTCACTGCTGGGAAGCTGACCCTGTGCTACCTGTGGACACCAACAGAATTTCCCTCGGATGATCAATAATGAATATGTAACATTAATGCTGCCTAGGCTGTGTTGGAACTGGCAGCCTGAATCTGATTTTTGGCATCCAGAGATCTGATAAAAGCAACAATCCTCATCAAAGCTGATTTTTGCAAATCAGATTTCCCTTATTGACTTTCAAGCACTTTTGCGATTCCTTCACCAACTCCGCTTAAAACCCTCTAAACATCATTTTTGAGATACTCTTTGGCCCCGGTCTATTCCACACAATGGAGAAAAGTCTTCAATGAAAAAGCTGAACTTTAACTGTGAAATTGACCAGATGTGACAATACAAATGATTTAATATGTCAGTATAATGGAGCCTTTTCTGCACTTCCATCATCAGTTAAAGGGTCCCTGCATGAGAGGTGATGGAACAGAAGCACTTAAGTTAATTAAGCAGCCTTATCTATGGTCACTGCGCTCAGAGGAAAAGGGGCCCGTTTGAATTGACGATAGCTACGTAATTACCCTTTATCTCCTCTTAGAGAGGTTAGGAGTTCTTTAATGAAGAGCAGTTTTGTTTAAAAGAGAACTGGAATATAAATGGTGGGCGCAGGCATGTGTGTTTGTGCCTCTGTGTGTGTGTGCAGCCATGTATAATGGATGTGTGCATGTGCTTGTGTGTGTGTGTGTGTGTGTGTGTGTGTGTGTGATGAGAGTGACTATTTTAAAATTTAATTATTACTGTCTAGTGCGATCATTGTCCTTCAGCTATGAAATGAAATTCTACATCCTCTTCCACACACATGTTACAAGCCTCTTTCTCCCACACACACTCACACACATACATACTTTCCATGCTGTGCAGGTTCTTATGTGATTTCATCAGCCGTCTTACAGTGAGGTTCAGACAAAAGATTCAGAAAATAAAATGGAAACAATACCTCTGAAACATAATCTTTTTTTTGATATTGATGAACTGCTTTAAGTTGGTGTGTGTGTGTGTGTGTGTGTGTGTGTGTGTGTGTGTGTGTGCGCGTGCGTGCGCATGTGCGTGAGAGAGAGAGAGAGCTATTGTCTCAGATTTGGAGTGTTTACTCCAGTCTTGGGAAGGGCGCCACACTCCTCCACTGGCCTTGTAATACGGTCTTTGGCTCTTGCAAAGAGAGTAGACTGATATATTACAAAATCCTACTTTGTACACTCGAGCTCTACTCCTTTTAATGAAAAGACAGCTTGTGCCCTGATGAACGTGGCCTGGCAGCAATTATGACGGATTCGACTGTAAGCTGTTGTTAGAATAAATAAAAAAAAATAATTAAAAAAACAGGGAATTTGTCCTGGTGCCATCATTGAGGGGGTGCTATCATTGTGCATGTTTTGTATGACTCAAGATCAGTGATTAATACTACATAAGAGTAACTGTTTGTAAGTGATTTTGTACTGCACAGACACACATGGCCTTAAATCACGGCTAGTGTTACTAAACAAACTTACAATAAAGGTTTAAGAAAGGAGTTTATCTTTGCATATGTATGCATTTATGTTTTTACTCGAAGGAATGGTTAAACAATCAAAACTATATTGGACAACAAATTTGATGATAGTGATAACAAATCACAAAAAGATGAGAAACCATTAACAAGAGTAAGTAGCATTTTTAGTTATGTTGATTATATTGAAAATTAACTAGTACAGTAACAAGAAGTGCTGTAAAAGACGCTGGAAAGGTAAGCCACAGTATACCAGAAAAAAAGAAAAATGTGTGGGTTGGCAACATTATATAGGAGGAATGTAACATGTTTGACTTTTGATCTAAGGTATAATTATCAGTAAATGTCATCCTGACTGAAATGTGTATTCACAGTCAGGGTGCACTCACACAAACACAAACAGCCACTCTTTCGTGGTTCTGTAGTGGGATAATAAATATGTATGTTACTGCTTTAAGTGAAAGAGATGCATGGAGGACTGACAACAGGGAGAGAAAAATAGGAGGAACAGAAAACAGACATGCAGGAAGAGCTGGATCAGGGATTTAAAAGTGGTAGAGGAGTGAAACAGCCTTTGATCAGCAGGTACAGATGGAATAAAGTCGCCTCTGTCCCATTACCACCCTGTTGCTATGAAAGTGGAAGTGCAGTGTGTGTCTCCAAGGGGCTTTGTCGCACACTGAAGGGCCTAATGGCACACACACATGCTCAATCCACTTTTGTTCAAAGACACAGTCATCCAGGGTACTTTATGAAGCACGGGTGAGCAGGCGCTTTTTAGTGGAATAGGTTTGCGACGGTGATAGTCCGGGGATAATAAAGGTGAAAGAGTGTTGGTGGTGGAGTGGACTTTGCGATGCTCTTTCTGATCATCAAAGGCTATCTTTGAAAAAAATACTTTGTGTCTTCACTTATGAACCATCTCAAATTTAGAAGAAAAATTTTTATTCATTTCATGAATTATGTCTTTTAGCTGTTTTTGTCTGCAACATTGTAACCTCCTCCACTGCAGAAAGAAGTTTGTGACAACATTTCAGTTTGAAGTTAAAATTTAACAGAGCAGCATGTGTATCAACAGAGATCAATAACCACTGTCCGTATTTCTCAGGTTGTCTGCAATTAGTTTTCTTTCAGTTCTCTCCCGCTGCATGTCTCTTGTGCTTAGACACTAAAATGATCAACTGCTCAGATTCTGTATTTCTTGTTGACACACAGCACCTACGTAAATTAATATGTGATTCACTCCGATTTTTAATGCACACGAACAATCAAACTGATTCCCCGTTTTTATCAGTTAGAATATATAGGAAGAACTCTCAGTATGATGCATTACAATTCAACAGCACCACAAACTACATCCTCCAAAATGACCATAAAGTTGGATAAACATCTCCCTGAAACAATTGCCACAAAAACTTAAACAAAACTAAAATTATTGCGGGGCTGTTTTATTAGACTATATTGATCTCAGCCAGGTGTACCTTAGCCCCGTTTGGGACTCCCTTCCAAAACATGGGAGAAATTTCCCAAAGAAAAGCTAAGAGAAGTGGCTGTGCGCTGCTCTACACTTTATACTCTTAACCGTTCCACATTCCCTGGACAATATTTTGCACATTCCTGCCCAAATCATATCATATATATTGCACATATTTAACAATATTTTTCATACTCTGTATTGTAAATATTTCTATTCCTTTTTTGTAGTTTATGTTTATTGACTTTTGCACTACTTGTCTTCTACTTCTACTATCTTATTTCTCTAAGTTTTATCGTCACGCACCAATACACCACATTAAATTCCTTGTATGTAAAAACTTGCTTGGCAATAAACTTGATTCTGATTCTGATTGTTATCGCACGTAGGAAAATGAACCAGATGGCAATATGTGTCAAACAGAGCAATTAGTCCTCGTTTTTGGAGCCTTCTCTGTTCTAAAATGAAACATGGTGTTAGAAATTACTTCTCACCTTTGCACAACTTTCGAAGTCTTGGCATCATTTTGGTGTGCCAAGCCGTAATGGTTTCATTATTGCCCCCTGCAGCCAAAGAGCAGGACACACCCCCTGTGACCACAGTTGGTGAGAACCACAGCTGTAGGAGTTTTTTTTTTTTCTGCATTGCCACAAGCAATGATCCCATTTGGACACAAACTTGGACAAACCGCACAGATGTTAGAGTTACACTTTAAGTGGAAGTGTTTTCTCAAAACAGAAAAGAATTCAAGGATGAAGACTAAGTGGTTTGTTTGGCAAGTAGACGCCTGGTTAACTTTCTCATCTCTGATAAAGAGCAGCACACAGCTGCTGCCCTTGTTTTTTTCTATGGGAAGCATCCATGACTGTCTTCCAAGCAATGGATGAGACAGTCACAAACGAGCTGGATGGAACAAATAAACTGGCAATTGAGTATAGGTACACATGATGATGTGAGTGTTAAAAGTGTAAAATAGGCCCATTTCCTGTTCTAAAAAGCTGTGAGAGGGGGCAAAAATGTGCAGCTCTGTACAATACTGTATGTGGTCTAGTTCTGTTGGAAAGATGCTGGATAAGGGCTTAGATTTCAGCTTGCACCTCCAAAATCATCCTTTCATAAAGGTCTAGCAGTTATCAAGGTTTCATACAATGTGTCTGTTGATCAGTGACCACTTTGGTTCAGACTGAACTATCGCAACAAATGTTGAATGGATGAGATTTCTGTGGATCATAATGAGGTTGGTGATCCCCTGTATCTTGCTCTAGTGCCACCAGCAGGTTGACATTTAAGTGTTTGTTTTTCTTTAGAATCTGCAATACAGCCTCACAGAGCTGCAAGTGTAGCTGTAGAATTGTAGTCTTGTTTAATAATTTGTGCACATGAATTCCTATTTCTACTTTTGTGTAATAATGAATAATTTGTAGGCCTACCCTTAAATGTACAATTCTTGTACACGATTTGCGTCTCCAAATCTTGCACGCACGTGCTATTCAAGCTCTTGGTTCAGAGCAGTGCTTCCCATGCTGGATGTCAGGACCCCCCACAAGATAGGAAAAAGAAGAAACAATATTTCTGCTGAACAAAATTATGCCTTTTATGATTTACTTGTCTCTTATAGCATGCTGAAGAATCTGTACAAATTAATGAAACAATCAGTGCTCACACACATGTCAGTATGCGACCTGTGAAGAGGGGATGTGAGTAGTTCAGCTTGGCTATAAAGGTTGGGAACCAGTGGCTTAGAGCATTGGCTTTTATTCCAATTCAATCACTGACTCTGTGCAAAATGTCATGGAAATGCATGTGTTCATTTAAAAAAAGGTTGTTTTTGTGTGTGAAAATGTTGGACCTGGTGTGAAAAGGGTTATGCAGTTCTGCAGTGTTGCTAAGAGCTACAAGGCAGTGGATTGGTATTCCGTGATGAATCAGCTAATCAGAGATCAATGGCTCCTGACAGTTCCTCTGCAGACCAAAGGGGAACTGCATGTGCGCCATCTGTTTTTGTTTTAGCAGAACTTGTTAATGTTTCAGCAGTAATCCATATACGAGGTATGACATGGTGCCTCTAGAGAAGGTGAAAAAACAGGTCGCTTAGGTGACACACATACACATGCACATACAAAACACCCACACTCAGACTGTGAGGTTAAATCTGGATGGTGTGTCGTTATCTGCACGGCCCACACATGCATGCACGCACACACACACACACACGCACACACAGTGACATACACATTTAAAATTAAACATCTCTTAATTGTATCCAGAAATCATTTAACAGCCACAAACATACATTAAACCACACTACTGTTTATCTACACAGACGCAAATGTATAATTAAAGAAAGCATGCGCAATTTCTCTTGGTCGCCTCATTTGCAATTTCTCTGTTACCCTAACAACCTTTCTTCTCTATGTGTATGTGTCTCTCTCTCTCACCCATCCACCTCTCACTCTGTCCTTCCACTTGTGATTTGCTCCTCCAGCAGATTTTCTCCTCCAGAAGCCCAAAATCCTTAACTGGGGGATTTCATCTTTTTACGCTCTAACAAGAGCATGAGATGACACAAAAATATGAATGGAAAGATAGAGTCGGATTTAGTGTCTATCTGTCTCGCCTCTCTCTCTCTCCATATTCCAAGTGTGTATTTATCTGTGTGTTTGTGTGTGTGTTTCTACAAACGTTTGTGTGTGTCTGTATGCATGTTACAACAGAGAGTACAATGCTACAGAAACAGAGAGAAGATTGAAAGAGGATGATGTAAACTAATCTCTGTTAGCAGGCTACCTCTCCCTGGAGGCAAGAAGTTCATTTCACACAGAGTCAAACTGAACACACACACAGAAAAACGCATACACAGAAAAACACACAGTGAAAAACAAGAAGCTTTTTATTACTTCAAACAAGACATATATATGTGGTTATATATATATATATGAGAGAGAGAGAAACCTCTATGGATGATAGGCCTTGAAAATGTACATTATGTCTATTATGAAGAACAGTAATTTACAGTTTTGCACTACTGCCATATAGAGTGATTTTCAACTAAAACTTCTCAAGAAAAAGGCAAAGAGAAGCGAAAAGTCAGAAAAACTTTGAATGTAATTTTGTGCAGCAGAACTATGTTTTTTCTTCTTTTGTATCCTGTTAATCATCTCACAACCCTTGACATTTATCTTGTGTCAACCCTGTTAAAATATGTTAAAAATATGTTTATATACTGTAATTTGGTCTACTAATTGCAACAAACAAATTATCCACTTCCTCCCACAGTCCAAACACATGCAGGTTAGATTAATTGGTGAGTCGAGGTCTGTCCCATTTTACTGGCTTTTTTCCAGTATTTTATATATCGATCCTGACACAGTCTTAAGGTGAAGGTAAATTTCTCCATACAGTTTATTTTGTTGACAAGTGCAGTCCAGTAGTCCTGTGATGGAGCGTTTGGTGGCAGCAACTTCTGTGTGATGACTTTCTTGCAAGCTGCCAAGAGTATTTTAAAGAGGTATTCATCCTGAGTCATGAGCTGGTCTGGGGTTTTTCTCTAACAAAATGTGTCAAAACAGGAGTTCTGGTCCCAACGTTTTCATTATTTCTTTAGCAATCTCTTGCTTTTATGCAGAAATTCAAGGGCAAGTCCAGGAAATATTCGCCTTTTTTATTTTTCTGCATCCATCCTGTCCCTGCATTCATCCTGTGCCTTATAACCCCTTTGAATAAATGCCATTTTTCGTATCATGTGGACCTTGAGTTGATCTTAGCCTTGCTTTCCCATCTAACCGATGTCACTGACATCTTAAGATGTCTCCAGGCTGATTCTGTCTCCCATTTCTGTTTGACATTGACAGTCAAGTAGTTTTTGGAGTTTTGTTTTCTATTTTCTATTCATGATATGATATGTTTTTCAATGAATGCACTATCCTCTGTTGGTTTAATTTCTTAACTAAAGTAGTCAGTGACTTAGAGATATCTGAATAAATCATTAACTTCAAAGTTATATGTATTTGAAACTTCATCAAAACCAGAGGGTTTAAACTCATCCATTTTAGTATTCTTGAATGCTTCTCAAGGTGAAACATGTTGCAAGTCTTAAACCGTACTCTAAGGGTTACCTTGGTCCATTGGTTTGTTTTATCCAGATAAACGAAGAACCATTTTCAATGAACTAGCAGCAAAATGTTGATACTGAACTTTACTTGATCATATCAGACCAAATACATTATCTTTTCATGCTCACAGGCTAGCATGAATTAATATTATGGCTGCCACCCTGCAGCCTCACAGTGTTACATAAAGTCAGGGTTAAGTCACGTGTCATCTCCTTTTAATCCTGACCGCTGCTTCATTAATCATCTAAACATGCCCTCAATCACTTCCCTTCGACAGTTTCTATCACATACAGTAGCACCATACATCACACCCAGATGCAAGGCAGAGAGATGGGGTCCAAAGGCAGAGGAGAAAGCTTGAAACAGAATATATAGCCCTTAAACAGGCCTAATGATCAGTAATAACAAATGAAAAATTATATGGTCAGTGAGTAATTTAATAATGTAGAAGAGGCTCAATGAATGACTAAATTGTTTTAAACTGTTTGTTACTGAAATTACTTTAAAACATTTTGCCTGTCATGGTGGGCAACAGTAAATATTAAATAACAGCAATCCATTGTGATCTATGGACTGGTGACAAATTAAAGGAAAAGCTTGAATAAATGCGTGTGCTTCTCCTCCAGGTCGACAAACCCTCCGTCCACAGGACACAAGGGGACACTTAATAGTTGCTGAGTATGAAACTTATGTGAATTATATTCTATGGCCTTCAAGGTCAACACACCTCAACCAGACTGAACACAGGAGACTTTGGAGCAACATGTTATGCAGCGCCCTCCACCACCATAATCAATTTGTCTTTTCCAGTACAGCTACAGAGACAAAGCAGTTCTGCCTTCACCTTACAACAGTAACGCACCTTTTGTGGATTTTTCCTTTAAAATGTCATCCATCTATGAATGCTTTTAATGCTTCTAAAGTCTACAGCAATGTAGACTTTGGAAGCATCCCTAAACTTCCTCCCTTCTTGAGTTTAGGGATGCATCGAGTAAACTTTTTCTTTCCCAATCGTGATTCTCATTCGTGTACTCAG
This sequence comes from Lateolabrax maculatus, assembly GCA_031216445.1. Classification (NCBI taxonomy): domain Eukaryota; kingdom Metazoa; phylum Chordata; class Actinopteri; order Acropomatiformes; family Lateolabracidae; genus Lateolabrax; species Lateolabrax maculatus. The sequence goes on along the minus strand of CM062204.1, from coordinate 7,437,742 downwards.
ATGATCCGATGCAATACCAGTGATCTCTTTTACCAAAGTTAAAAGTCTGCAAATCTCATGGCACACAACTCATTGGAATGTTTTTCATTTGAGGTAACATTAGCTGTTCATTTTCTGCAGAGCTCCAGTCAGGTCACCATGTATTCTTGATGGGCAACTTTTGAGAGCTTCTGCTTTCAGCCATAATTTTAGTTTTGTGCTTTTTTTTTTCTTTTGGTTACGCAACACATCAGAAAGGGCACGGCAAAGCACAAAAAGGACCTACTGAGAAAGAGCAATAAAACACTTTCAAAGCAGACATTTTAACTTTTGTTAAAATACCAACAATCTTTCTCAAGACTCGCTGACTCCATCTTTAGAGGAGCTGCTGGTCCTCTAGTTCCACATCTCTCTTTATTTCCTCCTCTAACAACATCTTAGATGTATATTAGTCCCTGATTGGACACCTAGAATGAAAACCAGCTGGGCCTTGTTGTTTCCTTGTTTGAAGATTAGCCTGTAACCTGTTAGAGGGGAGAGACATGTTGGTTGCAGAAGTATAAGAAGAGTAAAATGAAGAGAATGATGTATAGTGAGATAGGGAAGCGTTTTCAGCTGAATTGATTCTCAACCAGTGCAGCTGAGACCACTCTGTCACACACACACACACAGACACACACAAAGACAGAGGCTTGCACACATGCCATTCTCCAGCTGCTCAATAAACCTAAATGCTTGTGAAAACCAAAACCAATCAAATCTCCTCCTGGGTGAGAGGGAAGGTGTTCAGCTGCGGTTGGCAGCTAATTTGGATGCATTTACTTCTGCGTGTGTGCGCACATATGAGTGTGTGTGATTAATAAAGTGTGAGGTTGCGTGGGAAATCCTCTCGTGCTGTCAGTCAGCCATCCCACGCATGGTGATCTTTCAGGGTCAGGTCATCCACTGAGCAGGGGGTCTGATGGGTTCCTATGACCTACCTGTGCAGCAGTAACCCAACACACACACACACATTGACATTTCCTAGAGGTTGGTGGTTGTCCCAAAATTATGATTAATAATAATAATGAATCCAGAATTTTAAAACTCCAGACATAATTTTTTTATAGGAGACAAATCAGCCCCACATTTCTGCTGAGATGGATGGAGGATAGGCCGGCCTGAGGGGGGCAGTGTGGCTCTGTGGTCCAATGGGAGATAGTGATAGAGGAGAGAGGAGAGAAGAGATGAAGATATACTCACCTTGTAACTTTGCACATTTTTCTTAGACTCTCACACAGCTTTTTCCTTATCCACATGCATATCTTCACAAATACGACCCACGTGTCTTTTATCTTCTCATTCCCTTTGTCGTTGACGCCTTCAAGGTCTCATAAGCTCTTATCTGAGATTACAGTGAAAGCAGATAGATCCTACATATAACTTGTTGTACAATGAAGGACTTTTGGTCAAAAATAATAAAGATTGTGTCCAGTCAATAGCATCGTCCTTCACTGACAATGGATCACAGGTGGTATATAGTAAATCTAAATAAAGACTATACAGTATATCACCTTAACCATCTTTTGTCGAGATGTTTTTCATGCCCTCTCATGAATATGTCATGTATCGGCAGCTTGAACATAAAAGAGAACAGTTTCTCTCCTTGTTGATCTGTCTTGTTGACGTTGTTGGGTCTTTGACATGCTCAGCTCCCAGTAGATTTTTTTTCTTTTGGACAACTGCAGTGAAGGCAGCATGTGTGTGTTTCAGCAGAGGGGTAGGAGACACATGGAGGGCAGGAGCAGGAGATGTGGGGGGTGCTGTGTTGTGCATGTGTGACAGATGTGCATGTAGAAAGCATGTCAGGGGTGTACATGCACCAGTGACCAGCTCAGCCAGGTGCATGCATGTTCGAAATATATGTGTGGCAGTTGGTGTGTGTGTGTGTGTGTGTGTGTGTGTGTGTGTGTGTGTGTGTGTGTGTGTGTGTAACACTGTTGTGTACACCCTGAAGTCATTCCTTCATGCATGACGGTAAAAAAAGTACATATATTTCTCTTTCTCTTTCACTTTCGCTCTCTCTCACACTCACTCACACACACACACACACACACACACACACACACACACACACACACACACACACACACACTAACAACAGTTATAGTTAGATATTTTGGGACATGCACTTATTCTCTTTCTGGGCGAGAGTTAGATGAGAAGATTGATGCCATTTTTACATCTGGTCTGTCCAGTGGTAATGAAATATGCCTGCCAGCACCTCTGAAACTCACTGATTAACATGTAACATCTTGGTTGCTTAATCCATACAAAAATTGGCGTGTAGAAACGTCAGTTCACCACTTTACAGAGAGTTATGTCATGGACGATGACTTGGTTGGAACGAGTAACTTTCCGAAGTCTCCACTGGTTGCCTGGCAACTGCTTAAAGCTAAGACAAAGTCCGGCACATAACCCTTTCTTGTTGTTTTTATCCTTCAATTTTTGTACAGAACAAACAAAGACATATAATGTTAATTAGTGAGTTTCAGATGTGCTTGTAGGCGGATTTTGCAACTTTTGGACCAGAGTCTCTGGTTTCCAGAGTTTGTGCTAAGCTAAGCTAACTGGCTGCTCACATTAGCTTCATATTTATCATACAGACATAAGAATAATGCCGGAAAGAAAATAAGCATATTTACCAAAATGTCAAACTATTCCTTTAAGTGCATAACAAATACACATTATTTTGGAGCCTATCATCGTCATTAGTACAAGTTTAAGTTCTTTATTTGTCATGTGTATGAAACCACACTTTCACCCATACAGTATGTGTTTACGCTTTCTTTTTCATCTCAGTTATATGTGCAAACAGAAAGGATTCTTTAAATTAGAGTGTCCGCTATGTGCAATCTTATTTTAGTGATAAAGTTTTGTAATAATAGGTTCAGGTTGGTAGTTTCGAGCAGTATCACTTTTACCAATCACCTCACTAGAGACTATAAACTTGATACTGGAGTGTCTCAGAACTGTAGTTAGTTCAGCAACATATTGACTGGAGCCAAACAAATATGAAGCAATACAATGATCCAGTCTAATGAAAGCATACCCTGCTCAGTAATTAACACTCAACAAATGAATAGCTGTAAAACTGATAGGCATGAATCAGCTATTAAAGGTCAGGATGCTGAGGATTTTCTGTCTGATCCCAGTTATCTCTGTTCTGAATTCAAAATCTGACTTTTTTTGTGAAAAAACCAAACAAACAACCAAACTGTGCTCATCTGAACTCTCCTGCTTTCTTCTCATCAATAGTGAGCCACAGGAAGTATTAATTCCTGACAAAAGGAGACAGTTTGTCTCTTCTTCAGTCACTGCTATGTGTTACACTTAGAAATGTGTCTTTGTGGTATTGAATTGTGTTTCTATTCCATGGTGTTTTTGATGTGTATTCCTCTGCAAAACAAGCACCCTACAGAGTGGATAAAGTCAGTAAAGCTATTTTTAAATCACTAATGGAACACTTAAATGCTTACACTATCTGTACACACATAATAACATATGGCACATATGTAACTGCATGCTGCGTTAGTTATACTGTTACTGTCTGAGATAGATGGGAAGAGCAAGAAATGGAAGAGAGGGCATATAAGGGAAAAATAGTTTCTATGTTTGTCATCCCCACAGGGAGGAGAAAATTTATATATGGCAGAAAGATGGAATTGGTTGAAAGTAAGAAAAGTGTGGAAAGAGGACGAGTAAAGGGCAGCGAGGTAGAAAGGTAGAGAGAGAAATGGATGGACGGAAAAGAGGAAAATTAAAGCTCATGGTGTGTTTCCCCTCAGGGCATGGCATCACTTTTCTGTGAGATCTCTGTAACAACGTCCACACCCTGTAGACTGGGGAGTGAGTGCCTTGGGGCGTCCCCTTGTACAAGTTTGTGCGGGAACACATGCTCATACAGGCCTTTGTATGCAAGTACAGGCATGAACACAAATACTAATTAACTGGTTGTTTATATTTTTGCAGCATCTCTTTTTATATTTGAGCAGTTTGAGTTCTGTTGTGTGTTCCTCTCGTGTTTGCTTTCCTTTTATGTGGTTTATGAGCGTACAGCGTGTCAACTCCGGCTCCTTCTTCTCCACAGTGTGATGCTGGATAACTATATGTGATTACAGGTGCACAGCTTCAGAGTGCTCTCTGAGACCAGTTGCGAGGCCCTGCAGTCAGGCCGCACACATGATGAGCTGGCCAGCGTGAGCCGACGCGGAGCTCCACATTAACCGTCCGCTTTGTTGCTGCAGGGATGACACACGGCAGGAGTTTAGAGATCAAGCATACACATACACAAAGAAAGTAAAACAAACACACACACACAAAAAAAAAAAAATCATAGACCCACACACTTATCCACTAGCTCACAGCTTTAGCCTTTCGTTTTGTATTTCTCTCTGCACCCTCTCTGCCCATTCCACACAATGACCCTGAAATCATTGGTTATATTTTCCCTTCTTACTTCAATGGCCACACTCTCCCTGCTTTCTCACTTACTTTTCTTCATTCTCCTTCCATGAAAGAGCCCTGAAAGCCTAGACTGTGATTTTCACTCCCCTCTCTATCTGCTTGACTCGCTAAAAAGTGATCCCTCTCCACGGCGAGCCTCCCTTTCTTCCACTAGTGTTACACTTATCCCCACATCCCTCCCTGTCTCTTTGAGTCTGCTACAGGTGTGACCTAACTCCTTACAATTCCCTCTTCATTTCCTGACTCGCTCCCTTTTTTCACATGAAAGGCTTCCTGCTACCCTCAGCTCACCCTCATTCCAGTCTTTCTTCTCGTTGCACCCTCACCCTCTCTTTTAGCCCCAGGAGATAGCTTGGATAACAGGTGGAGCCACTGGTTTTGGGGGATCAGGTTTCCATCTGCCTGTAATGCAAGAATGCAGTGTCACCCTGGGCTACAGTGAAACCAAACAATAAACCTCACAGTCGGACACACACACACACACACACACACACACACACACACACACACACACAAAGAAAGAGACACTCACAAACCATCAAGTGAAGCCATTGTAAGTGTATTCAATTAGAAAAGTCAACTTTTATTCATTCAGTTTATTAGCTTTTAATGTTGTATCTTTCTCTGTAATTATTTTTCTCACAAACAGGAGATGGAGGATAAAGTCTGGAAAGAGGCAAAATAATTCCTCTGCACAAATGCATGCAAGCACACTAGCACGAAACACACTTTCATGAAACTGATTTCACAACAGAGCTGTAGGTCAACACGGCCTTGGCAACAACCAAAGCCTCAACACAAAGGCTATTATATTGTCCGTTTATGTTTCTATACATGACAAAGGATGTACCATATGTGATATTGATGGAGACTATGCACTCTGACTAGGTGTGGTACACATGCTGTGTGGAAGCTTCATTGCGGCAATCGCACAATGGTGAAAGAGCAGTTTACTAAAAAAAAACAGCCATTGTGCTGATGGGAACAAGAGCTCTAGAGCAACAAGGATAAGAAATGGATGCTGTTAGTCAATGTCCCACAGCTATGCTTTAATATTTCTGTCTCTCTCTGTCTGCAACCACTTTCCCATTGTATGTATCCTCCCAGCACTCCACGGCTATGACAGGTCAGTTAATATTGACATTATCTCCCTCCACCATGATGACAGCTCGAGCTGCAGGAAGCCGCTCGTTAGCTCTGCATGCGCTTGTATGTGTGTGCGTGTGTTTGTGGGTGTGGGTGTGCATGCACAACTATGATGATTGCTGGGACAGAAGGCATTAGCCGAGTCAAACAGGTGTTAAAGAGACAGGGGACGGTCCCAATGTTTGCCTCTGAGAGAATAACAGAGATTTGTGTCATCGTTCAACCCGATCACAGAGCCCTCTGTGGAGGTCATCTTGTCACTGCACTGTGAGAGTGTTGAAGGGAGAGCCAGAGTAGAGTGTGTGTGTGTGTGTGTGTGTGTGTGTGTGTGTGTGTGTGTGTGTGTGCGTGTGTGTGTGTGTGTTGGACGGAGAGAGATGGTGGGTGAGAGCACAGAGTGAGAGGAGAGAGAGATTTGTCGAGCAGATGTAGCTAGATGCAGGTTGAGATAGATGTCCATGCACATGTCAGATTACATATCCATCTAAGGTGAACCTACAAGATGAATATTGTGTGCGCAAATGTGTGTGTATGTGTTTGTAATTATATGTGTCTCTCTCTGGGTGAGAAGCTGTAATAGGATGCTTTGCTGATAGAGAGCAATAGATGGATTGAGGACAGAAAATGCAGTGGTAATTGTACTGGATACACAGGTAATTGGAAGCTAAATTGGCCTCAGAATTAGAACCTGTGAGCACCTGTGAGTCAGTCTGTATTGGATCGAGATAACCGTGTGTGTGTGTGTGTGTGTGTGTGTGTGGGTACATTTCTTTGGAGAGACAGAAGGGGAAATATATAGACTTGAATGACTAATAAGAACTGGACATGTTACAAAATGAACCCAATGATGTTATGCAAAATGAATGCTAGAAGAAATCATTCCAAGCCGCTGTGGGTTTCATTTCAAAACATTTTGTTTTATTAAATTTGAAATGGATTGGGATTTTAACTGTTTGTGAATGCTCTTGTGAGGTTGGGTGGGTATGGATATCAAGGTTTTTTATTTGAGCGTGAAGGTTCAATCTCGACCTTGGGAACGCTTATCTGTAATAGAATATTCTTAACTAAAGGTTAACACTTAGTCATTTTTTTCCATATAGTAACTCAGGTGTCATCATGTAATTTAAGTTATGAACTTTGGTCATATACTGTTTATTCCTGTTCAGTTTCCTTCGCAGAAGAAGTGTATGAGAATAAGCTGAAAGCTCTGGAAAAACCTAGCAAGTGAATCTTGAGTTTATTATATTATATATATATATATATATATATATATAGAAGTAAAATATGTCTGTATCATATTAGATTTCCATAATAAATTTGAGAAACATGAAAAAATGGTGAGCAAGGCTGCAAAAGCACATTTACAAAAAGTTATACTGAAAGATGAACACATCTCCAGTCTGACATGAAAATATGAACCTTACTGCCATCTATAAGATTTGGCTCATATGACTGGATCACCTTGAAATATCAGTGTCCCATTCATTATCACTGGAATTAACCTAGGCAGTATATCAGTAATTTTTGGGTCTGTAGTTTTTTTAGTTTTGGGTGAGTTGTTCCTTTTAATAAATGTTACTGGGCAGTGTAGGTATCTTATATGAATTACTGAACATAATTTCAAAATTTTCTTTTAAAATCATTACATTTTTTACACGTTTTTTATCAAATAAAATCTAGCCTGATATACCAGAGGGTAAAATATAGACAACTTATTACCTCAAACATTTTCCTTTATGAATTTCCAGCTTTTTTCAATTTATGATTCGGGTCAGTTCTCAAGAATATTTTCCCCTGCAGCTAAATGTGTTAAAATGCTGCTTACATTCATTCACATAACATTACTGCAATATCCATGACCTGTCTCCACTGGAACAGTACAGAGACTGGAGGAAAATAAATGAGACAGCTGTATTAGAAATGTGAGCTCATGGAGGAAGAGCGCAGGGAATCTGAAACCAGTCAGAAACAGTTTGAAGAAAATAAAGCAGAGGTCATAGGTGACAAGGGGCTTCATTGTATTTAGAGCATGGTAATGTATTCAATTTCAAAAATACCTTGCTCAAACTCAAGGACACCACACAAAGTGGAACAGAAGGCTGTTTTTATGGTTACAATGAAACCAACTCTGGAAGAGAGTGGCGAAAAATATAGTTGTGTCTGAGCGAGCTTGAAGATTTTAAAAATTATGATGGTATCATAGCAACTGGCAGTTGTCCAAAATTTAGGAGCAGTCTGTCACTGTCTCCAAACACGTTGCTACTTGCCTGTGGAGATGGGTGGAGATGGATGACTGAAGGGATGGGGGGGGGGGTGAGGAGGGGCAAGGAGGCAAAGATCCAAATGTGCAAAGACCACAGGGTGGGCCGAGAAGGTGGAACAGGTCTGCCAGGTGTGCAGTTGCTGAATTGTTGCACCTTTTATAGGTGAAGAAAAGGAAATGCAGAGTTTGACTTGGTCGTTGTGGGAGAGTTTGGGTACTGTGCAGTCAAGCAAAATATGGTGAAGCAAGAAAGCAGACATATAGAAAGCAATTAAAGGCCCTGCTGGTGCCACTACACCAGGTTCTACAATTGTGACAGAAATACTGATGAGTGACAAAAAAAATGAAGTTACGGTTACTGTTAGGTCAGGTCACCTGAAGCTGCGAGAACAGCATCAATACCCCTTGGAATAGTTTCTACACATCTCTGGACCTGGAGGGATGAACTCTTCCAAAAGGTATTCATTCATTTAGAGTTTTGATGATGGTGGTGGAGAACAATGTCACTCCAAGCTCTCCCGTAGGTGGGAGCAGGATTGAGATCAGGGCCTGTATTGATCAAACTAAGAATGCTGAGAGCAAATTGCAGTAAAAAGTAAAGGAATAAAGGAGTAAAAAGTTCTTCACTGAGTTTTAAGATTAAGACACATTTATCAAGTTACTTACTACTACTTATAGTGTAGTGTAAATGTTAAGAGCAGTTTTTAAGTGATCACATGATTAATAACATGTCCCAATCCCTAATATTTAATAATTAACCTGTGATATATTAACGAATAGGACATTGACTGAAATGTTCACATTTCAGTCAATGTCCTATTCGTTAATATATCACGGGTGACATTATTTGTCATCACCAGTAATATTGGTGATTACATGTCAGAAGCTGTGTGATCACCTCTGTGAGAATTTTCTAATTTGAAAGAAATGTAACTTTATTAATAACTTTTATTCTTATGATTGTGAGTAAGAGAAACAGTAATGGATTTTTACTTTTATCTTTCACTCTGTCAATTTCACTCCAAAATGTAACTTTAAGTAATTGGATAAATTGGGGGTCCTAGTGACGTAGCATATGATTCACATGAGACATCTGGATCATCCACTCTTTTACTTCTCCCATTAATTTGTCACCTCTCTGTATAAATTATGATTACATTCTGTTAGCAATTCTGAAGCAGAGAATGGGTTTTAATGTGGAATCCAGAGCAACTTCTGAGGTTTGGCACTGCAGACTGAGCAGCAGAACCTTTTCATGGAAACTCCAAGTAGCATCATAGCCACTTAATTGGAAACAGAAAGTTGGAAGCCAATTGCCGAATGAGCCTGGATGGAAAGATAAATGAATGAACTGAGGTGGAGGTGCTTGAGGAGAATGTGATGAGGACAGCTAGACAGCGAAGGGAGACCATTTGGTCACTCGAGGGATGGGATGTCTGCCTCTGAGGATTTACTGAGGCAATAAAAGATAAGGTCACTGTGTTGTAGACTTTAATATTAATGTGCCATTTAATGACCCTCACCATGGAAGAAACTAGGTTATCACTAGTACTAAGATATAGCTCCAGGCAGTTTTTTGTAATGGTGCGAATGCTTGTGTGTGTAGCTGGAACACCAGTGGTGCTTCTGAAAGTTCCTCCTCAGTGAAATAAAATAAAATCACATTTACTTGAAGTAAGCAAGATGACATAATCCCCAGGCTGTATTTTTTTTCCATGCAGTCCTGCCTATTTCTGCCTCCCTGACCGCTTTGACACACAAATTCTCAATTAAGTAATATATGATAGCAAAACAAATTATGTGAAGCCCTTAAATACTATAATTGGTTGACAGGTTATCTATTTTTGGGAGACAAACTTATTCCAGACACGTTTCTGTGGGGGTGTGGGGGGTGTGGGGGCGCCGTCCACCACGCTCTCTGTGCTCGCATCGCTTCCCGCCCCCTGCTCCCGAGCGTCCAATGGGAACAGCGGGAGCACTCGGCTCGACCAATCAGCAGCCGAGGATGATAGTGAATGGAAGTTTAGTTTTTTGAGTTTGGAGATAGATCGAGGGCAAGATTAACGGAGAGACCGAGCAAAGAAACGGCGATTCAAAGGGGAAAAAGTACACTCAGACTCGTAAATATCGACGGTTTTCTCTCATTAGAGGCTGAGAGCGCAGCTGCAGCGTGAACACGGCCGAACAAGAGCCCCTCTCTCTCCCCTAAGTCCGTGGCGAGGAGGGTGGCAGGTGTTCAGTTGAGGGAGACGCATCGCCTCAGTCGGCTCCCCGAGCCTCAACGGAGAGAAAACGACTGGAAACGCCGCCAACTGGGCGACAAAAACTCCCGTGAGTATGACCGGACGGCGGTGAAACGTCTCTGAAGTGACCCGGTGGACTGTTTTTTTTTTTGGAGGACCGTTGAAGACTGGATAAAAAAAAAAAAGAAAAAGAAAATATAAGCGAAAGGCTCCGGTGTCGCAGCAGCGAGAGTAACGTTAACGTCAACGTCTCTAACGGCTGCTTCACTTCAAACCAACGGCTACTTTTCTTTTGCTGCTCTTCGCCGGTGTTTGTGTGGAAAGAAAGGGGAGAAAAAACAAAGAAAAACCTCTCGTTTGTTGGGGAGAAACTTGTATTTTTTTTTCGGTTTATGTTTCTCGCAAACCTGTTGTGTCATTTTTCCGCGTAACCCGAGACGCAGCCCATCACGGCAAGTTGGCCTATCTGGTATCCGAAGAGAGAGAGTCTCCTCCCGGGGGAGAGCTGCATCGTTTCGCCCCGGTGACAGTGAATTAGTTGGATATCCAACTTCCAACAAGCTTCTCCATCCCCGCACTTTGGTCCAGTTAGTTTGCACTCAAAAAAAAAAAATCAATTACTGAATTGATTTTTAGAGCACACACACACACACACACACGCACATATATATGCAAGCAAAGCATGGATGGATAATTTGCGCGTTTTAATGCATCTCCGTTAATACGAGCAAACAGCCAAATGATCCGCGGGACAAATCCCCGGTGAAGACATCAAAACAAGCGCGGATTTGAGGTCGATAGCGGAGAATAAGCCGATAAGTCTAAAACACACTCAGATGTATTAATTCCTCGCTCCGATCAATCCAGATGAAAATGAGGTATCGCAGGACGCAGGAGCACACGGACGCAGCAGAGGGAGATTACCGCGCCGTTACACCGTGAAGCCAAGACTAGTGAGGGAAAGTCTTTCTGTGCGGTGAGGCGACCCCCCCCCCCCTCTCTCCACCCCACCTCCCCTTCCTCTTTCTCCCGCTGCCTGCCGAGTTTCGGACGCCGGAGCCGGGGAGTCAGAGCGGGGAGCTTGTCGGCGGTGACAGCGGTGAACTCCCGGAGCTCGGATCCTTCTCTCGCACTGGGGAAAAAAGCGCGGAGGTGCCGGCGCTGAAGCCCGCTCCTCTCCGCTCGGACTTCTTCTCATTCGTGCGCAGGGCAGAGAGAGTTGCAGCAGCGAAGCGCAAGCGGACACGGGCACTGTTGGTCCCCTCTCCCGCGTGATGAAACCGGGGATTTGCTGCCCCGAGGGGTCCCCAAAGCGTGCGGAGGACGCCGCAGCAGGGAGCCGGCAGAGGATGATGGGGACAGGGACGACCCGGGCTGGGAGCCGGTGTCCGCCTCTTTTTCTGCTGCTCCTTCTCGGCAGCAGCTGCCACATGTTGCACGGCCAAGGTAAGAGCTTTACTCCCAGGACTCCTGGGTTCAAATGTCAGATGGTACACTAAATAATATTTATATTTATACATGTAATAAGATCCATACACACTGTAGGCGTTTAAAGGATAGACGCTGGTAAGTGTATAATCTGGACACACTTACTGACAGACACATTTGTCACTGGTACCATGGTGAGGAGAAAAGTGAGATGACTCCTAAACTTGAAACAAGGTTGTGATTTATTAGACCAAGTATAGCAGTTTGATTATTAGTTAGGAAATGTCCCTGCTGGAGGGGAATGGAGAGAGGTGGGGGGTCTTTTTTTATTAGGCCAACAGCAGTGTTTTTTGGAAATTAAGTCATAGCGATTGTTTTGTGAGAGAGATGGATAAAGGGCTGTGGGGGTGGTACCTACTACAGTGCATGTATAGATTATTGTTAAGATGATGCCTAGATTGTGGGATGATAATTGTAGGATTAAGGTATTGGTGTGTGGGGGGGGGGTGTTGTTACAGTTTCCAAGCATTGATAATCCCCCTCTTAGTCAATGACCTGCTTAACTACAGCTCTTGATTTGGCACAAACACATAGACACATACAGCCACACATAGTGCATTAATTTATGTTGACTCCTATTAGTCCTGTGTTGACCCTGTTTTGCTGGCAGGTGTCCAGATAAGTGTGTGACTCGTGGTTATAGTTGTTGAATACAGCAGGAAAGAAGGCGCGTATGATGAAATATCGATTTCTCACAATAGCTGTTTGTGAAAATTGTTTGTTGCCATGTAACATACATTTATGTGTTTTTTTTTTCCTTTGTAGCTATAAAGAGACTGATGGGAGAGAAACTGTGGATGATCGTGTGTTTTTCTTTGTGCTTGTGTGCGTGTGTTTTCAATGTGTACCTCATGGGATCATGTCAGAGAGGCAACACAAAAGCACAGAAAAGGTCAGACTGGTGTCGGCTCACAATTTTCTCTGGGTCACAGATGGCGTGGTGGGCATAAGGCTGAGACTTGGGGTTATGTGGAGGAGGGGACTTAGGAATGTCTGTGCATATATATGTGTGTGTATGTTAGAGGTGGGGGTGCGCTATTTGTGAACGCATGGAGAATGTGCGCGCCATTTAAGTGCAGGAAAGTGCCTGCGTGAGTGTGAAAAAGGAAGAGTGCAGGTAGAGGAGGAGTGAGGCAGGCGAGAAAGTCAGGAGGAGGGAGGCAGTGTGGCGAAGAGGAGCAAGAGGTGGTGTGAGAAGGAGCAGTGCAAGGAGAGGGGAGTGGCATGGAAAGGGGGTGAGAATAAAAAAATGGAGTGGGGGGGGGTTGGAGAGGGAATGCGGCGCACTGTGCTTGTCACTCAGAAAGCTGTGCCTGCAGTTCAATCGATGATGACGGTATGACAACACCTCTGTGTGTGTGTCAAAAGTTGCTCTCCTTTCCTTTCTTTTCCCAGTCGTCACACTCTCCCTCTTCCTCCCTCCCTCCTAGTGTTGAGGAGGAGGTGGGAGACGGAGGGATGGTGTGGCTGCAGAGTCAGCTCCTTCCGTCCTCCCTCTAATGTCAAGGTCTCAGCACCAACACACAAGTTACCAAGGAGCCCCCCCCACCCTCAGACCCTCCAACCCTCCAGCTGTCTTGGCTCAAAAGGGGGGTACCCTCAAATGTCTATCCCTCAGGATGGCTGCCAGGGGTTGTTTGTATGTGTCTGTGCTGGGGGTGGGGGGGTGAATTGGAAATTAGTGAAACAGATACGGGATGGGGAAGCTGGTGGTGGAGGGGATGCGGTGGGGTTATTGATTTGATAAGCTGTGCCAAGCGGCCAATCGAAGGCTGTAGATTTTCCAGGTTCCGACCCCTCTATCCCCAGCATTTATTAGGACGTTTTATTTTAGGAGGAAAAGGATGAAATTCATGAGCCAAGGTTGATCCTCCTGATCTCTCCCCGCCTCTCTCCAACCTCCCCCTCTGTCCCTCTTCCTATTTCACTCCCTCTCCCTCTTTCTCTCAGTCAATCGATGTCCACACCCCTCCTCATAAATGCAAGGCTTTATATGAGCCAACTCTCGTCTCTGGGAGCACATTTAAATAAGCTCATCGATCTTTCATTTTAGAGTTTAAGTGACGGCAGCATTTTACTGTCTCTCCTCCTCTTCCACCCCCCCTCCTCCATCTGCTCACCTCTCCACCCTCCCTTCTTTATTCATAACTTACCCCTCAGCCCCCCCATTGCCTCCCTGTCACTGAGTGGGTTCTGCTCCACAGCTGTTTGACTGATTCACATTTCCAGCATGGATACAGACAGAGCCTAAAAATGTAAATCATATTCTGTATCACTATCAGATAGAGTCCAGAATGCCTCACAATCCTTAATATCACTGTTGTAAGATTAAAACCCTGCCAACTGTTCAGGATTTTCTGAAAACAGCCTTGTTTCAGTTCGGCCATGTATTATTGAGATTTTCAACATGATTTTCAAACATTTTTAGAAATCCAAATCGCAGAAGACCAGGTAATACTTTGAATTACATTAACACATACAAATGTTCAAAGTCAGTAGGGGTTCACATAACAACAGTGATATGGACCATTAGGTATATAATACGTAGAGTACGATTTTGTCCCAGTTGCTAATGTGGATAATGATAATGGTCTATAAGTATCCAAAGCGTAATGAAAAACTACTGCTGGTCGCCATTATTCCTAACCTTGCCCAAGGTAATTGCATTAAAATGTGGCTTGGGCATCCCAGCTGTTAAACCCTGCACTTCTTTCTAAAAAATAAATTGTGGGTTACAATTTTTAGCACTCTTACTAAAATTCAGTTTCTTACCATAAATTTGGAAGTTTTCTTCTGCTTCAACTAGGCCAAGCAAAGACTTGCATCACCACGCTGACTCACTTAGTGGATCTATCAGTGTGATTAGGTTTGATACGACACATGTCATTGGCGCAACTAAGCCAGAGCTTGATGCTGATTGGACCACTGGGCATGCTTAAGTGAATTGAGGTCACTGATAGGACATTTGGATGTTGGGCTGTGGGCTGGAAGAGTTCTGAGGGTGATGTCAAAACCCAAATCAAATAGACTAGCATGCAGTTTCACACGTGCACACACCCACACACAAAGTACTTCTCTCTCATCAGTGTCAAACAGTTAAAGCGGATGTGGAAATTTGCTTAACCATTTTGTAATGAGGAGAGGGCAAATTAGAGGCCTCGTCTAACTGATTATCATTGTCCAGTGCTGCACAACCTTACCGTGACTTTTCCACTTCGAATCTTATGTCTGTTGTTACCATTTTTGTTACCTTCCACTGATGGTATCTCTTTTTCTGCAACCTTGCTTGCAGCTTATAAAAAAATATATTTGTTGGAAAAGTTGTGAAGCAATTTGTATTGGAGGCTCTTTGTCACAAGAAGTATTGTAGCACGCTCCATTACTTTAGCATTCAACCTGAGGATTATGTATTTCAAACTCTAAATTTCCTGTTTTTAGCGGTTATACACGTTTTCTTTCTTTGCCCACAGACATGAATTTAATCCCACATTCAAGTAGTTCGAATTTTGGAGGCCTCAGGAGAGATTTCACTCTCTGATGGATGGTGTGTGTGTGTGCATGTGCATATGTATTAGAGAAGGAGAGCAGACAATGGAGGAGAAGACAGTGTGAGAGTGGGTGATAGACGTCAGGTTAGTCAGGTCTAAGAGGAAGTGAGGTCCCTGGTCGACTCCCTTATTTCCTGTCTGTCACGGGGAACAAATCACCACACTTCCACAGCTACCTGACACTTTGCGCTGTGTGTGTGTACATGTATGAGTGTTTGAGAGGGACAGAGTTTGTGTGTGTCTACCTGTCTCTGTCTGCAGGCCTGCTATGTGAAAGAGATTTTAGTCTGACAGGACTGCAGACTACATACAGTGTGTACGTGTGTGTGTGTGTGTGTGTGTGTGTCAGATTGAAGCTAACCTTCTATCAGTCCTAAGTGTTTTCTTCTCACCGCTGAAAAAGTGGCAGCTATAGAGAAGCAGCAAGAGTCTCCTAATGGAAAATAATCACCTGTGTGTGTGTGTGTGTGTGTGTGTGTGTGTCTAAGAAGTGGTGTGTGTACTAAGTAGAGACCAGCAGGTGCATCTATCCCATCTTTTTTACTACTGTACACACACAAACTTGCAGTAGTTTCTATTACTCTTTTTGGTGAGCCTGTAAGTTGTGTTAGTGAGGTCAGTAAGAGGTAATTTGGGTCATATTTCCCACTTCAGCAGTATTACTATGACTGTGGTCAGTTCAAGGCACAACATATTAAATCAATAAAAATATAAAAATCAATATAAAGCATTGACATAATTTCCAAAACTTTGTTTATGCGTGAAGTGTGTGCTTCTGCCGAGTCAGAATGGTTTCGTATCTCTGCGAGAAGATGCCTTTTATAGGAGTTTGCCTCAAAAACATCCTTCAGAGCTTTGAAATATGAGCCAAGTGGGATACACTCCGGTCTCCCTCTACCTCCCTTTCTGTCTTGCTTCTTTTTGCTCTTCATTTTTGTGCGTTCATTCTATCAGTATGGCTCCTCTTCTTTCTGGTTTCCCTTTCTTTGTACCTGCCTTGTCTCCCCATAAGGGACTAAATAATCTATTGCTGCAGGCCACACAGGTGGAATGGAGTCTGTTTTGCTGTTTAGGCCTTGGTGTTTATTATGTAAGTTAGAAGGGGGAGGTTGCTATTGATCCGCTGTGTGTACGTGTATGAGGAGTGGGGGGGATATAGCACGAAAGCTTATCTTGTACTTTTCAAGATGGTTCTACAGTGACAAAACCGAATAAGCAGAATGCTTGCAAAACATGAACTCTATTGATTGACTGAACTGCAAGACCTCACAAAACCAAAAGATTGACAGATCAATATCAACATTGGCAGACAGAAGTAAGATAGGTGTATGCATGTGCACCCACCGCCCTTAGAAAAACGTTTTCTTGTTCACTTAAGTGTCGGTAAAGTTCAAATCCATAATGTTGGCTTAAAGTGGTTTATTTTTATTTATTTATAATTTTACATTTTGGACTATTGGACAAAAAAAGGACATTTAAAGATTTGTCACCTTGGTCTCTAGGAAACTGTGATGGACATTTTTCTCAATTTTCTGACATTTCCAAGACTAAACGTTTAAGCAATTAACCAAGAAAAGAATCGGCAGATTAATCAATAATTAAAATAGTTGTTAGTTACAGCTCTATTTGTACTACGTTGTTTAAAGATGCTTAATATAGCAAATTTTGTACAGTTGTTCTTAATTATATATTGCCTTTTTTTCCCTCAAAATGCATGATAACATAATCTAACAATAGTGCTGTATATTTTATATCCAATCCCCCCAAACTCCAAGCATTGTTAGAGAGGAACATCCCTCTCCTGGTCTGAACCTGAAAACAATGTTTTATTTTGGAGTGTGGAACATCTGACATCTTACATACATCTTGATATGTTGAATGGTGACAAGACGGTGACCTCCAATTGCAAATTTTGTGCGGCTTACCGGAGGGTTATAGCTGTGCCCAAAAGTAATAAAGTAATAATTTATTGGTTTAATTAGCTAAATAAGGATCTTATTAAGACTGAGCAATAAGAGTCAAAACAACACATTCTAGCTGTTGCTGTACAAATTATTGCCGGTTACACACTAATTTAATGAGACCTCTGGCTATTGTGAAAGCAAACTGGCTATGGGTTGTTGTAGTCTGAAGAAGAGTTATTTTCACTGTCAAGGGGTGACAGTGTGCTTTCCGAGCAGCTTACTTAAATACTACAGACTGCATAACACCTGCTGCACTCACACCTTCATGGAAATAGAACACATTTACCTGAAATATATATTTGAATATTGTCATGAACCAGCTCAAAGTGCAGATAAAACAAGGCATACCACACAGATAATTATGGAATAAAGTAAAACAAATGTTTTTGACCCATATTGAACTACACACAAAAATACGGTAAAACTTGTACATGAGCATCATCAGTGGTATGGTGTAGGCAAAGTTTAGGGGTGAAAAAGCGAATCTCATAGAACCCAAAACTCAACCAAACAAAACCCTACTAGCTTGGAGGAGAGAGGCCTTTATACCTTTAGGTTGGTAGTAAATTGGTAACTACAACAAGGGCTGTCACGGTGTAGGAAGTTCCCCAGTGGTGATTTAAGGTGGCTCAACAATTTGCCATCTCTTAACTTTTGAAATTTACTACATTTATCCTGATTTTAGTGCTATATAAATAAGCTTCAGGCTATTATTAGGTGTATTGTTGCTTTTTAAATGTGCCATTTCTCCTCTACTCTTTACCCACTGTACTTGAGTCAGTTAGCGCTGACCATCAGACCCCCCCCCCTCTGTGTAGCGAGTGTGTGGTTGAGCAAGAGAAAGAGAGAGTGAGTGGCAGATAGTGATGGTGAATGTGAGTGGAACAAAGGGAAAGGTTAGCAGGGAAGTTGTCAATCTAGCAGTAGACTTACATTTAAAATATCCGCGGCTGCACTCAACAGGCTTAACCACAACAATAATACTTAAAGTGGCTATAATTGATATTTCTATAATAACTGTATCAAATGCCAATGTGAAAACAATGTGACATTGTTAAAGGCATCACTCGCAGTAATGAACCTACAGAGAATTATCACCTGAATTTGCAGCTCTCCTCGACTGTAAGGGGCTTTAAAGCGAGTTTAAGTTCATTGGTTAGCTGCTCTCATCAATCTCATAACATCATCTTCGGCTGCAGCATGTTGCAGCTGTTTTCAGCGAAAAAGCTCTAAAAACCTGCTCGGCACCAAACAGCAGACAGACACATTAGTGACTACCTGGTGAACGTAGTGGAGCATTTAGCAGCTAAAGAGCCAGATATGTCTCTAAAAAAGTGTGAATATTGGACTAACATTCATCAGGTGGACACAAACACGACTCCTAGTAAATGATGTCAGATCAGATTTAAAATGTTTTCCCGCATCATAATACAGCTACACAATGTGCAGTTGGGTTACCTAAGACCTACATTTAAATGAGTAAAGCAGGTACTGTTTCTAAAAGATACGGCTGGCAACTCAATAGCTTTGTATCAAGGAAATATAAGCTGTATCATAGCCTTCCTTTGACTTACCGTTTACAAATAGAAACATCTGTCAATGTAGTACAATCCTATAATATACCCGTGCTAACTATGGCCTATAATATTACCATAGAGCTAAAGCAATACCTCCTTGTCAACAAACACTGAACATTACAAGCTTTATAAAGATTGGGATTTTCTGCATGGCTTTTGTACCTAATATGTAATATGTATACGTAAATATGCATGTGTATATTTAAATACTATTCCTAGAAAGGTAATCCGATGTACAAATGCTATGAAAAGAGAGGCACCCAGACATCTTGACCAGCAATCCTTTATTCATTTTCCGAAAACTGGTTGTTTGTAATTTCCTTCTCCAATTGAATTTTGGCTGATAAAAAGACAAGAAAAGTAGGGACGTGCTAGACAAAAAGTAACCCGAAAAAAATAAACAACACCTTTTCAAATGTGAAAGGGATATAGGGTATGTATATTTAAAAATGTCAAAAAAACTACTTGCACAATGACACAACAGATTCTTGTTCCTGAGAATATTTTTATCTCACATCACTGCTTTGTTCTCTGTTTTTGAGATAACCTATATGTGATGAATAGTCTTTTTCTGAGTATATTCTGTGTTTTGAAATAAGCTGCAGCCAGAGGAAGATGAGACAAAAACTAATAAATGACACCAAGAGCCACTGTGACAGTTTCATCATACGTAGTACATTTTATTGGGCTCAATGGTAAGAACTTTGAACCCAGTGATGGCAATAAGCAGTGCAAAGTTGTGTACAGCCAAATGGCTCTAAAGAGGCTCACAGACAGCCACATGAAGATTAATCTCTAATCAAAGCAATAATTACATGGGTTCCACATGTGGAAAAATGTTATGAAACTTACTTTGCCCTAAATACTGCAAGTTGTGTAATGTATGTTCCATGGTTATATGACATATTTATCACCATATTTCTAAAGAAAAACGCACCATGATATTCTTCCTTTTTTTCCAAGCCATCCTTTCCTTCCTCCCCAAGGTCACGCTGAGACCAATTAGTATAGTGAGATAGATGTTAGCAGATGTTAATAGTTGTCAGATAATTAATCCGTAATATTTGTGTACATTTATTGTATTTTTAGGATTGTCCTAAAACAGCGGTTCACGAGGAAACATTATATCAAGTACATTTGACTAAGAGTGATAGATCAATGAATGAGTGATATTGTGAAAATAAATTCCCCCTTTTTTAATACAGCTTAAGTTTTTCTTTTGTCATCCTTCATCAATAGTATAATTTGACTATTCATGTGCTTTAAAGTGTGCTGCTTTTGAACAGAAATAATCTTCAACTGTAAAATGCTATCAAAACATTATTTTTGCATAAATTGCTTGCCACAACTGGTTTTCTTCCATCTGAAACAGGAAAATCAGGTTAAGAAGGAGCACCATAACACCAAACTGTTGTAATCATGTTGTGGTTTTGCATTAGATTGGGTGGGGTGGTGCTGATATTTTTTCAAGAAATATCTGGTTATAAATGGCCAGTGACCTGGTCTGATTGGGAGTCAACATCAAATGTAACCAAATCCTTAGATTAAACTGAATAGATGCACTTATCACCAGAAAGTCTGGTACATTATTAATGTATTGGAAGCAGATATTGTTAAGCAGATTTACCACACTGCAGGCCACACATAAGAAAAGGAATTTGCTTTGTAATCAGTCTCCCTGCAGTCAGTGACAGCCTATAATATTGCAGATATGGTAGTTGTTCATGCTGTGTTTCCTGATAGAGTTTAATATGTACACAAACTGTATATTGTGAATGACCACGGTGCTCTCCCTACATACATGGTATATTTTTATATATAGACTACATATAACATAAAAAAAGAGTTTTCTTTTAATAAATATATTTACATGCATTTGACATGCACAAATATATATATTTTTTTATGTAAATATGTTGTGACATTTTACCCATACATTACAGTCTATTTGATGGACTATTCATCGCTGAACAATCACAGGTTTCAGGTTCCTGTGACACAAAACGCAATCTAGGAACAGATTCCTTTTTTACAGGAACAACTGGTAGAAATAAAATTGCAGGTGGCTGGAGATACATCAGAGAGACACGCTCAGTCTCTCTCTCCTAACACCTGGGAAATGCCTTTAAAACCCTAGCCTTGTACTGCCAGTTATTTAGTGGCAGCACTAGATTAGTTGAAGGCTCAAGTGTCTCACAGCGTGGTGAAGAAAGTGAGTCTCTTTCCCTCATTGAAAATGTTTTAGTCAGTATTTGGATTCAGACTGGCAACCTTCCAGTTGATCATAACCCTGGCTGTCTCTCTTTGTGTCTCTGTACTGTCTCTCTCTCTGCTTCCTTTTCCCCCCTCTGTCTCACCTCTCTTCTTTGCTTTCAGTGGGGCTGTAGTCATTTGTACTGTGACATTCGAAGGGTGTGGATTGATACGGAGTGAAGATTGTTCCGTCAAATGTGCTCAGCGTACCAAATGCACCTGGCTGACGCTTTTCATTTGTTTGTGTATGTTTTCATTGTGTTGGGGCCATCAACCTATTTGAATGGGATCTTTGCATAGTGAATAGCCAGTCACGGAATATTACTGAGGTCAGGTTGGGTTAAGTAGAAGTGCTGCAGTGTACATCATGTGTGTATTAGAGCAGTGTGATTTACTTGTCCAGTCCAAGGGCCTTTCCCTGCTGCAGGTGTGTGTTCTCAGCTTGATGCGTTTGATCTGCCACAGGTGTTTGAGGGGGTGGCTGTGTGTGTGTGTTTGTGCACACTTATCTGCGTATGGTGATTTATGGTACAGGCTTAGAGCAAAAAAAAGACCCTTTTTGATCTCATCCAGGAATAGGCAGGAAGTACTGTACTGTATGTGTGTGTCTGTCTGAGTGTGTGTGCTTGGCCAGAGGTTTTTAGCGTAGTCCTTTGATCCAAGCTAGAGGTGGGCATACCTCTGTGAGCAGCCAGCCAGCAATATGGAGACTTGGCTTGGATTACAGAAGTGTGTGTTAGTTTGTGTGTGTGAGTCAGTGAGAGTGTTTATGGCAGAAGTGTATGGCCAAAATTAAAGTAGTGGCTTGTGTTTGTATTGCAAGTATATGTGCATTAGTGTGTGTGCAGCACACAGCCAAAACCCCACTGTATTGCATGTTGATATATGTCTCATTAATAATGTGATGTTTACAGTTAACTCTCCTCAGTTTCCAGACTGATGGACAGCTTTTGACAGCTTTCTGCCTTTTACAGTGCTTGTTATCTAAAATGGCTTGAGGAACATTATGACTTTTTTGAATGGTTAGGTTGATTGTACGTTTATTGAGAATTTATTTTAATTCTTCTTATTTCATTTCCATCTCAGTAAGGCCCCAATTCAGACTTGTGGTTTAAGTTTTTGCAGTGGAGCTGCAGTTGTAATTTTACATGTACACCCCAGTGCGTTAATTCCATTTCTGGAGTTCATGCAGGGATAAGAGGCTTTCTGCAAAAATGAAGCATTGCATTAGTGCTGCCAGAGCACTGAAGTTATGCACAGCACCAGCTGTATGACCTGACTCTTATAATCAGTAATACTATTCGAACAAACCACCAATCACGTTCTTTCATGACAATGAGGAGATCTTCACAGGCTCTCAGTTTCGGGTAATAACCGTATATTGAGGCTGGTAGTTACGCGGCTTACTTTTACCTACTAGTTTTTGTTTGCAGTTCACAGATATCACTGTGCCTCTGTGTTCTGCCTTTTGTAACGGGCCCTTTACACATACAGATTCAAAAGCAGGGACAGTGATAAGCTGCTATTCATTGTGAATGGGACTGGTGTTGCAGCATGGCGCCTCCTGCTGAGCTACTGTACAGAGATTTTAAAGGCGACACTACAGGGGAAAGTTGAGAAAGGCTCAACTTCATGCAAATGTCCTCTGACACAATGCAAGAGTCAGTCACACTTGTTTTGATTCCCACAGAAACTGAACCACAAAGTTGTTTACTACCATTGAGGGAGTGGAAATCACTTCTAGCGCAAATACAGTTCCGCAGTGCCAATCAGTCTTGCCAGCTTGTTGTATTAAAGCAGTTCCAACAACACATAATGCAAGGTTAAAAAAGACCACAAACAAAGCTATTCTGTACCCGGGAAACAAATTGTGCAACAGGAAATTATCGCCTTCCTCTTGTACGCCAGCTACGTCAGAAAACAACTGTCCAGGTGGAGCTTGTAAATTACATGCTCACTGATACACAGGATTACTTAATTAACAAAGCACTGAAAAGGGATAGTAGCTAATGCCAAGGTTGCCGATCTGCTTGGGACATCCCTACCAACAACTGCCATGTTTGCGCCCGGCCTCACGTCCTGTACATTTTATTTCACCATCTTCCTTCATGGAAATGTCCTCTGTATCTGTGTATTTTCATCAGCCAAGGCATTTTACAGTAAGAGGTGCTCCTAGGAATTGGATAGCTTTAACTATCTGTGGGCTCACTTTTACGCAACTCAAGTGGAAACAGGATTTGTTAGTGAATCGCTACTTTTTTAAATTGTACATGATCCACCAATTTTAGTTTCAGTTTTTATCAGTGTTTTTGATGATGACTAGCACATCGTGATTAAATGAATAGTCAAAATGGAGTAGTTTATGCCTCCCTGTGCTGAAATCAATGTTTTGACTGACATGGGGTTGAATAGATGATGATCTAAGGATAAACTGTTCCTTTAACAAGAAAGGTGGTGTTGATTAATGGATAAAGAAATTAATGGGCACAGATGGATGAGAAGATATTCGGGAATGAAGAAAAGTAATCAAAGAGAGAAGAAAAGTATTTCAAAGAGAAAGTAGGTGGAAAGAGAGAATAGGTTGTCAGTTATGGGGTCACTGGAGTAGATGGATGGATGAGAGAAGATGGCACAAAAAGGAACAGACGTAATCAAAACAGAGTCTAAGATACTTAGTCAAGACAGATGAAGTGAGTTCCACAAAGACTAAGAAGAGAGAAAATAGTTTGTTGGCTAATGGACTCACATTATCTTTTTTTTCTTACCATTCGTCTAATTCCCCTTTTACTCCCCTGATCTTTCTCTCCAATCGTTGAACATTATTCTTTTCTCCTATCCCTGCCTGCCTTACATCTCTCTTACATCTCTCCTTTCTACCACTTATTTCTCCCCTCCACTTTCTGTAATTGGGAAGGGGCGGTGCACACACATTCATCTCATTAAGTGCACACACCGCACACACACACACACACAAACACAAACACACACACCATTCTCTCAGACATTTTTTCATCCTGTAGTAAAATAAATTTGTGTGTGGATTGAATCACAAGTCATCTCTCGCAGGATTCACTTTATCTTGTGAATGTGGGAGTACAAAGAAAGAGGAAAACAAATGAAAATAAAATGAAAGCATTCAAGCGAAAGAGAGAAATTCATTATCCTGTTTGCCTGTTGATGCAAACCCTTCAATAGTACCCTTTGCTGAGCAGCTGTAGAGTTTGCACACACAAGTGAATATATCAAGACACACACACACAAAGATACCGATACTCTCATACCCTCAGTCATCTTGACCAACCTGGTGGCTCAGCTGTGTTTAGTATGGTGGTTGTTTCTGACTCAGCAGAATGGTCATGACTCAGTTTTTTGTCTGAGTTTTCAACCTGTCACCACATCACTGCACTGGGCATGACATTTAGTGCATTAAATGTTTGTGTCTGTATTTTTGTGTCTGCAATAAAAACTAGCAATAGGAAAAAAAAAACTATAAATTACAGAATTGGATTATTACAAAAACATGCAGAATTAAATATCACATACGTAAAGTAAATGTTTATTGCCTGTAGGCCTATATATATTTTGTTTCTTGAAAAACTATTTACTGTAGTCTGATAATGGTAAAATGGATAGTAAAGTTGCATTTTTCATACTGGCCCCTATTAGATTACACCATGCATCTTGCTGCTTTCACATGACAGCAAAAAACAACCTTTAATGAATTTTACATTTAATTATCTTCTCTTATGAAAAAGGACATGAAATTTATCAAATAGAGCACTTTTGATACAAAAGACTGTTAATGAGCCACTTGACATGAACATTTTTAAAATAATGAAACCCAGTGTTTCCAGTGGTAGTATGCAGAGAGCTAGGTTGATGTTGTTTCATCTGTATGGAGGCTGCTGAACCTTGTATGTGTAGCTGTGAGTTCAGACTATCAAAATTTTATATTGTAGTCAATTTCATTATATAGACGGTTATTAGCCAAAATCAGTTATGTTCTGTAAAGAGTTTACATCCTCAAAAGTAGGGGAGTTACTTGCTTTTCTACATTATAAATAATCTTTAACTGACTACGTAATTGAATACTCAGCATATTAGAAAGGTTACTTTGTGGTTCAGTACATTTTGATGGGAATTTTGACATTTCATAGAGTTTAACAATCAACTGAAAATATAATAAAAATTTTAGGAGATGTGGGTAGAACTTTCTTACATACAATCATGACAACAGCCAGATAGTTTGATTTATTTTTGTAATTGCTGTGATATCTTTATTATCAGTGTGTAAGTGTACCCAGATACAGCTAACTGAATGCATCATTTTAAATCACCTTATTAAATTACAGGCAACAGGCAGTTATGTTTTAATATGCGTGTAGTTACTGTAGTTGTTGCCATGTTGAGTGCAATGATGTAATTTTCTTCTAAGACTACCTCATATGAACTGGGTTTTTGATGTCTTTTGAAATGTAAATTCAACCCAAAATGGGCATTGCCTGCCCTTGAAAGCATATTTGAGTTCCTGTATGTTAATATTTGGGCTACTATACAGTAATATTTGGGTTAGTCTGCTTTGTGACACCAATTTCCTCCTTACAGAAGCTGGCTTCAGTTCTCCTCTTGGCCCATTAAACTGTCTGTTCCTTATAAAGAGGATGAAAGGAGCTGATGTGATTGGCACTTATTGAAGCTCATACTAACTCCACCTGCTGATACTGCAGTCCTACTAATGATAATATTCTCATCCTGGTCCAACATCTTCTCCACATTGTGCCCCACTGTTCCATGGTTGTGCTTAAAAACATCAAACTTTGTGACACTTAAAAAGTTTTTGCTCGGCCCAGGAAATTAGAGGCCAATACAGTGTGTGTACATTTCATTGTAATTGGGATTTTATCATTGGGATGTGAGGTGTTTTTATACAATAACTGATGAAGTGTGTTAAGCAGCTCAGTTCACCTTCCCTTAGGGCCTATAACAGACAAAGGTGTACAATTAGTCAGCTTTAAAAGAGTAGTATTGCACCATGATTGAATGCTTTTTCTGCTTAATTCTTTTAATGTACAGTTTACAGTTTGATTTTTCACAAAGACAACATGAGTGTGATGACCCAAAATCAGAGTGTTTTCCTGTACTGGATTTGGATGCTTAAAACAGGGTGATACAGGAGGAAAGCAAAGCTCCACCACACACCCAGTCGGTCATATGGTAAAACATGAGTCCATTGCTCAAGAAAAGGCACAACAGAAAGATGATTGGCTACAGTAATTGATATTTTCCTCAGGAAAACCTGTGATTGATATGTTCAAAGTCAGGCTACATTTGTTGTAAGGCTACATTGTTCTGTGGCTCTCAACAGTACAACCTAACCTGTTCTACGCTACTCAAGGTCCCAGACATGATTTCTTTAAGTGAAGCCATGAGGACAGTTTACTGCCACTACAGCACAGGCCTCAGCTCTGCTATTTGTCCTGCATTCAGCCACCTACCTGCTCAGTTTTTGAGAGCCAATTTGTACCAATTTATGGTAAGTATGTCACGCATGGACAAAACAAGGTCTGACTTGCACAGTGAAACCACAAATTCTCATGCGGCCAGTGGTACATTGGTATTATAACAGTAATCTATAATAGTTCTCTGTAATAATATGATTAATATTATGATAATAATATGATGTTCTCTGAAAGGCAGTGTGTGGGTTTTGCTCCAATAATCCACTGTTCTAAATGTCACTCCACGGCTTTAGGCAAACATTATGCTGATTACTGCAACCATCATTTCTAAACAGCTCCTCATGCCCGACAAACACACCTTGAATGGCCTCAGTGTGTGTTGTGCGTGTGTTTGGGCTTGGAATTTACTGTTCAGTATAGTTCTTGGCAAAATCTATTTGATTATGTGCTTTCAGAGTCACTTTATCTGACATAGTGGCTTATTAGGATGTCACTTACTCATCAAGGTGTGTACACGCGTGGGCTGTGTGTGTACCTTGTGTATCTGAGCATTTTTGTGCATCAGGTTTGTGGATAATTGCTGTGTGTTTGTGTATGTGAATGGGCTTTTAAACCATCTGCTTTCAACAGGCTCAACACAATGACTGCTGTAAGAGTTTCTCAATCTTCAGCACCTTTCCATCTGAATCCTCTCTCTCACTCTCCGTGTCTCTCTGTCGCTTTCCTTCCCCCTCTCTATTCTCACCTCATGGTCTTCCTGTCCATTGCTAGTCTAAATCTAATTATATTAGGCTTGAATAATGACACAGCTGGCCCTTTCTCTATTTTACCACAAACACACATTCACACTCACACAAACACAGCAGACATTAGAGGCAAACCTGTATTGTCGAATGAATGGTCCTCCATCTCCATAGAGAAATGCAGGTCGGGAGAAGTGAGTTTTGTTTATGTGCGTGTTGGTCAAGGAACAATGCTGTGTGTAATACAGCGTCAATTTCTTTGTTCGTATTCATATTTCCCCCACGGCAGTGACTCCCCAACACAATGAGAAATATATTGAACTAATGTATCCTAAACATTAAGATAATTTATGAATAAGCCAACTGTGAGCAAAAACAGAGTACAACAGCTATCAAAGTTAAACCGACAGAGACGCACAAAGACACACGCACACACACACACACACACACACAGGTATACAACACAGCCTACGCACATATGGGTTTAAGAGGACTGTATATGTATCCACTTGGATGGCGAAAAACAGTTTTATTCTTCAGTTTTTCAATTTTCTGCAGCACAATTCTGCTGAAACAGTAAACTGCATTGTGTTGCACATACACACATGCTTATAAAGGCAGACACACACACAAACAAACAACACAACAGACACAAACCAAAAGCAGGTTTATATGCTGATCCAACAGCAAGACACAATATTATGTGGTCAGTGGTTTTTCTCAAGTTAGCACAATCTTAAAAGTATTCTTTTTTCATTTTTCTGTCAAAAAAAAAAAACAGACAGAACACACACCTACGTACACATTCAAAAATGTGGTGACAAGCATTACGAGAGAGAGAGAGAATGGCTCAGTGCTTCTGAGCATATGCGGTTTACACTTCCAGTAGTTTCCAAATTTTGAATTTCAAGGAGTTTTGCAAATCCTCTTTCATTTTCCCTCTCCCTCCTGTTTTTTCTCGTGCTCTCTCTCCCCTCGTGGACTGACTGTGTCTTTCCATGCTGTCACGCCTCCCCCCCTTTGGTGTCACATTACATTCAGTCTGCAGAAACTTTCCTTTTTTTATTTCTCCTACTCCTCTCTTGCTCTGTCTGTCACTTGCTTCCCCCTTCCCCTCTCCTGTCCCTATTTCCTTCCCTTTAATCTCACTTCTCGTTGTCCCTCCTTCCCTCTGGCTCCATACAAGGGGAAAGGGGTGGTAACCCATCCCAGAGGGGGGATCCACTAACTGCACCCGTTGGCACCAGCTGTCTGTCTGAGGCCCGATGTATGTGTACTCTTGCATGGCTCTGGTTGACGGCTTTTTTCCTAGTGTGTGTGTGGTGTGTGTGCGTGAGTGTGCGTGTGTGTGAGAGAGCGCGTGAGTCAGAGGAGAGGGTGTTTGGTGAATGTGGTTGGTAACTCTATCTTGGACGACATGCAGCTAAAAGCATTAGGTTATAACAACTGCCAGGCCTGGCAGCATTTGACAGGGCTTTGGGCAAGGATAGAAGGACAAATGGGGTGTGGTGCCTTACAGCTGTGTGTGTACGTGTGTGTGTATGTGTGTGTGTGTGTGTGTGTGTGTGTGTGTGTGTACGTGTGTGTGTGTGTACGTGTGTGTGTGTGTGTGTGTGTGTAGCCCATTCCATCAACACCAGTCCCTATGTGAGAATTTAATGATTATGGTGGCCCAGAGTTGTTAATTTGTGTAATCAGTGTTTAATTGGCATTGAGGAAAACACATTAATCAGTCCAGAATAAGTCTTCGGCTTCTTCACGCAGTCATTCATTAGTCTACTTCAATCACCCAATCACAGGCAGCCTGGGAGCCTGGCATACTGGGTTGCAATCACAGGTTCCACTAAGGCAGAAGGATGGCATCTTACTGGTCACACCAGGTTGCCATAATGCCACTTTATGAGCACAGTTACTGAAGTGCTAAAGCCTGTGTTTAAATGTTTGTGTGTTATTTCAGCAACACGCTTATTGCCAATTATTTATTGTGGAAGTTTGTTCCTCAACCTCATTCACAAGTGCTCTGTGTTTATTTGTGTGTATGTGTGTATGTGTGTGACGGGGGGGTTGTGTCTCTGCGGTATAAAGATCTTGAAGCTATAATGCTCTCCAGTGTATAAGAGTGTGTGTTCACATGGGTGGGTTTAGCTTTTGTTGACGTGCAGCACTTTTGTGTAGACATGTGCTGCATCTAGAAATGTACCTCATCTTCTGCAGACAGAACACACACACAACGAGAAGTCAACTGTAAACAGGCAGGCTATCAAAACCGTAAACCCACAGCAGCAGGAGCGATATTAGATTTCTGTAAACTGAGAAAAAGCCTCGGCCCAACTTTTGTCACTCTGCCTCTTTAATTCCGCTGCTGGCCTACAACCAATATGTTTTAACAACTCTTATCCAAGTACACAGACACAAACACACATCACACATAATATTATATGGTTAGGATTTAAAGGTCTGAGCTGAGAGCTTGGAAAATTAAGTGGCTTTTTCCTCAAGTTTGGATATATTCAACATAATTTCATTTTACATGGTGTGGAACTTTTTTTGTGTCTGTTTCTGTCTATATGGCATTTGTACAAAGAAACTGGACAGGTTTTCTTAAGTAGGCATTTATTATTGCTGAGGAAAAAAACCCAGTGAGTGCTGTATTTTATGTTTGAGATGCAGTGTATTCTCCTGAAAGCTGCTGCTATTCAGCAATTGTTTTTCATGCAATTTGTCATGTACATAGCCTGTGATTGGTGTTAATGCCTAGGTTCTGTCAGAATTGTACAAATGCTGCATTACCTTTTGTAACAAACCAGAAAAACACCAGTTACACCTGCCAAATCATCTCTGATTGGGGATCTAATTATTGAAATGGACTCTGAAATGGACTGCTTAAATGTTGTGATTTCCACTTAAAAATGTTTTAACTTAGAGTGTCTTGAGTGTTTAAAAGTACAGCATATCTTTAATTCCATAAAACTGTCACCTCTTAACTATTTTTTGAATGTTGTATGTTGTGGTTAATTGTTGTGGGTACAGCAACTGTCCTTACCCACCCACTTTTATTGACCAATACAAGAAAAGCCTTTGTGCAATATGTCAAAAATGAGAGTAGACCTCTGCCATCTCCAAATGGATTAGTTAGAGACAATGGAAAGAATGAGAGGACAATTTCTTGAGTGCCATTGTCACTCTTATAAACCTTCCTCTTTGCCCACTCAGCTGCAACCCAAAAACATAAAATAGGCCTGCAGGATCAGTGGGGAGTATTCACTAAGAGCTCCCTGTTTTCCAAAATTATAGATTGGACATTTCAACTTAGGCAAGTCTTATTGTTACGCCAAGCAAGCTTGAGGTGAAAAAAATGTGTTTTGTAAAGACAGCAGACAGTTTAAGATAGCTGCAGACTATGCAATCCAAGAGGAAAGAATTTCGGTTCTTAGCAATGCAGTGTTACGTGTCTGTTCTCCACCACAATGATGAACACATCACAAGAACACACTGGTCGTTCTTGATGCTTATAATTGAACCTGGGATTGGATTGTCTGGTATCTATCAAGCCAGTGAAGCAAAGCTATTGTAAAACTTACAAAGGAGACTGCACGGTATGGGCTTGAAGCATTCGATAACAAATATGAATGGGGTTGAATGATGGTGCTGACAAAATGGAGTTTTTAATGTGTCTCCAGAGGAACTGGGGAAGAGACGGGTAGGATGTACTTTGTACTTTACAATAAATACCTCTGAGACTGAGGGAGGACTGTTTTTCTTCAGTTGTAATGATGGGATTATACTAGCACATGGTGTTAAAAACTGTAGCTAACAGTCGAGAGTCACAAGACATGCAACATGACAGGGACAGGCAATGTCAATGTCTTTGTCTTAGGAGTCTTTAGTTGTTGTTTGAACCTGGTTTGTTTGTTTGGGTGGTTTGCCGACTGTTGATAAGTAATTGAGTTGTATGAGGATGAAGCCGCATCTGGTTAGCTTTTATCTCCCAGGGATGAATGTTGTCCTTGATGTGAGACACATTCTGTACTTCCAAAACTGGTTTTCTGATTATTCAACTGGGTAATCATATGATAATCTTAAATCATCAAGAGCATTACTGTCCGTGGGTGAATAAACAGGTTTTACAGGATTTCTGTTGGAAGTGTGAATTTTATGCTAGAAGCTGACAGTATATCTGACTTCATGTACGACACAGACCAGCTCAGAGCATGGATCTGAAATTAAGACCCACAGCATTTTTTCAGTGCTGGAGCAAGTTCTTGGATCTTCATTTTTTCTTGTTGTATGTGTTTGGATTCATTGGCGCTAACATCAAGACACACAGAGATGGAAAGGGTAATAGAATATTGTATTCAAGTAAAAGTACTATTCAAGTATCCAAGTATGTCACTTTAAAAATGTAAAAAGAGTACTTGTGTAAAAATTTACATAGATAAAAGTATGTCATACCCCTCTCTCCACCATTTTCTGTCTGTCTCTTCACTGCCGCTGTCTAATAAAAGTAAAAAATAATAAATAATAGATAATAAATAAAAGTATGAAATAAACTGCAATAAATGTCAACTAGTAGATCACGCCACTGAACCCTTGTGTCCAAATCAACAATAAATTATATTTCTATGGACTGCATGTGGCAGCCTGTACATACAACTGATTATCAATTATAAATATACAACCGCCGTTATCAGTGTAGCTCCACTACAGTTACGCAGAAAACAGACAAAACTCAAGACACTTAAACAAAAATACTGAAAACCAACAATAAACAAAAAGAGCTATGGCCACAGCGACGGGTGCAACAAGCATTATTAGGCTACATACATTTAATAACTGCCACTTCAAGAGCAGAAAAAAGCATCACCAAGGCAACTGACAGAAATGTGCTGCAGCCACACACATTAAAGCACAGAGAGCTGCACAGTTTTCTACACACTGAGTAGCGCTAACAAAGCTACATTGAACTGTATGCAACTCAGTATTTGTTGATGTCCCTCTCTGTACAGTAAGTTATATCCATCACAGTGAGTGTGTTGTTGTACTCAGCTGTCTTAACGGCAATTTGTAAGTGTTGAGCACCGTGAAGTTCTCTGCTCCCTCAATCTCAAAGCATATTATAAGTCCACTCAGCGTCTCTGTCCCACTGCGCTCCTCAAAGTTTTCAAACTCTTTGAGCAGAAAGATGCTCTGCAGTCACAGTGTAGAAAAGTCTCACACACCTTAAAGTAGAATTTCCTCAGTGAAGGTAGACATTACTGCTGGAGGATCCACCGTGAGCCTTTTAACTTTTAGCATGTTATCAACACCCACCAAGCACCTGTTGGTTCCGCATCTTGGATGTGTTTGATTTGGGTCACTTTGCGTCATTAAATCAGTGATTAATTAGGGTAGATGTAACCTTAATTTTGATGCATTATTGTGAATTGTTGTGCTGTTTACAAACTGGCCTGGGTGTCACCCCCCCTACGCTCGGCCTGTGAACGTAGAGCTCGTCAGCTACTGCAGTGTCACGTCTCTGGACATGGCAAGTTCTGCAGCCGCAGACACCAGCAGCTTCTTCTCTGCTGCAACTGCTGATTTAACACTTTTCTTTTGTTCTTTAATCACAAGGTATATCAGGACTTCTTCGTGTGATTTTTGTTTTTACTCCATAACGGATGCAACTTGAAATACTTGTGATTAAAAAGTACTTAGGTAAAAGTAAGTACGCAAAAAACTTAAATAACAGCAACGAGAGTAAATGTTATTCGTTACTTCCACCCCAGCAGACAGGTTTATCAGAAGATAAGACAGGGCTGAGACACACACTACAGTAAATTACAGTACTTTGTTTTGATTTAGAAACTTACAGTGTTTCTTTTCATACCACTCATCATGGCATAGTCTCAGATGATTAGTTGAGCTTCAACTATCTCTAATTTACTGTGAGTGTATTTGTGTGGATCCGTGTGTGCGTTTTGGCCTGCTTGTTAGCACCATGCAAGAACCAAAGTGCACTTTTTAATTACAGCTCTCAGATAATTTAGAGAGGAAGGGAGAGAGAGCTCAGGGGGAGAGAGAGAAAGTCGTGGAGGAGGGTTAGTTTAATCTCACAGTTCGTTTCACCCGTTGCTTTTGGTTTTATACTTCCTTTTAAAGGCATAAATCACTGATCATCTTAGAGAAAGGCAGAGGGAGAGAGAGTGACTTTTAGATTAGCAGCAGTAGTTATATAATCATACAATCAGATTATAAGTACATTAGCCATAATTTTCCTCTCTAATAAAGAGGTAAAAGCATGAAGGATTAAACGGGTGGCCTTGCAGCCGACCAACCGTAAATATGCATAAACAAATTGTGCCACGGGCGCATGTATGTGTGATTATGCTTCAAGTGAATAAATGTTTATGCTTGTCTCGTAAGTACATCTGCTCTCAGAGACTTTGCAGTGTTTACCAGCTGCTCACAGTTGGAGCATCCATAAATAAACAAATAACTCATGAATTCATTAATTTAGGCCCATGTATATCTAACCTTAATATTATACTGCTATCTGTGTGGACATGTCTACTGTGTGCGTGTGTGTGTCTCTGCATAAATTGTGATACATAAAGTGTTTAGAAGAAAAGGAAAACTGTGGATGATTTCTGCTCCCCTTTTTTCAAACATGTCTCGTAGGAAAATGTGCGGAAAAGGAGAACTAGAAAGCAAGCGGAGAAACTCCTATAAAACTTTCTGGTGTTTGTCTGGGAAGAAAAGGAATAATACATGGAGAACCTTTTCTCTCCTTTCCAGGCCAGTAATTCCCTAATAGGAAGGCAATCATTTCTGCGGCTTTTTACTCCAAATTTGCTAGAAAGAAGCATGAAATGAACCTGCAAATTAAAGTGTTGCCAGTTATTCATACACAGAAATTGAAACTTCAGTTTTTGTTATTGTATTTGACTTTCCCAACATAATCCCTCTGCCCATATGGGAAGTTGTTCTTCTACAACATTCTTTCAACTTTTATGGAAAGAGAGAACAAGAAAGTGGGTATCATTTAAAGATAAAACTTTTTCCTCTATTCATGGAGGAGCCAAGGGTGATAGAAGAGTCAAGAGAACTAAAAGCAAAGGGGGAATGCTTCTTTGTGTTGCAATCCAGTGTAGGCTGTAGGACTTTATAAATAGACACGGATATGCATCATTGACTCCAGGCTCTATTCTGGTCTTTTCATGTACGTATGGTTGTGGGTAGAATTTCGATTGTTGTAGAAAAGGTCTATTCTGAGGTTGTGCTTGTGAACGGTGTATGTGTGTTGAGTGCGTGTGTCTGTTTGTATGTATATATGGGTAGAAGGGAATATGTGAGTGCGTGAGTTTGGTTTTCACACCTTGGCCACAAACAGGAGTGTTAAAACCTCTCTGGCAGTGTGTGCAGACAGCGTTTTCACTCCTCTCCCCTCCATCTATCTCCCTCTGCCACTCACTTCATCCTAGAGGACATGTTCTGAGACATTTACACCCTGGTTCTGTCCGTGTGATATTTCCTCCCCCCACTCCCACCCTTAATACCTGTTTTCTCCACCCATTCTTCTGTTGTCTCTTCTCCCAACATGCTTTTAGACACCCCACACACTCCCCCACCGTCCCCTGCTTCCCTCTTCCGCCTCCTCTGCTGTCGATCCCTCCTTCCCTCCTGGGTTCAGGTGTGTCTAATCAATGTCTAAGCTGTTTAATCCCCTCTAGATGCTGCGCTGCCGTGTGTGTCTGCAAGCATCTGTGTATGCGTGCCTGCCTGATGTGGTGTCCTTGTATTTAATACAGACACAGAATGAAAATAAGGGAAGTCAAGGTAAGAAAGGCAGAGGGTAGAACTGCTGTAACCTCAAGCAGAACCGCTTTGGATGAATTTGTGTGCATGGTATTTAATTTGCCAGCAAGTATTCTGTGAAAACACAAAAATGTTTTCCAGTAGGGTTGTGTAGTCTCTTAGATGATTTGATTCAAACCTCAAACCAATCCACAATTCAGAGTCAATTTAAATATAATTTGATTTTGCGGCGATTGAATGTTAATCTCAGATTGGATATTTTTTGTTCATTATGAATGAAAATGTGTTGGGTGGTGGTGAGTAAATACATTTTAAATAGAGTCATCACATTTCCTCAAGTTTTGTGTCAAGCACTTAATCACTGAAAATGCTCCACTACCAAACCAACAGTAGTTACACTTTTTGGTCAGACACCACAGGGGATGAATTTTTCACAAAGATTTTGCCAACTGGGAGTTGTTTACCTGGATTCCTGGGTCCGTGTCATCCATCTAAAGTTAGTATTTTAACAATGTTGTATGAGCGCATTTCATGGTTAATAAAGCAGTTTATGGGCTTAAATATTGCCTTCAACTGAAAAGAGTTCAGGGCCAGTGTGCTTTGGAAGTAGCATTATCTAGTAACATTAGTGTTAAGGCCCAAATGCATTGAAAGCATCTGATGCGCATGTTTTGAAGTACACCTATTGTTTTAAATAGAAGAATGTGCACCAAGTGTTATGAGGCACGTCGAACTGCCTTGACAACCTTACTCCGACCTTGTTCCGATTTGGAGCATCCAATGAGGACCCGCTGCGGGCCGCCACCAGAGTTTCCTCTGGCTTCGCCCTGCCCAGGCATAGTTCACCATCTTTCAGTTCGCCCACGGGAGCAGGGGCCAGTCCCTCTCCCTGTAGAGAGACCGGGAGCACTGGAAGCAGCAAGGCCCTGGTGTAGGTTGCTGTAAAGATCACGGCTGGAGCCGCAAGCCACCTTCACCCTGGGTCTTTCCAAACTGACCTAGATCTGCTCGCAGCGCACCGCCATGGAGGAAATGCGGCCAGCGTGGGGACAGCCAGCACCAGGGAGATTTCCCATGACTTAAATTCCCCCGGGGCAGACTGCACGTAACCCTCCCGTTTACTCAAATAGCAATGTAGGCTTATAGAAAATGGATGGAGGTATTTGTAATATACCAATATTTTGCCTAAATAGCGATGTTTTCCTAAAATACTGTGGGTTCTGTAGTGTTGTCATTTCAAAGCTGATACCTGCAGTGCACCATAGGAGAACCAGATGAGGTGCTTGAAATGAGGTGCATCAATTATAATCTCAGTGTGTTTGGGCCTTTAGTCACCACACATTAACTGCTGCTGTTGGTAACTAGACTGTCAGCGCCCACTCCACCAACGAGTTACGAGGTTTGTGATGCTGAGGGTTTTTCTTGTGCATTGCAGTGGATGTTCAGTGCCGTGGACTTGAAGATTGACCTATAACACAGTCCTTTCTTTTAATGCGAACCAAGTAGATGCACAGGTACCTTACTTAATTTACCATAATCGTTTTATTGCCACCTACTGGCTTGGAGGACAAATGCCCCTAATAGTTTATATTTTTCACAACCTAAATTAATGAAATGTCCACTATTATAGATTAAGTGGTAGAAAAGATTTTGTGAAGTTTGTGCCAGCGGTTTGGCAGCAATTGGCTAAAGGCTGGCTGGCTGTTCAGGGGTCCTGTTAGTTCTAATAGCTGGGTTTGTAGTCTACTTTGCCAAGTCAATGACAAGGTCATCCACCGCCTTAACCATCACTTTTCTCTCCCTTATACTAATCCAAATGCTTTTATACTGATTTATTAATCGCTCTTTTACTCCCTATCTTTGTGTGTGTGTGTGTGTGTGTGTGTGTGTGTGCTGTAAAGGCCCAAGGCAGAGTACAAGCTTATATGTGCTTAACTCTGGTCTCAGTTCAACTCTACTGGATTAGCTCCTGTCCTCTGCGCTTGTCACCCTTTCCCCTCCTTCACCTCCATCCCAGCATTTTCTCTTAGCTGAGGCCACATCTGTTTTTGTTGCCATTCGTATGTATTTATTCACACTTACTGCAGCAAACTGATTTTTTCTCTTCCTCTCCAACAGTATTCCCCCCCCCGACATATGGCAGTGTGATATCCACAGCCGCAAGGCTCTAATTTATTTAGCTAACGATCTACACCACCTCCCTGAATAGAGAATGAAGGTCTAGTCTCTCCCTCGTTCCTCCTCTCCCTCTCTCCGTCTGTCCCCCTCTCTCTTTATGCTGTCTAGCGCTGTCTCCCTGCCTCACCTGTTGTTCCACGCGTGTAAACGAACACACACACACACACACACACACACACACACACACACACACACACACACTCACGCACTCTTGTTTAATCTAATTAAGCAGGAACATGTTTTCTCAAGCAGGTTGTAAATACTGAGACTGTATTAGTAGAATGAAATTAGGAGCTGCTCTGTTTGTGTGCGTGCGTGCGTGCGTGCGTGTGTGTGTTTGTGTCTGTATATATTGATGTTTAGTAAAAATGTACGTAAGCATGTGTGAATGTATGTATTTTTCGGTATGTTGTGTGTGTGTCAGATGTTAATTGCTACAGGTTTTTGTGCTGGTTGCATGAATGAACTAATGAGTGTTTATAAAATGCATATAATAAAATATATATAAAATGTCTGTGTTGTTTATGTGTTCATGCATCTGTATGTGTTAATGAGTGAATATGCTGTGGCGTGTTGCAGTATTTCAGGCTAATATAGGAGGATCAGACCAGATTTGGGTTTTTGTCTCTCTGCTTGACTGCTTTCATCACAATCTGGCTTTCGTTCTCACTCTGTCTCTGACATTTACACCTTCACAAACACAGCGTGCATGCAAACACACACACACATGCATGCATGCATGCACAGACTCACACTCACACACACCTTTTCCTTTCACCAGCTCTCAATTTAATCCCTAAATTTAACATATTGGTGCATAGCGGAGATGTACACCTTGCCTTCATTAGAACCAAGATCCTTCCTGAACCCTCTGTTTGGCTTGTTTTCCCCGCTTGTCTCCCCTCCCCTCTCTCCCCCTCTCCTCCCCTCTCTCCTCTAGCCTGTGGGAGTGGTTATGGGATTGTTAAACATGGTCGAAGAATGAAACAAGAGGTCAGAGGAAAGTTTAGGGCCTGTCACGAGGAGTTGGCTGCCTCTCCTGGTAGGTATAGCAACAGAGCTACCCTTGGACCAGCTGGTATGTGTGTGTAGGGACAGGGATCGGTTGTTAGTGTCAGTCTGGATCACATCACATTATAATGGACTGCAAGTTCTATTAGTTGCTATATTCAGCAGATTACTGATGATGCCCTCTGGGAGCTCTTTAAGCATTATTGGAGTCCGTATTTGTATAAAAGTGTGAATGAGTGTATTGGTAAAGATCTGTCTCTGCTTGCTTGTGTGTGTGTGTGTGTGTGTGTGTGTGTGTGTGTGTGTGTGTCTCTAAGTAGGCCAGTGTAGCAATTTAGTTTGAGTCCAGCTCCTAAGAGGCAGCTTAATAAATTGCTTTTTCTCTGCATCAAATCAGTGGAGAGATATGTGATTGGGATCTATTTCATGACTGTGTGTGAGATGTGTGTGAGATGTGTGAGGTGTGCCTGCATGTACATGTCTGTGTGTGCGTTGTTTGTGTCAGGAGCCGATTGAATTGTACTCAGCCTGTTTTTATTCCCTAGACATAGAGGAAAAAAATAAACTTCAGAAGGAAGTCAGGTGTATATAAAGCTTTCCTGTAAAAGGTGAGTGCCAATGTTGAGCCTGCCCCCCCCCCCCCTTCATGAAATCCTGTGTAACATCAGAACGTGTAATGTTTGCAGTTGTATGTCTCCTTGCATCATTTGTTTTAGTTTTACCTAATTCTCATGCCTTTAAGGGACACCTTTTATCCATGTCTTTGTTTAAATGAATGAAAGTGCGTATGTTTACATGCGTCTGTGTGTGTGTTTTTTATGTCAGTGAGGGCTTAGCTAAAGTCAGACAGAGAGCAAGTAATTAGGTAAGTGTTGTATTTACTCCCAGTTCAACCTGCAATCATTTTAATTTGTTTATTCAAGCCGGGCAGCATTTGTTTGTTTTTTACCAAGGAGTTCGGCGCACTTCTGCTGCACCAGACGAGTGTGAGTGTGAGTGTGTGTGTGTGTGTGTGTGTTTGGTGGATATGTTTGTTTGTATGTCTCTGGCTGCAAATGCTAAGCATATTTCTAGCGTTCATGTCTTTGTATGTGTTACATCTACATATGTGTATTTGTGTACAAGTGTGTGTGCATTTATCTGCATATCTGAGTTGTAGAGTTCATTAGCTATAACACCATACTTTATGGTTTGCTCTCTGGTTGTGGATGGTTTTATTGGTGGACTAATTGGCAGTATAGATAGTGATGCGTGCGTGTGTGTGAGTCTATTTTAAAGTCATGGATTTTCAATATATTACCCCATGTAGCTGATCGACTCTCACATTTCCATAGCCATTGTTGTCAGTGAATATTGTTACAGCTTTTTTGTTAGTGTATGTGTGCATTTGTTAAAGCTCCTGGGGGTGTGTTATGAATATGCAAATTTGTGTGTCCGTTTGTGCCATGTGTCAGAATGACAGCAGACAGCAGCTGATGCAGATCAATGCATCTATTTGCAGTTATATTGATCTAGAGCTCTGTTAAGCCTACTAAACGCTGATCAAAAAGTCCTCTGATATGTTACGAGCCCATAACCCCCCCCATCCCCAATCCTTTTACTGTCTTCACCATTGTTCTTACTGTTGAACTGAACTGGGCTGAAATGTGAATTTCAAACCTTCTAACGTAGCTTGTATGATATTAGTGCAGGAAGGTGAACTTTATATCAGTACCGTAGGTTTTCCAATGATCGTGTGATACAGGACATTCATTTCAATTTATTTTAGACAAGGCTTGTTGCGGCGTTGACTCAAAAGTTGCTGAAGTTAGTTTGAGTCACCGCAACTACTGATGTGTACAGTTTTTGGTGTTCTCCCTGGCAAAGGAATGGGATTACTATGCCATATGCACACGCACACACACACAAGCGCAGACAAGCAAACATAAATTTACACACACACACGCTCACACACATGCAGCCTAACCTCTGGCCAGGGTCCCATCCAAGGTATTAGGGGGTCTTAAGAGGCAGAATTCACTAATGACTTCCTTTATCTCCTACACACAGCTTTAGACCTGATCACTGAGGCT
This sequence comes from Lateolabrax maculatus, assembly GCA_031216445.1. Taxonomy (NCBI): domain Eukaryota; kingdom Metazoa; phylum Chordata; class Actinopteri; order Acropomatiformes; family Lateolabracidae; genus Lateolabrax; species Lateolabrax maculatus. The sequence goes on along the minus strand of CM062204.1, from coordinate 7,397,518 downwards.
CTACACCCACACACAAACACAGGCGCTCTCTCTCTCTCTCTCACTCTCTCACTCACACACACACACACACACACACACACACACACACACACACACACACACACACACACAAACCCCAAAATACCAGTGGATATAAACAGACAAGATATAGAAGTGTTGGCTAGTCAGACTAGAATTTGTTCTTTCTTCTCTGTGCTGTTTTGCGTATGTTCGTCTGTATGTGTGCACTCGTATGCACAAACTCACTTGCACCCACTGAATGAGCATGCTACGTAATGTCACAAGTACTAAAGCAATAGTTTTAACGGCCCATCCGATTACCCTAATGGCCTTTCCTCTCCTCTCCTTCTTTTTTGTTTTGCATCGTACCTCATGCTGTTCATTACAGTGATGTTAATGTGGCCTAATGCATGTATGTCTATTGAAGCAAGAGGTCTATCCACAATTAAAATCATCATAACTCACTGAATCTTCAACTGTTTTCCAGCAGTTTGGTTTATTACAAGGGGGCCTGGTTAAATAAGAAGTGTGGGTTTTCATACCAGAATATTTTATCTTTGTAGATAGTAACAGTGATATTTATGTAATATAATATTTAAGATGAACTTACCCTACATAATTAGTTTCTATATTATTTTTATCTTATGGCATTGTAAAATGGCTGCCATTATATAATTTTGTTTATAATTTTAATCATAATTAAATACTTAATTAATAATATAGATGCAATTAAAACAAGCACTAAAGTTAAAAGATAAATTACATTTCTGGCAGGCTTCACAATTCTCTGTTTGATCACATTTATAGTGAAATATTCAGATTTTGCTCATTTACATATTACGACATACTATATTTAAGTGTATTAGCAGGGTTGTGCGGAGTTGCAGTGTAACAGGTAAGTTACTTTTTGTAGCTACAATTCAGGGACATACATTACTCTCTGTCACATTAGTGCCATGAAACAGTTCAAAGTAGATAAATCCAGACTACTTAAAACAATAACACATGGACTCACAAAGCTGATTGAGAAATGTAATTTTCAGCATCTTACTGATGTACCACTTTAATAAAAAATTTTTTTTTTCTTTACTTGACAAAAGTTTTCTCAACTTAGTATCAGGGCAGTCACTTAACTTTCTGTTAAAAGAAGGATTACTCATTGTGATGTATCAAATTCAACACATTCGTAAAAGTAAAATATTGTAAAATAACTTCTCACCTGTGAAATGTTAATCCCTGTTCCCATTTTTGACATTTCAGTCATTAGAACAGCCAAAAGCAGGCTGCAGAGACACATCTCCAAAGCGGGATGTGGTATCAATGCGTATATATCTATGCTGTACCCCTGTTTCAGAGGTAGAGAGAGGTGAGTAAAATGGAAAGAAACATGTAAACACAGAAAGAGCAGCAGTAGTGTGGTGGCAGCCAAGGGTTTTATTTAAGAAGCCAAGGAAAGGATTTGGGGTAAATAAGTCGGGTTGGAAGATGAGACTAAAAGATGAGTTGAGATGGGGAAAGAGAAGTAGAGGAGATTTGGGCGGATGAAGGAATGAGGGCAGCTAAGCCTGGTTGCTCATCTAGCTAGCTCAAAACACAAAAACACACTCTCAAACACATGTGCTGAGAGGATAATTTCTGAAAATACTTGACTTGGACATGCTTAATCATTTGTAACTTCATGTGTTGTGTGTTACCCTCATACTTATATTCTTGAGGGAGAATTTTCTCCTCACTCAGAGGAATTGCTCTGCCTCTTCATGCCACTGTGGGGCCTTGAATCAGATAGACCTTCTGGCTTCAAATCAGATGTAAACATTCCTGTGTGTATGAGTTGGCCCATCAATAGCTCTTCATCACAGAATAGACAAGTTGAAGTGCGTGTGAGTGTGTAGTGTGTTGTGTCTCCTGCGCTATAAAAAGCAATGTCTAGACATTATGTGGACACCTGTCTTCAGCCTTTACCCTTTTCATCAAACCACAAACACCTTCCTTTTACCTCTTGTCCTCCTTTTCAGTACAGCGTAGAGTGCCTTTTTTCCATCACTCCCCTCTGTTAATGTGAGCAGGTTTGCAGTTTTTGTGCTGGCAACAATTGGGCTGGGAAATCAAACGAGAACAATAATTATCTCAAAATAATTTTCCTCGATAAAAATGTAACAAATGCTTGATAAATGTCTGGAAAACCGTCATGTTTGAATGATTTGATGTTATGACGATTATAATTGTTTTGAATTTACCTCAGATTTTTAAAATGTTCCACTGTTTGGCAACTGTTTGTCCTGTTCTTACAATAAAGAATAGTATAAACCACAATTACCCTGCTGGTACTTTCACTCAGGGGCAAAAATCTGCCTTTAAACTTGAACTGTCTGGATGATTTTACATTTATTGTGATAATTATTCATATAAAAATGTTCGTCGTGATAAAATTTCTTGTCATATTGCCCAGCCCTAGGCAGAAAATTGCACAATCACTTGCATAATGTGGGCAATCTGTATCCTACTTTCTATCTCTGATTTCTTTCTTCCTGCTGATCTCTGTGTGTTGGGCTTTACTTGTTGTTAATGTGGCCCATGAGTGAAACACAGACTGATTGTGCAGACTAATGTATGAATGATGAAACTAGTCTGCCAATTCTAGTCTGGTGCTTTAATTTGGGGGCGATTTCAGAATCATGTCTGCGTACAAAACATGGTGTAATCCTGAAAATGTGTAGTACCAGTATACACATTCGTCTGTGGTGTATAACTCATCTCTGAAAAGAGTCCCATGTTGTCACTAAGGCTTATTTCATACAGCCATATTATAACCTGGGAACCAGATGAATCTGCAAGCTCATGTTTTATTTGCTCTGGCAGATACGTGTGGCCCCTCTCCCATTCAGACTAATTTCATAGTTACAGATATCAGGCGAGCCAATCAAAACCGTTTATCTAGTATGAGGCAGGTTTAATACGATGACTGACAGAGAGGAGCGCTGTTCAGGAATCTTTGTAAATAACCAAGATGGCCGGGTGGCTACAGCAGCAGTATTAAATGGACTTGACGGTAAATTTTTCTCTAAAAGAAGAACAAACAACTGCGATTTTTAATATCAAGGTTGGATTGTTTTTTGGACCCAACAAGCAATTTGAATGGCACATTGGGTTCAGGCAACTTGTGATGGGCATTTTTCACCGTTTTCTGACAAACCAAATGAAAAATTGAAAATGGAATCATTAGTTGCAGCCCTAAAATGCCTGCATTTATCTCAGTCAGCAACAAAGACTGTAAATACTTTTGTAATGGTTAAGGCACATACCTTAAGGCGTACGCATAAGTTAATGCACATACCATTTAACCCCAACGTCCACGGTTGACTCCTGCCAGAGGGACCTTTGTTTCATGTCATACCCCTCTCTCGCCCCACCTTCATGTCTCTCTCCACACTGATTGTCGAATTAAAGTAGTAATTTAGTATTTTCTGCTCGTACTTACGCATTTGTATCTATATGTATTTTGCATATAATTTTCAGGAATATGCTTTTTAAGTGGGATCTAGAAAATAATGAAGAATTTAGCTTTTGTCAATGTGCGGCCATTTTTATTCTGTCTGTATGTTAATTTGTGGGTGATTATCAAAAGGAAGTTAGCTTTGTATTCAGTTGTCACACACTGTTGTATGTATGTGGAAAATGTACAACAATTGAAAGTATGAGTGCTGAAAACACTGTGGAATGGTAGCAGTCCAGTAGGGTCAGGGAGGCAAGCCTAATTAGATATTGGCTGAACGTAGTGTGGTGAGCTCCGATTTTGTCTCCCTCAACATCCTTCATAGTCATTATAAACTCACCAAGAGAGACCAGCTGTTATGGCTGACAGTTCTACAATGGACTCGTTCTGTGTGTGTCGAGGTTCAGAGATAGCTTCTAAATGTTGGAGAGTTTGAAAGAGCTCTGCTTGTTACGCGCACACCCTGACTCCCTTGTGATGTGAAATTGAAAACTGTGATTCATGCAAAGGCTTTCAGACTTTCTCTGTCTCCCGTTTTCTCTCTCTCTCTCTCTCTCGCTCTCTGTCCATCCCTCTCTCCAGCTCGACCTGGCACATAGCTTGCTGAGAGGATGGAAAAGAATACACACACACACTCATACACTTCCCTACTCGCACAAAACACTGTGAACTTCACTTCTGCCATTTTTCAATCTCTCTCCCGCAACTCTTTAGTAGACTAGGGCCAGGAGTTGCAGCCCCAGGGTGCTTTTTATAGCTTTAAACCTGGACTGGTTTGTGTGTTTCATTGGGTCTACGTCTCTGTGTTTCTATTTCTCTGTGTGTGTGTGTGTGTGTGTGTGTGTGTGCATGCACACACTCCAGGGGGACTGCTATCTGATCCATTGAGATGAATGGCCTGTCTGTATCTCCTCTATACAGCTGACACTATCAAATAGCCGCTGCCTTTCTCTTTCTTTTACTCTCTCTCTTTCCCCCCTCATGTAACCCTCTTGCCCATTGGTCTCCTCTTATTCTATTGCACCCTCATTTGTTGTTTACAAGCAGAGCGAAGGATGACTGGCATTTTATCTTGCAGACGAGAGGTGCAACAAAGATAGAGGAGATGGAAAAATAGAACCAGAGAGAGAGATTAAAAGACGAAGAGGTGGAGGAAACTTCTCTGTCTGTGAGCATCTGTTGCTGCAGGGCAGAGACAGGGAGGTGTGTGTGTGTGTGTGTGTGTGTGTGTGTTTGTGTGTGTGTGTGCGTGCGTGTGTGTGTGTGTGGATGGAGGTGTGTGTGTGTGAGACAGGGAAAGCGTGATGGTCAGGATTAATTCAGACAGACCATTTGATGCCTGAGTGATTCTAGTCTCCCTGTTTCTCCTACTAATACTTCAGTCTTTCTGATCCTCCTCCTTCTCTCTGTCCACCTGTCTCTACCTTTTATCTGTCCATCTATCAGCCATCCTGACTATTGCCTCATTATTATCACCCTGATGACTTCGTTTTTACAGTCAATATTTGTGGGGATGTATGGGAGTTAACTCATTGGCAGCTGTTTTGCTTGTTTGGGTCGGCAGTATTACTGATGCTGTTTGGCGCACATCCACATCTACCAGCATTTACATATTTCCTGAACATCCAACTTTATTCAGAGAACTTTACCTCAGACATGAAACACTATTTATGATTAGCTGTGCAGTAAAATAAAACTGATTAAACTGAACATTCTTGGCCTCATGGAGTCATGGGAAATGTTGTGAATTCAAATCATGGAGAATTCGGTTGCCCAAAGGAACACAACTGCACCATGAGTGTCTGCCCTTTGTGTTCAGTGTTAAACCCACTTATCCCTGTTCAGTGTTTTTTAAATACATATGGACATTTTTAATTAGGTCGGTATTTGATTTTTTTATTTGTCCTTTCATTTATGTTTATTTTTATTTTCTTCCTTTTGCCTGTGCCTGTGGGTCGGCTCAGTTCAATCATTCGTTTGTTCGTTTCCCCACAGTGATGCAACATTCACTGTCTCAAATCTTCTATATTACTTAGTCCTTTGTGCTGAGTTGGAAGCTATGCCTCATTAGGAATCATTAGAAGCTCAACTGGGCAGTAATAACAGCTCCATAAATCACACTGTTCCAGCACATAAGTCTACCTGGTATTATGGACCATTGTTATTTATTATCCACAGGTAACACTGCAGGTCAGTTTACTGGTTAATCCAGTGCTGTTGACACCAGATGGGTGATCATGACATTGTTTGTGATAGATTCATTCCTTGATGTTTACCACCTCTAGTTTCCAACTGCTGCAGGCTGTTTTACCAACTCCATTGCCTCTGAATGTAACTCACATATCAAGGCCTTACAATTACCCACATTACCTTGTACCTTACAGTACAGTACATTTCCTTTTCCTGCTCAGCTTTGTTGCCTGATTGTAAATTAATACTTATCAACAACTATGTCTAGACTAATTGTCTTGTACCTGTTTCACATCAGAGAATAGATATTGTTAATTTATGCGACTCTGTTTTATTTATGTTTATGAGTGTGTGTCTGTGTGTTTATGTGCTGCTGATGTTATTGAGGGTGTTATACTGGGACTTGTATTCTGTCTCTCCTCTTATGACTGTCAGACAAACTAATCCTATTTCCATCTCGTGCACTCCACTCTCTCTTTCTCTCTGTTGCTTTCCTGCAGAATAACCAGGCTCATGGGACGCTGGCCGTATGATTTCACCTTTGTCTCCTAAACAGCCACTATTCTACTTCTTCTTGCCTTATTATTTCTGTGAAATCAACGTCTTTTCTCTTCTGCTGCGACACTCATTTCTCCTACACTATGCATATTCTTCTTCTGAAGTGGCTGTGAACCTGGGTGTGTCTGTATGACAGGCGCTTTATTTGATGTTTACCTGTAGTATGCTAATTAATCATTCATAAAACAGCTTGTGTTTTTAATTAAGCCCACACTCAGAAGCCGTTGTCACAGTTGAGCCTTTCTGACGGTTTAAAAAGAGGCATAAAAGCCTCTCTTTCTGTCTCTGCCACCTTCCTTCTCGCTGGTTCGATCTGTTCTGCAGTTGACAGGTAATTTATGAGAGAGAGAAAGGAGGGGGCTACTCTGACACAGACCTGGCGTCAGCAGACACACACACACAAACACACACACACACACACACACACAAACACTTACACACACACAGACACACACACATACACGGGGTAAATCATCACCTTGTCTGTGTAACTGATGGTCGAGTTCAGAGGTCAATGACCAATACCTGACCCTTCTTGATACCACGGATGACGTGTATGTATGTGTGTGTTTGTGTGTGTTCTGCATGCAAGTGTGTGGTTTTTTTTTGTATTTGCTGCCATCTCTGCTGGGAAAGGGTAATCAGTTTCCTTGTAGAGGTGATTTAATCTGTAGGTCACGTGCACAGGATGGATTCATCACAGGACAGATAGATCACTGTCAACCCCCCCACACACACACACACACACACACACACACACACACACACACACACTGACACACACACACACACACACACACACACACACACACACAAAGCAGGTAATTTATATGAGGTTAAATGGTTGGTCAAATGGCAGAGCTGTGGCGTTGACCTCGAGGTCACTGTGAGTACTTCTACCTCCTACCTTCTTCGTCTCTCTGATAGTCCTCTGTCATTTTGCATCAGTCGGGTCTGAACAACAAACTCACACTTTCACAGTTTCGTTGTTGAAGCACAGTTTTAAGTTGCAGCTTTATCTCAGTCTGTCTCTGTTCCTAGATGTGGGAGCACTCCCCTCTCTTCAGGGAGCAGGATGTGGTTGTGAAACTATGAAGAAGCAGAAAACAAAGGAGATAACGGGGTCATGGGTAGTCTCGTTTGTCGTCTTTCTTTTGTGAAAGGTTGTGTGTGTTTTGGTGTGTTTGTGTATTCTCTCACTACTGATGTTGCTCTCTGGGTAGTTCAGAGCGCAGGCACTGTATAAATCTTTTTTGTATCCTGTGTATGTATTGTGTTTTAAGTATATGCTAATGTTTTTATCTCACTGCATCCAATCCTATTTTTCAGAGTTGAAACCCTGAGAAATGTATTTTTGCTTTTGTTGTGTGGTAGCATATGTCTGTGTGTGTGTGTGTGTGTGTGTGTGTGTGTGTGTGTGTGTGTGTGTACGTTAAAGTGTTTCAACTAAGAGATCTAGGCCTTAAGTCAAAATGATAGTGGAATACAATAACAGTCTTTGTCTCACCAAATTATATGGAAAAACCCTCAATCTGTATTTGTTTACTGCTTTCTCTTCTCGCTCTTGCACTCTTTCATAAACATACACGCACACACCCACACACACACACACACACACACACACACACACAACCTGACCCAAAAAGAAAAGGATAAGGAGTTACGGTTTCACAGGAAGTAAAAAAGGAAAAACCTTTTTTGTTAACAAATGTATGGCTGTTTGTGACTGTTCTTTATTTTTCTAATTAAAGACCACAGAACAATAAAGGGATTTGCTTGCTGTGGGGCTGTATGTATTTGCTTGTGTCAGTGAGTGTATAGTATTTATGTCTTTTGTTTGTTTTTGTTCAACGTGACAACATAATCACCTTTACATGTGCATATGTTAATGTATACATGTTTTGTTTGTAATTCAAATATTTTCCCATCTTGTGTGTTCTAGTTCGACTGTATTGTGTGTGTGTGTGTATATAAGTTCACAAGCATATATATATCCATGTGTCATACAGGCAGGATGGAACGCAGTCTCTTGACATTTGCCATATCTGGCAAGATTCAACCTTCTTTCATGTCAATTAAAGCAATTAAGAGATTAAGTATGTGAATGGAGATTAGCATGAATTACCATATCTGAGGGAGAGACCGGATTACTTCATCTATTTCCTCACTTCCTCTGGCTATGTCTTATCTCAAATTGTCTCATTTGTTAAAGAAAAATCCCAATTCTTAAAACAGGATTTCTTACAGTGCATTTTGATATTTTCGACAGGGTCAACATTACACTCAGGGGGATCTATACAGTATATCTGTTAAATGTTCAGAGAGATTTATTAAATAAGACAAATAATATGGTAAATAAGTAAAAAAGTCATAACAAGGTGCATTTTTTTTTTCCTGTACCAATAAATAAATGGTTTTGTTTTCTCAGAATGACAAATAAAATGTTACGGCGGCAGTGGTTCATTAAACAACTGGATGTCATCCAGTTTGCTGTAAGTCTTCCAAACCCATTGTACAGTGCAGTGCACCCACAGTGTCTCCACATCACACACCCTTCTTGACAGCGAATGGTTTACTGTCAACAGACTTGTGGTGTAACGTACCGCAGCCTGCCTCACCCGCTGAAGAGAAGGCGAGAACCTTCACTGCTAATGAATGATTAAACATTGCTAATGATGAAAATGATGTCATAGTATTACAATATTTCTGAATCACAGCTTCTGCCAACATGCTGACGAGCGCCACAGAAGAGATTCAGGAGGTAACAGGGACTAGTGCAACATTAGTTGGCTGACTGATTGACAGTGGGTACATCAGCTGGATAAGTTTGCTTACAACATTGTATTTTTATGCATTGTCTATCTTTGGACAAGCTCAATTTTGGTCTTTCAACAATGTCGCCACCTCTTTAATTTCACAACTGTTTGCAATTCTGGCTGGAGCACAGCCGGCCTCATTTATTTGTTTTCACACCAAGTCCAAAATTTTCATGTGCATTTTTTAAATTCACTTAATAGTGATTTGATCGATAGTGAAAGTCTGAGTCTGACGCAGTTTTGTGAAAAGTCTTATTATGAAACAAAAAACAGCCCTGAAGCAGTGATAATTCTCCCACTCGCGAGAAAAAAAAAAAAGAATGTGTCAAGAACAGGGAGAATTTCGCAAGCTGTTACAGGAGCTGAGGAATCGCTTCAAGATCTACTTTATGATGTCAGTAGCCCAGTCTGATAAAATGCTGAAAGCACACAACAAAACGAATCGGCCCAATTACACCGATCCTGTGGATCCTGAACAGCAACTGGCAGTATGGTAGACATATACACACATATACACATGGCTACATTGTACGTTGCTTCAGGGAAATCTTTAAAGAAACTGCTCACATCTCTGCTACAGCGACAATTTGTTTTTAAATAAGTTCACCTCATTTGACACTCATGACAAATGCATAAAACATATGAAAGTTATGACAGACAGAAGTCTCTGTTGGTGTGTAAATTGAATAGACTAAATGTAAGGTTGATTCATGTTTTTTTGTCCAAAATGTGTCATTTGTCAATAAGCACCATGACAACATAATTTTGTTCATTTGAATTCAGAAGAGCAGGTTTTGTGTGCAAAGTTAAACAGTCTTTATGAAGTCTTTATAAAACTCTGCAATTTATGAAAAATCGCAATATACTTCAGTGGCCATTAATGGACTGTAATTGCCAAGTCTCTCAAGTAAAACAATGTATGGAAAACACTACACTGAAATCTGCGAACATAATTACTTCTGTGCTGAAGCGACAATCTTTCCTTTCTCCACCAAATAAAACAAATCATTGAGGGACTTTGCTGAATGTTGCTTCTGACGAATTTTTAACCAGAAAACTACCCATGTCTGTGAAGGATCACCCTCAGTGCTTTCCCGTCATCCAAAATGCCTGGCCTTTTATTTACCCACAATGAAGCGTCTCCAGGCTTTGCCTTTTGATGAAATCAACGACAGCAGCTTGAAGTTCAGTTCTGTTTCTAAGTAAAGCAAGATATACTCATTTTCACAAATCTGACTGAACTGATTCCTTTCATCTTTTGACTGCTTCTATCTTATTCTTTCAGGACTTTCTTTACCCTGTACCTCTAGTCCTCTATTTTCCTGCTTGTTTTTCCAGCTCTGCTGAACTGAGAGGTAAAGTGCTTCTGTCAAACCAAAATAGAAGCTTGAGAGAGGTGGTTCACACCTGTCACAAAAAGATGCAGGAGGAGGAGTTTTTATAGACACTCGTATAAAATGTACATTAAAAGGGAAAGATAGGCAGTCTGGGGAGAATGGTCGTTTTAGCACATTTTGACCGTTGGAGTCCATCTCTTTAACCCTTAATGATTCAACGACTGTCCCTTTTGATGGGTCGACACTGAGTGGTCATTTTAGCACTTCCTGCGATCTGCTCCATCTCTTAGTAACGATCTCTAACCTCAATGATTCATAGCGTAGGCATGGACGACACATAGTCACACAACAGAAAAGGCACACGCACAAATTCACTTGCATACGAACTCACTCTATCAGGCTCCAAACTCTCCAGAGTGTTTTTACCTGTGAAAAGACTCAATGCACCAGCAAGCCCCTCCCTACTCTTCCACTGGCAGTTCTCTCCTTCAGTCCACCATCTCGCACTTTACTTTCTCTAACCTGTTATTACATCATGAAGTAGCCTCTGACAAGTAGAAGACGCTCTTTAGACTCCTAATGGTGCTTTTTAGAGCTGTGTGTGTGTGTGTGTGTGTGTGTGTGTGTGTGTGTGTGTGTGTGTGTGTGAGTCCCTCCAACTGGCAGTTTGTGCGGATCTCAGTATACAGGCTTCATCTCGTAATCGCCTGCGAAATTGATTGTGTTGCCTCTCTCATCCATCATGCCCTGGACTCCTTTGACCACCTTTATGTTAGTATGCATATGCATATGAGACCTTTCAATGAAGTGCTTGGTTCCCCTTTCTGTCTCTGTCTCTGTCTTTAACTCTGTCTGGACTCATGCTCACACCTCACATACATACACACACACAGCTCCCACAATAGGTGGATAGAAAAACATACACACACGTACATTCACTAACACACGTGCACATATGAATTCATTATGTCTGTGCTCACATTTCATTTTGACGCAGTCCTACAATGCAGCATGACTGAGTGTGTGTGTGTGTGTGTGTGTGTGTGTGTGTGATCATAAATCTGTAGTGCTGGATGAAATGTATGCGTGTCGCTGAAGGCGGTACCAGCGAGGACACTGGATCTTTCTCTGAGTAGGGTAAACATTGCTGGAGGCTTGACACTCTCCTCCAGTTCCTTCACCGCCAAACCCCCCCCCCCCCCCCAACACTGTTCCTTCTTCAACTCAAGGGGAGATGAATCTTCTGGGATTTGATAATCCCTTTTGGGGGAAATCATCAAATTGCACACGCACAAATACACACTGACAGATAAAGGGGCAAACCCACATGCATGCCATGTGTCTGTCTGTGTGAGCGGTGTTGACGTGTGGTTGTGGTGGTGATCAGTGTAATGCGGATCCAGATCCTGTCTGTTTCAATGCCGGGTAACATTTCTAGCGTGCTTCACCATCACATCACATTACATCAAATTACGTCTCTTCTGATAGAGGGCTGTCGTCAACACCACCCGTGTGACAGGCTCACCCTTTGTGGTCGACTCATTTCTCCCTATCATCCATCCCTATCATTTTATTTGTCCCTGCCACCCTCGCCTATCACTGCCTATCCTCTACATCTGTCCTCCATTATATTCCACTATTTACTTATTTCTTCCTTCCTCACACACATTTCATAGCTTTACACACACACATTCTCATACGCACACGGAGAGGAACAGACAATAGGGTGATAGACGGCCAATTGAGTAGCAGAAATAGCTCCCCGCTGGTTTGAATGTGTTTAAGTTCTTAATAGCTGCAAGTCAGCATAATCCGCAGAGATAAGCACTACATTATAGCAATGCACAGACACACACAAGCACTATTATACAAACACCTTCCCGTATACTCCATGCACACACACACTCATACACAGGGGTGTTTGTTCAGTGTGTTGTTTCTCCAGGAGTAGTATAGCTCGAGTGGTGTGCGGGGTATTTACATTTGCTTCAGTGACAGCGAAGCACTTTCTCCACTTCCCTCCCTTATTTCATACTTTCATGGCTCCATCCACCCCCCTCTCACCACCCAACAACCTCCACCCATCACAATCTGTCTCGTATATATTTTTTTTACGTCTCTCCTGAGTTTCAATAGCAGCATTTCTTTGCACACTGCCGGAGCGCTTTCTGTGACCATTTTGAAGTTGGGCAGGGAGGGGGAGGGGGTTGGTGAATGTCAAATGCTTTTTCAGGTCGTCTGTGCTCCCATCCAGAGCGCTGCCTGGACCGGGTCTTTTCTCAGCTACTTATGTGTGTGTGTGTGTGTGTGTGTGTGTGTGTTTGTGTGTGTTTGTGTGTGTCTCATTGTGTTTGCTCACTTGTGTTTTGTCACTCTATACCGTACTGTAACACACACACATACCCACAAACAGGCTGGTAACATTCCTTTAGGGAAAAGCTGATCTGTGCTTAACTACCTCATGCTTTCCTTGGGCTCCAGGAAAACTGTGGTTTTGGGAATCTGATATGCTGGATGCGTGTCTCTCTGCATGTGTACCCGTATTTGTGTGTGAGTTGCATGGCATGGGAAAATGTGGCATGAAAGAGATGTCATGATGCTGACACTGTCTAATGACAGTCACTCCTTCTGTCTCTCTGAGCTATCACAGGCAGAAGCAGGCTGTGAGACAGAGAAAGGAAAAGAGAAAGAAGTGCTTCCAGACAAGATGGTGTGCAGCTGCAGGAGTTGTTGTGCAAGAGTGCAAAATGTTGAAAATATGTGTTTACTTCTGTGATGGGTACAGAGAGTTTTTCACTTTATGCCTCATTAGAGAGAGTGAGAGTGAGGAGGAAAGATGTGGAAAAACTGAGAGATGTAGTAAGTGTGAAGAGATGTGTGTTTGTGTATGTACATGTTTGTGTCCAGCACCAGCTTGCTAGTTTACTCAGCTGATAAACAGCCTTTTAAAGACAACTTTCTTCATTATATTTTAGTTTCTGTTGCTGGGGAGAAGGGTCTGGGTTTGTGTTTGTGTGTGTGCAGCCAGAGAAAGAAAATCAGGGAGTGATGTGTGATTGATGGAAGACGTGATTTCTCGTGAACTGTGCCACTGGGGGAGCATGTTTGTAATAGGTGTGTGTTTGGGTGTGTTGTGTGTAAGTATGAAAGAAATGTTGTGTTTTCTGCCCTATTTTATGCCGGATGATATTTGTACTCCCTGTGTTGAACATTATAATCTTTTTCTAGTGGAAAATATCTTGTGTTGTCCATGGCCAAGTGCCACTGGCTACCTTTTTTAAGTAAATGATGCTGTGCTCACAGTCAGCCCCTCAGTAGCTTTTGTACTGTTTTCATTTTGACAGGATTGTCTGTATAAAGGATGCCACCGCTCACACAGTGTACAGTGCGGTCATAAACGGTGGGTGTATCCTGCTTTTCCTGCAATTTCCTGCAGTTTGTTGGAGGTTGACAGCATGTGCTGATGTCAGTTTTTCATAGTGTGATTATCTTGGCCAAAAGGGTCTTCATGTACAGTATTAGCAGGATAGTTGCGGAACTGATTTACTGTCTATGTTTCAGTAAGTGTTTTAAAAACGTGTGCAATCCTTTTCTCCCTCACTGCTGACAAAACAATACTTTCGGCGCTTCCTGCTATGATAAATATCTATTTGCCATCACCTTGCTGTGTCCAGTCCACAAGTGTAAAGCATCGGAGGGTCATCTCTTGGGTTCATTGCCCTCTAAATGTCTTGTTGCACACTGGCCCTGAGTTAGTATACTGAAAATGTATGAAGAAAAGCTTGAGAAAGGAGACACGGTACGTGTTTTCCTCTATTTCTTCTTGGATGTAAAAGTCAGTGAAAGGGTTCTCTTCTCAGCTTGAGGTTTTAAGGACAACTTTTTGATTCTGTGTGCACATTGTGTAAATTCAATCTAATCCAATATTGATCTTTGAGAGTTTGGAAAAATCTGATAAAAATACATATGTCTGATATTTGTTTTTTGACATAAACACATAACATTACGTCTTAAAATGACAATGTGAGCTCTGTTTGTTGAGCTGTTTAAATGTCTGCTACCTGTTGCTTATTGTTTTATATCTATTCTATTCTATTTGTTCAAAAGAGTTAGGGTGTGACAGCAGAAGAGGACAGGCCAGAGAAGAATGATGACAGGGTGAGATATCCAGCCTTTAACCTTCAAACCCTCCAAAACTGCTGGTTGAACATTTGAAAAAAATACTTTTTTTTTTGAGTTGGTTATAGTGTTCCCACACTTTCAACAGTCAGTTTAGTCTTTCAAAATCCCGTCAACGTAAACCGAAGAAAAAAGCAACACCACTTAAACACACCATATTTAAGGTGTTGGACAATATAACTGCTTTCACAGCTTTTATTAAAGCCTCTTATTGTCCTCTTAAACACGTGTCTCCCCAACAGTTGCACTTCAGAATGAAGAGGCAAATGTGCTGTTTGCATAGCTTGATGCTTCAGATTTAATTGATCTTCTCAGAGGAAATCTCAGAAGAAATAGGGCACAGAAATGTTTTTTCTGGGAAAAGTGTTCAATGATTTTTTGTCCTGGCCTTAAGAAGAGCTTAAATGTCGGCTTCACAGGTCTGGGAAGGGGTTGATGACAGTACGATAGCACAAAATGACCTTTTCATCCAACAACAAAGGTTATAATTACAATTCGGAGCCGTATGCTGAAACAGACATAATAGGGATTTAGGTGGTACTTATACCGGGAATTACATTTTTGTTGAGTTACATTTTCAGGTCAGTGGCCATGAAACGCTGAAAATATTAGTTTTGAAGACCAAACACTTCCTGCTGTTAGATCTTTGCTAAATCTATTTACAGTATTAAAGGTGAAATTTACACATTTTTAAAGTAATATTCCATTAATGCAACAGTCTAGCATGTGGCCAGTCTGCACCAATGTAGAGAAAAAGCAAAACAGATTACTAAAAGGTGGGTTATTCCCCTATTTAATTTTTTTCTGAGTTATGGACCTGCAATGTGTAATTAGAGTGGGATTAATGTATCAGAGTCAACAGTTTTTTTTTTATTTTGAGAATCTAGTTATTTTTTTGTGTGTGAAGCTATATGTCGGCAGACTTAACAACAGCAGGACGACACCCCCCCCCACCCCCCCACCCCCCGTCCTTGTTAATGGTTGTATAAGTGAGAAGTGGGAGCCAGGGAGGTGATTGCGGTATCCCAGCGGGCTGAGCAGCAGATGGACCATGGCACTACCCACAGTGCCTCCCCCATCCCCACGCTGACATCGCCGTCTTCATTAGCTGCCTCAGAGGCTATGACCTCATCTTCTCCTACCATGCTCCCAAACCTCTCCCCCAACCCCTTGGCCTCCTTTTACCCCCCCCACCAGTGTTTTTCTCACCTCCTTTCACTTTCTACGTTCACCCTGCTGCCCCGCCAACCCTTCGTTTTCCCTTTGTCCTTCCTCTTAAGAATCCATCTCTGTCCTTTTCTCCGCTTCTTTTCTTGACCTCCCTTCTGTGCCCAGAAGCTCTCCCCGACTCCCTCCCTCCCTTACCTGTTGCTCCCTAACCCTTCCTCTGCTCTGAGCGTCTTCTCCCCCCTCTCTCCATCATCCCTCCTTCCCGCTCCATCTGTTTCTTTCTACCATTCCAGCCAACTGACCTGGTGCATGGTATTATGGGGTTTCCCTGCGGAGGTTACCATTGTGGTCTCTGACAGGTGTGTTTGTGTGTGTGTGTGTGTGTGTGTGTGTGTGTGTGTGCGTGCTTGCGTGCCCCATGTGTGTTGCTTGCAGGCTTTCATTCAGCATGAGAGATTAGTGATGGTAGAGACAGCAATTCAGGGCAAATATGTCTCCTCTGTCACTGACTTGGAATACAGTACTTTCATTCAATGATTACCTTGAACTTGGCCACTAAAATGTGTGTGTGCGTGTGTGTGTGTGTGTGTGTGTGCATGGTTGTGTGAGCAAGGGACTGTGTGACTATGTCCATGTGGTATGGAAGAGCATAGAGAATGAGCTGCCATAACTTGTTATGTCTCATTATAACACCTCTTAAAGGCTGCACAGCCGCAAAATGAGCTATTTTAGCACCGTTGTCCTCACTTATCCTGAGGCGAATAGGATATTAGTGCACCGTCACACGCACACACACACACACACACACACACAAACACAGAGACACTATACAGATGTGAACTGAAGGACTCCAGAGCTACGCGTCAATTATAGTGATTGTGTGCGCTTGTGTGTGTGTGTGTTTTGGTGTGACAGCACTAAAAACAGTATTTAAGTCTCTCTGACAACTACAAAGAGCATTGTGGTTGAGACCTCATGACAACCTCCCAGTTCCAAGCAGCTCTGAGACGACGACTATAGGGTTTTTGCTTTCAACACATCACTTTGGTGTGCTCAGACTGCAGGAGGAGAGAGGAGGTGCGGAGGGGTGAGACAGTCATTTAAAAACTGAGAGAGGAAAATAGGTGGAGGCAGGAGGTTAGAATAGGTGAGGAGGCAGTACATAAGGGAAATTTAAAAATGGGCTTTTGTTTCCGTGTGCATGTATTTCTAAGTTAGGATGTGTAACTTGTTTTGATCCTCAAAATAAAGTAATTTTAAAGCAGGAAAGATTCAGCTGTTGAGAAAAAGAGTATCAGATGACACATATGTAGCAAAAACGGAGCATGTGCCAACCCCAGTGGATGGAAGGAGGGATTTGCTGAGAGGATGATAGTATATAGAATGGGAAGTGAGAGAGTGAATTGTCAGTCATCTATGTTTGAACAAACAACAAAAGATATAAAGTAAGATTTAGGACTGGGCAGTATCCAAAGTTTGATACCTTAAAACCTTCCACAATTTTTACTCTGGTAAAGGGTATTACCATCTAACTGTAAAATAATATTGGGGGACTGGAATACAAATTCAGCTGCTAGATGCAAAGTTTAGATGATCACAACTGTACCGTTTCCTACCATGAGTCTACCAGTCAAATGCAACTCTTCAAGATTTTCTATATGGTTTCTTTTTAACCTCAATGATTTAACAATTATGTTCCCTCAAAAACATCAAAATTGAAAAGCATACTATTGTGTGTCTTGTCACCACATCAGTACAGGTTTTCAACATTGAGCCTTTGTTTTTCACAGTTCATTTAAAGGCAATTGTTGTTGTTTTTCATCCTTGCAGCAGTTAGCATGTGATTGATTCACAGATGAGTATTTCTGGCTTCCTCTTTCTTGATGCAAATCTCACTGTAACACACCTTAATTGAGACTTGCTGGCGCTTCCTTGTCTCTTGGTGCAATCTCCAAATTCAGCTAAATTGCAGCGGTTGTATAATCTTTTTAGCACCCAACATGTTTGCGCTTGCCATCATTTTTCTCATCTCTAATGTGAGGAGTCGTGTGGTATTATCAAAATCTCTTATGATTGCTCTCGTAGAAAGCGGTAGTTACTTTTGTAAAGGTTGTGGGGAAACAGCACACACAAACTTTTCTGTCATTTATATTCCCCACAAAATAATACATTTTTAAGATTATTGAGGAATGTTTTTTTCCAACAGTGATTACTCTATGCCTATCTATCTGTCCTATCAAACTTAAATCATTGTGCTACGAAAGTGATTAAAAAGTAAAAAAAAAACAGCAAAAGGTTAAAGTTGCAGTAACTTCAAAATACAAGGTAATGTTAGAGGCAATTAGAGACAGTTCTTGTTCCCATAATTTGTTTTAAATCCCCCCAAATCATCTGCGTTTCCAACATTTTATCTATTTGAGCAGTAGAGCAAACAGCAACTTGACAAAACAGTGGAACATGAAGTAAACAGAGAAGTTAAATGAGGTCAGAGTGTGCTTGGCTGCAATGCAGACTCGCTCTCCACAATGATGCATTTGACCCTTCGTTCTCTCTCGTTTTCTTGCTTGACAGGACAACTAGATAGGAGGGTTGATAGGGCCACTGGCCTCCATGATAGGTGGAGGTAGGCACTGCACAGCACAGAATGTTTTCTCATTGATCCCAACCATGCATGAATGGGCACACGGGCACACGGGCACACACACACACACACACACACACACACACACAAAGATGCACACACAAACACAATATGGGGGAAGGATAATAATCTTGATTCCTTTGAACCTGTGGGAGGACCTGTTCCCAGTGATTGGCTCATTTATCCTGTTGCATCGTGGGAGGCTGAGATCTAGCAGATTTATTAAGGTCCGTGTGTGTATATGTATGTAAGGTGTGTGTGCAGGCATATGTTTTTGTGTGACTAAGAATGTGTGTTTGACTTTTGTCAAATGGTGCTGTTTTTTTGTGCTATTACCTCAGTTGATTTAAAAGTCTTTGCCATTTCGTGTGTTACGCAGTGTGTCTCTGTGTTTGTGTGTGTGTGTGTGTGTGTGTTATTTTCCAGCTCAGTTAGTGTGTGAGGCATGTGTTGGAAGATTGCCAAGCCCGGGCTCTACACCCAGTAGACGTATTCTCAAATGGCAACCCCAGATGCTGCGGCTCACAGCCCATACACACTCAGCACACGCACACACACTGGCACACACACCATTTTCTACAGTACTATACCTCCTTTCTATGTTTCAGTTTGTGTCTCATTTCTTTCTTGTGCAAAAAAGAGAGTGAAAGGGAGAGGCGGCAGAGTGTGTTTGTAGCTGGAGGATAGTGTGTGATAGGCAGCACTGATAATTGACGACGCCGGACTTTGATCTCCCCTCTTCAGGCTAACTGAGAGATTCAAAACTCAAAAACGCACTGACACACACTCCTGCCACATCACAACAGGAGGAGCTATGTCAAAATGTGAGATATTTATTGTGTATTCGCTCCTCTCCTGTACTCTCCTTTCCTCTGTGTTGCTGATGAGCTATGAATTCAGCCCTCAGACTTTTTCTGGCTATAAAAAACACTCAGCTACCAACATTTTACGGCTCTTTTTTATTTGTTTATGTGTGTGACGGGGTAGGGCAGAGACACACTCACAGTGTTGCATTTATATACAACCCTGCACTGTGGCCCACAAATTCAGAGTGTTTGTTCATTTTGCTTGTATTTCTGTTTCTTGTGTCATATATTTGTTTTTCCAGTACTTCCAGTCTTTCCACAGTTCCTCCTGAGGAAAACATGCTAAAATTGTGCAGAGAATGTATGACTGCAATAAGGCTAATTCTGTCTCTTTTTCTCCCCTCTCCTGTCCTGCCTCTCTCCCCTGCTCCGCTGCTTTGTGCTGGTGCTGTGTGTTTGGACACATCTGCTCCCTTAGGTGAGTTAGATTTTTCTTACAGTGCAGTTCAGTGCTAAACTAAGGAGACACACTGAATTTCAAGGACTTGTGTACACAAGTGTTGTTCCTGAGTTTATATACTGTCTATAAACTGTATATCATGCTTTTACTTTAAATTACTCACCATAAAATCCTGGCATGTCATCAATTAGGGAACATCCAACTTAATTTTGAGCACCAGTTGTAAATTAAAACAGTTATGGTGGTGTGCTCATACTGCCAAATAGTTATGACCACTGGCTATTAAGTGACATGTGTCCCTGTTGCTCTGTCATCAAATACTTTCTCCAATCTGTCTCTCTTTCTGCTTCCCAACTCTCTGAATTGCCCACGTCACCCAGTTCACCAAGAGCCATAATCATAATTTATAAACGTGATCACAAGATCAGCATGGTAATTGTGATTATAGTTTTAGCCATAAATGCGCAGCTCTCTTGCATAAAGTAGAAGTTGGAGTTGATGTAGCAATCAGCAATACAAGCTTCTTTCCAGTTTATGTAGACAGCAACAAGGATTTTCATTGAGAACCGTCGTATTTCACATACAGCTTTCCTCTCATCATGTTATGATAATTGTTGTTGTCTTGGGGGAATTTTGTGTGATGAAAATGCTATGAAATATTAACCCTGGCAGTGAAAGTGAGGCTATGTACATCTGTGGGGTGCCTTTTTACATTGTTTGTTCTCATGTAGAAGAACTTGGCAAACCACCAGCAACGCAGCATTCATTGCGATTTTGTTTATCCATTGGTATTAGTAGTGTTTTCCAATACACATATCCATATCCACCGGGCACTCACTGTCTTATTTTTGTAAATGGTGTTGGTGCAAATGAACAACACAAACGCGGTTTTGTTAATTTTGTCACCAACAGTGCTAACACTGCAGCAGTGGCACCGCTGTGCTGCACTTTATTAAAGCGGTTGGATATTAAAAGAATATATTATGCAAAGGTGTGGTGGGGACTAGCCGTGGTCATGGCCAGTCAGTCTGCTTTTCACTCTTTATGCTCCACATTTGCTGAAAAGAGAAATGTATAAAAGAAGCAGATGCTACTGATGCACTTCCTACAATCAGTGTTTTTTTTTTTTGATGAGGATATGAGGATTGATAGGAGCGGGTGTTTCTGACATAGCTCAGTGATTTTATGTGAGGTGAGAACTTGAGAATGGATCTGTGCGAAGTACTTCAGCCATTTTGTTTCCATGATGATATTATTCATATTTCTGTCACCTCTTTATGATTAGATTAGCAGTTGCATTGCATAAATGTGAAACTTTCTGCGGAAGACCAAACTGGTGCACTGAAGCACTTAGAAAGAATTTCAGTCAAGACCTCCACATTAAATGTATATCAGTACAACAGTTTGAAGACACACATTTATAGAAAAAGTCTTCATACATCCTACACCTGTTGGGGATGACAGATAAAGACAAAATACCATTTGCCAACACTATGCAGTTTAATCATATATTGATTTTTTGCAATTACTTTAACAAGCACAAGATCAGTAGTTCTTTGCATTTTATCCTCAATTTGTCTTTGATTTCTATTACCATGAAGAATTTTTCGTGGTTTTGGGACCATGTTTACTGTAAACTGAAGTCATCTTTCAGCAAGAAACACAGCACCTTTCAGATATATTCGCATCAACCTCTGGTCTTTAGAATAAACAGTTTGGGAGCTACAGTCAACTTAGTTGGAGTGTATAGTCCATGCGTGACCAAGGAAAATACTCTAGCCCCCAGTCAGAGTCAAACTCTTTTTTTAATGTTAATAAAGGGTTGCATAAACAAAATAATTGTTTTGGTTCATTTTTATTTAAAGGAAAGTTTGCAGATTTCCAACCTGATCTCTATCTATCCGAGTCTATGCCGTCACTTGACGTCAAACGACAGAACTGTGCCCCAGAGACACAGAGGACATAGGGAACAACTGCAGCCGTTTTCACACTGTATCCCTAATTCGGATAGATAGAGGTAGGGTTGAAAATCAAATTATCCTTAAAGTATGGATAAAATTAAATGTACCCACTTATTTTTATTTTTTTTACAATCCAATTATATGTTGAGACACTAAGCATTAATACTGAGGTATAGCCCAGTCCTACATAGTGTACCAGTGATTTATGGGATTTTCTTATGTGTGCATACATGCCTATGAAAACTAAAGCAATGAAAATAGCACAAAATGCCAGCACTTGCACTGAAGTGAACTCTGAAGGCAGAGGCACAAGTGTAATTTCTGCCAGTGAAACTGTTCTGTGGCACCCAATTTGTACTGATTATGGTGTCATGGCTCACTATGACATTGCATGACAAAATGTGAACTGGAGCAGCGTAGCCTCGAGTGCCAACAGAATTGTCACTTTACTGGCTTAAGGTCACTGGGCTTCTTCTGCCTCCTCACAAAATTGGGGCCAGAAGAGTTTTTGAATGATTCTGACAGCGTTTGCATTGATGTCAGCTCACTAATTAGATATATTTTCATGGAAAATTTATAAGAGACACTGGGATGGCTTCTTGAGCATTTTGCTTTACTGGCATCATAAAACCCGAAGACCCAAATGTTCATTTGCAGTCATTATGTTAATGGCAATTAGTATTGACTTTTGCTGCTTGCTGGTGAGTGGGCCAAATGTTTGCAGGAAATTATTGCAGCCATCACTGAGAGCTGTATTTATGCTGACGCATCTTTATTCTGACCACACATAGAGCTCTGGTATACAGACACAACTGACACCTGTATGTGTGTGAGTGTCTGTTTGTGTGCATGTGACTAGATGTGCTGATGTGCATTTTGAAGTGCATTGCATACTACTTTGGCAGAAGAGAATGTGTGGGTTTTATGAAGGACGCATTACTGGACAGAGAGCACGGAGAGACAGCTCTTATCGTCCGTTATCCAAAATTATTCACTGTGTATTGGTGTGTGTGGGTGTGTGGATGGAAAGGTGTTGGCAGGATACATTACCTATTTGGTATATTGTGAAATTTTTGCATATACAAGGGGACATTTTGTGAGTATGTAGTCAGGCACACATAATGTGGACATGATTATTTATAAATATATTCGTAATTTGATTGTATTAATCATTTTAAGATATTTATAAAGTGAAAATGTTGAACATTTGCTAAAAGAGCAATATTAACATAAGGTCTGTGAATATTTTTGGATGTCAGGTCAGATAAATTTACCAGTTTGAAGACACCACTCTGGGAACTTGTGATGAACATTTTTCATGTTTTTGACATTGTACAGGTAAAATCAGTTAATGAAATAAATAATTGATGGATTAATCTGTAATAAAAATAATCATTAGTTGCAGCCCAAGACACATACGGTGTACCAGCTGGTGTACTTCCATTTTTTTTTGTGTGCATTCTGTGTCACAACTCTCTGCAGCCCGATTTCAATATATGTTTTCAGTTTTTTTTTCTTCAGTTTTGTTCATCTCTCATTTGCCTCCCCTCAATCTCTCTTTCTTTCCTCCTTTTTATTTCCAGCCTTCCTTGTATCAGCCTTCCTCCTCTCTTTCTTCCTCTGTCTCCTTCGTTCTTTCAATCTCATCATTCTCACCTTTCTTCTCTCTCTCCAACTCACACACTAATCCGCAGAAGACGGTATGGGTCTGCTCTCTGGGATTGAAGGAAAGAGGGTTTAATACCCTACCTGATTTTGTGTGTGTCTGTTTGTGTGGGTGTGTGTGTGGGTGTGTGTGAATGTGTGCATGTACGTGAGCAGCTTTGTGCATGCTTGCGTGCCCACCCCTTTGCTTGTGTGAAATAGGAAGATATTGGTCTGAATATATAAGAGGATTCAATGGTGCGGTGTTGAATTTTCATTTCTCTCGCTGCAGAAAGGGGACACGGCGGCAAGACGAAGACAGGGAAAGTTTGTCTTTTTGTTCAGAGCTGTACATCCCCCCCCCTCCCGACCAAACACACAGTAACAAATACACACCCTGTTGGAGAGAGAGTGTGAATGATGTATGGAGCTCTCGCCTGTGATAAGCCTCATCCACCACTCCTTCCTATTACTCGTCTTTTCTACCATTCTGGGGTGCCGTGCTCTTGTTAGCAGGTCGATGAAGGCAGGAGCAGGGGGCAAGAGGAGGAGGGCTGACTGCAGGCTCTCAAATGATACTACTCATTCTGTTAACTCTCCTCTTCCTCTCTTCTACCTCTTTTCAGTCTTTCCCTCGCTCTCTACATCCATTCCTTCCTCCCTTCATCTCCCGGGCAGTAGAAATTACTTGTCCCCTTGCAAGGGCGCATCATCAATCCCATGATTCATTGCGTGTTGCCAGCGTAATGGCAGCTGCTTTGATTGAATCGAGGGGGCGCGTGCGTTCGTGTCTCTGCTTGGACACAGTTGTGTGTGCGTGAGAGATGACTTCTGAATGAAGGGTTGATTTTTTTAACCTTTTTAAAGCACCTTGTTTGTCTCCCCTTCACCTCTAGCACATGCTCCCTCTCTCCCCCGCAGTCTATCCCCCTCCATCTCTCGCCATATCACCCATGCTATTCAGGGCTGGAGTGGTGTTTGCTTGACCCTCTTCCCTTATTTTCCTTTCTTTTTTGCAGTTTGTCAGTCCATTTAGTACTAAATGCTAATGTTGCAATAAATTGTGTGTTTTTGTGTTAGGGGAGCGCTCATAATGGGTAATACAATCAGAGAAATGGAAGGGCTTTTGCTCCCTGTTAATTCACTGCTTGCTAATGCACATCTCCCTCCCTGTTCAACTCTCATTCTCTCCTGTTTGGTTCTCTCTGTGTCCTTAGTTTTTTCTATGTTCATCTCCTTAAATATAATTTCTTCATTCTTCCAATTTCAGTAATGTTATTGCCCTGACTTTTCTCTCTGCTTCTTCTTTCTTTGTTTCTCCCTTTCTTTTCTTTCTTCTCTCTGGGGTCTTGTAATCACTTAGACGTCAAACTTTGATTGCAGTTAAAGTGTCAAATTGATGTCAGTGGGTTCAATATAAATTGAGTGAAGTTGAACCTTCTCACTTTCCTGTCTTGTCATGTTTTTAACCAGTTAATGTCTTGTTTATATGGTGTGTCATTATGCTCGTACTACAATGCTTGTAAGTGGGGAAGGCAGAGAATGTGATTAAAACACAACACACAACCTGCGAGGTAAAGTAGTTCATTTTTTACTTTATTGGTTACAATGCTGGCAGCCATTAGCAACATTCTTTATGTATTTACTCACTGGAACACGCATATCTAATAGTTTGTATTCACCACCATCCTACTAAATTCCTGATATCCGAGCACATATTTCTCAGTTACCATGAAGAAATTGGTGTCAGTGTTTTTCCCCATGGACTGCGGTTTCACTTTACAGACAATCAGAACTACCTTTATAAAACCTTAGTTTCCCATTGAAATTTTCTGTTGACATGTCGGTTGCAGCCTTGGTTTAAAACCCCTAATTAAACCGAGATGATTCCAGTCACTTCCACACTTTTAAAATTAGTAGTACTGACTTAAATGTCTGTCTCTGGTATTGCCATGTTTGTCAGAGTGTAAACATGTCTAGAACAATGTTTTCTTGCAGATATCACTCGTATTTTTTTTGGATTATTTGTAATAAAGTCGGCATTTATTATTAATATGATGAGAAATTAACCATTTACCACTAGTTGTTGACAAGGTTTCCAGCAACTTCTGAATTATAAAATCCTCCAAATACTCTTATTTACACCCTT
Source organism: Lateolabrax maculatus (assembly GCA_031216445.1). Taxonomy (NCBI): domain Eukaryota; kingdom Metazoa; phylum Chordata; class Actinopteri; order Acropomatiformes; family Lateolabracidae; genus Lateolabrax; species Lateolabrax maculatus. Next base: position 7,372,114 of record CM062204.1, on the reverse strand, counting down.
TTTCATATTTTCATGGTTATTTAACTCGCAATAGTTGTATTTGTGAAAGAAACCTTCGGGGGACATAATGTTGACTTGTTAGGTCAACTTTCTAGAACACAACAGTTGGGTTCTGAAATCATTCCTCATTCACTCACTGCTCACTCTGTAATACACACTAATTTGTTAACTGAGATACTTGTTACTTTATTTTTAGATTTAGAGCATTATGAATAATCATCATCTCTGAGTTTCATCCCTTACTGTAATTTTCACATATATATAGATTGCGGCACAATGCGCATGGGATTGTTAGCAGAGAATAGTGTACATGCCATTGACACTATGTTTTCACTCCATTGTGTGAGCTTTTGAGGGAACTATATAGTGCATAAACTTTACACTCATTCTGAGACTCAAATAAAATAACGGAGGGTACACATAGTGCACTACATAGTTAGTAGGAAGTGATTTCAGACAAAGCCAATCAGCGAGTCAACTAAGTACAATGTACCAAAGTGTAAATATGGTGCTGTAGAAGAAAGATTGACTCATGTGATGTGATGAATTTATGATAACGACATATGTACCTTTTATATAACTCCACCACACTTGTTTTTTATCAGTGTTACTTGTATGTACTCACTACCTTTCTTCAGGTCAAACTTACTCTAAAAACCATTTTGTCTTCAGATAAAAGCCATTCTGCCTTTTGTACTTGTAGTGTACCCTCGTCTTACTCAAATTTTACAAGCTGACAATCAGGTATTCATGCAGCAAGAATAGCTGAATAGAAACTCATTTTGAGCTATTATCTATTGGAGAGTGGTAAAAATGATTTGATAAAAAGTGGCTCACATGTTATTATTTGCTCTATATCTGGTTTGTCGCTTTGAGGACTAGAACTAATGCTCAGCTGCCTTGGCTATTAGTGATGAGGTCATTAGTGTCAGCTGAGCAGCTGATTGGACCGATAAGTGTTTAACCTGGGTTCATCTCACACAGTGATGTCATCCTCTCGTCACGGTATTGATTGCTGCTACCTGGCCAATCAGTCCTAATAAAACCACCAGGTAAATGTCTAGGTGTGTGATTAGTGTGTGTGTGTGTGTGTGTGTGTGTGTGTGGGTGTGTGGGTGTGTGTGTGTGTGTGTGTGCGCTTTTGTTTATGTCTAAAAGAAACATAGATAAGGATAGTAAGACAGCCAGAATTAGATTGTCACAGATAGCTCTGTCTCATGCAGACGTGCCCATACACACACAGACACACTCAGTCAGGGATACACACACAGGAATAAGGTGGCTTTGCCAGGGTGTTTAGACCAGTCGATAGGTAATCAGCTTGGCGGGTATGTAACAGTAGTAATTCCCTCCTACCCACCACTCGGCCTTCTGTGGGAATTAGAGAGGTGCTGTCAGATATCGCAGCAAATTGGAATCCTTACACACACACACACACACACACACACACACACACACACACACACACACACACACCACACAAACTGGCAGAGGAAAGGCATTGGTGCAGGGCTGAATGAGTCACATAGGACTTAGTGGAAATTACATTTTTCTTGAATGTGAGTAGACACACATGCACACACAAAGGCAACTGTGTTAAATTGACACCAGACAAACCAAAGGATAAGAAAGAAGGATAGCACTTATGAAGTATTAATGTACAAACCGTCATTTGAGGCCTGGATTGTTCCACTGAGGTTGATCTCTGTAGTTTCTACGTAGTCTGACCGCTCCCCACACACCTTCCTGTACCTTCTCTCTCTTTTACTCACCTTTTCCTCTGCCTTTCTTTATCTACCTCCTCTTCCACTCAAACAGGCTGCTCTAGTGACACCGAGCACAAGTTAAAACACACTGCCTGTCTGTGTGATGAATGGATCAGTGAGGAGTGGATGGGGAGGTAGAGGAGGAAAAGGTCACAGTGTTTTCTGAATCAAAACCTCCAGTGTTTGACCATGGAGACTGCTGGTGTTGTTCTTCGAGGTGTGTCTTGTCACTGACATCACATGGTTGGCTGGCTGGCTGGGTGAACATAGTTGGGATTCAGTATTTGTGGAGCTGGAGGAGGTCACACCAGGTGTTACATGAGCTAAGGGAGTCACAGACAATTATACGGTAATTTCCTGTTTCCTGCATGTAAGAGGCGAGAGAGCCAGAAGTAGAATCACTGGTAGCCTGAACTGACATCCTCACTTCACATAGTAATAATGTGTTCTTTGTATCTCTTTCTCCCTGTCTTTCTGTCTGTTCCTGTATTTTTTTTTGCTCAATTTGTCTCACCATGTCTCTTGCAACAAATGACACAAATGATGAACAATAATGTGTTTTATGAGTGATCGTCACACGCCCATTGATTCAAACGGAAAACTATCTTTTATTCTAACTTACTTTTTCTGTTTCTTTGTATCTCACTTAAGTAGTGCTGCAACTATTAAAGCCACATTGCTTGTGGAGTCTGTTGATCACTATTTTCGGTCAGGCTGAAATATCTCAATAACTGTTGGATGGCCCCATTGTGGCTGTATACTATTGTTTTCAGTATGGATTAATCTGTAATTTTTTTTTTTAAATTAATCAATTAATTTTTCAGGTATAGAAAGTTAGGTATAGAAACATTTAAAAATGCTTGTCAAAATTCCCCATTCTCCAAGGTTGAGCTCTCAAAATGCGCTCCAGGTCAAACCAACAGTCTAAAACCCAAGCATAAAGATAAAGATATTTAATTTACAACTATAAAACACGTATACAATACAATATAAAACACAGGAAAGAGAGTAAATAATTACATGTTAGAAGCTTAAAACAGCATTTTTCTTGTGTTTTTCCTTGATAAATGACTCAGATGATTGCTTTATTATCAAAATGTTGTTTGTTGCAGCCCTACTCAAAAACATAAATTGCTGAAATACTCATGTTTAATTCTACATCTTTATCTATGGTTGTCTTTCTGTGTCTTTACCTTTCTCCTCAAATTCATCTTCTTGTTCTCTTTAACTTTATCTTTCTTTTTTCGTTTTCTTTATGCACGTACGGTACAGCTTCATACACACCAGTCAGATCTATTCTGATGATAGAGGTTCAGCCATCATCTGCATAATCACACACACATAACTGCAGCTTGGTACAAGGTACATGTACGCGCACATGCATGCACACAGAGAGAGCCTCTAATTAAAACTGTTTTCCTCCTGGCTCCCACAATGCATCTCTATTGTTTATTTATGGGATGTGGTTGCATTATTGTGGAAACCTGCTGAATGGCTGTCCAATTGTGGTCAAGTCTTTTACCTTTCCCACTTTACAATTTTACTTCTCACCACACTTTCTTATTTTCAGTTTTTTATAAAACTTATATTCTATACAGTATATACTCTGCCTGCAGGTTTTGCCTTAAAGAGCAACTTGTAGTTTGGTGAACCCAGTGAATCAATATGTAGGAAAATTATCTAAAAACCAGATTTTTGAAAAAAATGTATCTATATATACACTATAGGGGGCCTCTTGTTCTGGGTCTAACCGCAGCAGCTATCAGTCTCACAAGGTCCCGGCTTTGACATCCCATCCTGAACTCCATCATATTGCTGGGAAAATGATTCTCCTGTCTAAAATGAGCACCACGCACGGCCGGATTTCCCATTAGCAATACAGCAGTGAAAGCCTTCTTTTCACCTGCACGAAACGCAGGTTTCCCGCTAGGAAAACTGTGGACTTGATGTCCTACGAGTCTGAAGTTTGTGCAACTTGCAGAAACACAATAATTCAGAATGATGAAAAAAGTGAAATGCTAAGTAAAACTAGCGAATAGGACTCACTGAATTATAACTTCTCAGACTCACCACCTACTACTGCACAGTGTACTAAGGAAGACTCAGGGAAATTGACTTCCTAATGTGACATAATCTGACCTGCTATAGAAAGAAAAGCTTTTTTAACAGCATTGCTCAGAAAGCCTTCTTTTTCCTCTAAATTTCTACCATTATGTCTTGTAAAGCATATAAAACTGTGCATTCACTTTTGAAATGATCATTTCCTGGAAACACTAATGATACATTTCATAAGAACTTCATCCTGCCAGTTGCTTTTATTTTGCTTCTTACTGATTCTAACTTGGACAATGTTTCTCCATTCCTGTGCTCTTCTTGCCTTTCCTTTTCCTGACCTCTTAATTCCACCATGCTTGTTTGTTATATGCTGCTCATTAAATGTAGTCATAGATTCTACAGTCCATTTACAGTAAATGAAAAGACAGAAGATGGACAAGAGGAAGATGGTGGAAGAAAAGATGAGAAACGGTGGGAGGGTGATGTTGTGGAAGGATGAGGATAAATAAGGATGATAGGAAAGAGGAAAACAAGCATGAAAGAGAGATAACATTAGATGCAAGAGGGAGTTTAGGAAGGACACAGTGAGAGGAAGAACAAGTGGGCATTGTGGAAAGCTAAACCGTCTAGTTTAGCTTGGAGAAGATAATCACTCCTTCATAGTTCCTTGGGGATGGATAAATGCAACGAGTGTGGGGACTGATAAAAAAAAGGGGGGGAGTGTGTAAAAGAGAGCTAGTTTTTATAAAGCTGTGGATGGAATTTGCAGTCCTGAACTGCTATTAGAGCTGCAGTGAACTGAGTTGAACCAATCTTAAACTAAGCTGTATTAGGCAACCTTGACCAGCCACAAGACTCTGGCCTTTATTCCAAACAGACTTGTATTAAAGACAGGTCTTTCATTCTTAATTTCCCATTTTAATATGAGTGCTTTATCATTTTTTAGTAAATTGTCTCCCTGTTTTCTGATATTCTTGCATTTTCATTTGCAGTTGATTGTGTTTGCTGTTACTGCAAACTCAACATATTCCCCACCACTACCTGTCGTCTTGATAAATTCAAGATAATTTACTTTTACATAGCACTCATTTATATAGTACAACAACAAAGTCATGTCATACTTATAACACTGCTGTTTCAGCAATTACTATTATTATTATTATTATTATTATTATTATTATTATTATTATTATTATTTCAGCCAATTCGCATTTTTAATGTAGGTAGTATGAACTGGACTACTGAAGGACTTTTTACAGTGCACATCTTGCACTAATGTTTTACATTAAAAGCCTTCCAGCAGCTCAACGGGCTTGATCCCTCATTCCCAGTAGGCTTTTAATGTGAAACATCTACAGGCAAAGTAGAAGCGTTTGGAATTATTCCGTGAATAAATCAAAAATAGTACTGACGAAAGAATTTGACATAAGGTCCATTTGGTAGCTGTTTGAAGCTTTCAGTCGTGCAGCACAAACGTCCTCAGAAGATGACGTTTCCACAGATGTCATGGACTTGGTATATCTTAAAATCTCCATTTAGTTAAAGTTTTCTGGCCCATGTTGACAACTGGCAGACTCCATCTTCTGAGGAAGACGGTGTGATACGATCAAATTCACTCACTTGCGGTGAGATTGTTTTGTTATAAAATACTTTTTCTGTGGTCAAGAATGAACCTTCAATCTCAAGAACAGCTGTTGCTGTTAAAAAGAGAAACTCGGGACAGCAAATTAGTGAGTATGACAGGACTCTTGTTGTATTGAAGGAATTAGCGTTATTTGTTTGTTTCGGCTATGATTTTAGTATTTTGTAAAGTAGAATGTAGTGAAGGCATAAGGCACAGACAAGTAGCTGACAGGTGGGTTAACACTGCCGCTAACTGCCTCTGGAGTGTGCCAGACTTTGCATTCAGTAGCTGTTCTGAAACAGCCTTCACCAAGCTTACAGTGAGAGACAGATCTTACTCAGTAGACTACCAACTTGATAAAGTAGTACACAGTCGCATTATAAATAACCTACTCAAGAGTATAGTCCCCACTATACTTGACACGACAGATAAATGGCAAGAGAGTGGCGTGTGCGTGTGTGTGTGTGTATCTGAGTCAGTGTTTGTGTGTTTGACGGTTTCTGGAGGTTAATATACGCCTGGTGTAACGAGAGGGAAATTGCTTTATGCCGCTAAGCCCTCAGGCTAGAACATCACAGTTATGATGAACAAGAGTTTTACAAAGCCTTCACTTAAGAAGCTGCCGCACACATACACACACACACACACACACACACACACATACATTCAACAGTGTATGCATGTTTTTTTCTAAAATTCACACACACATGAACACACAAAGGTATACATTAAATGGAGCCTGATCCTCTATGATTTCCTGTTCAGACAATGAGTATGTCTGCCTTTGAGATGTGTGTGTGTGTGTGTGTGTGTGTGTGTGTGTGTGTTTGTGTGTGTTTGTGTGTGTATGTGTCATTGTATGAGTGGAGCTGTCACAGAGCAGATTGTCCCATCTCTCATCATGGCATGGTCGTAGGGTCAGGGGGGAGGGAAGGGGGGTGTGGGCGGCTTGATGTCTTTGCTGATATAAAACCCTGTCAAGTGGAGACAGGACCTGTCACTGTGTGTGTGTGTGTGTGTGTGTGTGTGTGTTTGTGTGTGAGACAGAAAGACTCTGATAAGTGCCTGCGTCTGTCAGGCAGTCAGGAGTGTGAGGACCTGATTGAAAGCAGTCTAAAAGGTCAAAGTCAAGAGTCAGATCAAAGCGCTGAGAAGTATCTGTTTAGTGATTGAGGTTTGGCCATAAAATTGTGCCTGGAAATACACAAACACACACAGGTGCATACACACACTCAAACACATTTCAGGGATCAATAGAATCAGGGACAATGCTGTAATTCAGTGTAACAATAATGAATGTTCCAATTAGGCTGTACTCAGCAATACATCCTCACAGTACAGCTTTTACAACTAAGTGTGCTCATGTGTGCAGGCCAGTATGTGTTTTCTTGTGTGCATGTGTGTGTGAGTGTGTGTATTTGTGAGTGGTTAAGTGTGTTTGTGAGATGTATTTCTTCTGTACAGTACCATCTATCTCTGTCTTCCCTGCACTCCGGCATTCACAGTAAGATTGCAGCTTATTACCTGTCTCTGCTGCGGTGTCCCGAGGGGCAGCCATGGGATATTGCTGCTCAGGGAGCTGCTGTGTGTAGGTCAGAGCAGCGTTGGCCTTCTTATGCTTCGGTGGCCACAGGAGTTCTACCTACAGCTTGTTCCTCTTGTGTATTTTGCTTAATATTGTTATTATGGTAAAATTTTCAGATGGAAGAATTTCATTGCAAATAATATTTACTTCTTATACAATATATTTACACTCGTCCCAGTCTTAAATATTAAAGACATGTCAATATATTTGCTTGAACATATGCAGATCAGTAGTATAATAAAATTATGCAGAACCACAGATACTGTTTATACTAGACCTACAGCTCTATAGCTGGATATGTTATTGGATGAAGTCTGATTATGGGCATTGGCATTTAAAAGCTTTCTCTCGAGCTTAAACAAATTGATTAATGGATTATCTGATTTACAGTAAATAAGTAGCCAAAAATTCACTAGTTCCTGCCACCCAACTGTGAAGATACGATAAGAATTTGAAAATATTGAATTTTACTTGAGAAAATAATGTACAGAGTTATAGTTAATGGAAGCAATCGTTAGCTGCTTGTTATTTAAATTTCAAAACACTATGATTGGAGCTCAACATGATAGTTAGGTAGATGGAACCAGCAAACATGATTGGTCAAAGAAAGTGATGCTGCTGTAAGGGCTCTGCTTATTTTCCTGTAGTGGCTTACTGTAGTGGTTATAGTTTACAGATTGCATTTACATCTGGTTGAGATCTGTCAACAGTGCGAGCCAGACCACCCTGAAATTTTTTTCCTTATCCAGATAAGATATACAGTTATAGATTGCATGTTAATACCAAGTGTAAATGGGGTCTAAATGTGGGTTCAGTAAACAAGCCTGCATGCAGTAGTTGGGTTACTAATTCGTGCAGAGGACCTGATACCAGTTGAGGTTACTGCATATCTACAGTACCTGTTCCATTAATTGTTACACCTTCCAACCTCCTGGAGAAACACCGTTGTCCCTCTTTGACATATACAACTGCAGGCCTCTGTGTGTTAATGAATAGTGGGATGACATGTTGTGAATCTAGCTTTTTGGGAGGTGCAGAATTTGTCTGCTTTTTGTGCAAAATGAAAATGTTGTCCCTGTCACCATAGCTATGCCTTTGGCACCCACACAGCTCAAGAGTGATTGTGACATTCCTGCTGTATATGTCACCGTCTGTAGAAAAGATCCCAGGAAAGATGAAGGTTTGCTAAAAGTTTTAGCAGTGCAAAGGTAGTGTGATTCCACATCAAGAGTCTTTTTGTTTTAGAATTTCATGACTTGGCCATGTATGTAACCGCATCATTTCACATCTCAAATAGCTTAATGGGTGCTTGAACTGTTTCCTTAGACCATGTATGACCTCTGTGAAAGAAAGCTGCAGCCACGAGCAGTTCAAAACATTACATAAGCTTTCATCAGGCATAAAAGACACAATCCACAGTTATATCAGGATTTTTTACTTTTACTTTATCGTTCACTTTTATACCCTCCAGCAAATACATATTAAGTAGATCAAAAGTGAAACTCCCCCTGTTTAAGACCAGTTGAGGTGATTGTGTTAGATGGAATGAGAGTTGGTGAGACACTATCGCTAGTTCATTTACCAGAGGTTGTCAGAAAGACTTTTGGAGATGATGCTTTGTGTTTCATGATCCATCACACAGCATCAGTCTACCATAAGAGAACATTCAGAACAGAAAATGTACGTTTGCTCAAATAGAAAATGTTTAATTTTCGTACAAGGCCAGTCTTAGAATATTTCTGTGAAAAGGTTTTTGAGCTTGAGCAGTTTCCCTCTTGTATGAATTCTCTTCTAAAGCTGGACTCAAACCCTGTACAGCATGTTCAGTCCCAGGAAGTTTAAACTAGCTAACTGATAATAATAAAGGGGGAAAAGGTATTTTACGTAACATTTACAGTGTTCACAATTTTGCTTTAGGTGTTGTAGAGCAGTTTTAATATGCAAGAAAACCTCCTGAGCCAATAGTCACTCTCCACAGTGAGGAAACTGCTGCAGAGCCCCAGCCAGGGAGAGAGACTGCAGAGTAGGGAGGACGAGCTGCCAGGTCCCCTGCTGATTAGCTTGATTAATTAGACCTAGACTTTATCAAAGTGATATTTAGGGTTTGTGAGCAAAGAGCCCTCCAGTAACGATAACAGTTGTTGCAGTATTTGTGCTGTCATTGTGCCTCTTTGCTTTGCTCTCTCCCTTGAATAAACATCCACTGTTTACTCCGTCTCACTCCCATTACCCTTATGATAGTGATTTACTTAAAATGTTAAACCACTTTTTGAAAATTTTCACTTCACTGTTTAACAAAAGGAGTGTCACTTTGTGTTGAGCAGCTTGGAGTTTGTTATCGTTTTCTTTATAGATCTGAGTTTTGGCTGTCATAGTTGGCTTGTAAAGGGACTTTTTTCCCCCAGTAAACACTTGAGTCCACTTCTCAAATCACAGGAGAAACCCTCTTTTTGCCAGCTATGCATGGCTTGTCAACCTGTGCCAGAGCCAGAGGTGTCACTATGCCAAAGACCAAAACATTGAAATGTTCTGGACTTTTTTTACTCCCACCCCAAGGTCTCCTGTAGAATAAACACCGGAGAGAGAGAGAGAGAGAGAGAAAGAGAGAGAGACAGCTAGAGACAAGGGGTGAGGTTAAGAGAGAAAAGGACAATAAAATAAATTAGATTATGCTAAACACCATCCAGGTTAGGCTCAACTCACGTATCTTGTTTCCGTCTTTATTATGTCCACAATAGATTGCTGCAGGAATGAGTCCTAAAACCCGGAAATTGGTTAGAATGTTTGCACTTTTAGTTCCCTCGTCTCAAAGTTAATGGGTTTTTGGTTAGATGCCTGAAATACGGTCTGTGGTTAACACAAGCTTAAGAGATTTTCACGTTTTTTTCTGCGGCACAAATTGATTTAGAAACTTTGACATGTCTTTAAAAAGACGGTTGCTAACAAGTGGCTAAATGAGACTGCAGAGGTTGTCGGGGACATTAGACATCATCACGCTGAACACAGAAATTCATCTACTCACCAGTCCACCTTTACAGCCTCTAGTTGTGTTTATACTTGAGCTAAGAGGAAAGGCTTTTGTAGATGAGGTACACGTGCAAAATCAAATGACAAGTTAGGAGCTTGTAACGATAGCTTTTTACTATTACAATTGAATAAAAGTGGTGTTCCTTCGTGAAGATTATCTTGCTGAACAAAGCATGTAAGTATCATAAACTTTTGTTTGCCACAGATCTTATTTTCTGTAATAACCCAAAATCCAATGGAGAAATCCCATTGGCTTTTTGTGGAGGGAACCAGGGCGATGCTAACTAAGTCGTCCCTGCAGCACTCTATAGCTTAGGCCCTTCCCCTCCGAGCCATTTTTGCCAAAAACACTATAGTTATATCGTTACACACAAACCACACAGCCCATGCAGTGTGTCTGTGACAGGGAAGAGAGTACTGTTGTATGTGTTCGTTTATCAAGTTTGTTTATCATGCATGCCGATAAGCCTTTCAGACAGACTGGCAGATGGGCTGCGTGTGAAATTACTTTTTCTTTCGCTTTCCAATAACTTCATATAATATCTTCCATTTCTCTTCTTCTCTTTCCCTTACACTTGCACACATTGCTTCTCATTTATGTGTGCGCGCACACACACACACACACACACACATTCTCAATTACTCTCTCTCCCAGACACATATCGCTTTACTCTCTCACCCTTTATGTTCGATCAATCTCCCCCGTCTCTCCCTACCGGCAGCCAATAGCGGAGCTGACGGTGTAAAGGCCATTTTCTGTGAATCAGAGCGTTGTTGTGTCTTTCCCATTAGCTATTCATGAGCTCTCCTGGCTGAGGTTTGTATACCTGGATTGGTGCGCGGTGCGTTCAGGAGATGCAGTGGCTGACTGAATGTGGATTAACGAGAGTGTCACGTTTAATACAGTCATGTGATGTCACCAGGAGAGAGAGAGAGAGAGAGAGAGAGAGAAGGAGAGGCTTGTTTATTTCATCAACAGACTAAAGGAAAAGCAGGTCTTGACCTGCACCAATTTGTTTTGTACAGCTGAGACAGAAGACAGATTAGCCGTGTCTGTGGATGTGTGTTAGTGTTAAACATTTTCTAGCAAGGACTGTGTGCACTTGTTGATGTTTTGGCACCTGCGCTGTGCATGTACAGTTTTTCTCTACGCTCACCCTTTGTCATCATAACCATAAAGGCAGATATAAATAATAAAAGGAAAGAAATCAAGAGAGGTGGGGAGATTGAAATGAAGGAGTGAATGAATAAAAGTGCTGACTGTGTGGGGGGGTGATGAAACGCTTCATCATCGGCTGCAATGCTAAATGACAGCATGATAGAGAAAGAATGAGACAGAGGAGAGGCACAGGGTGAGATGGAGATGACGGGGCAGCACGCTTAGGTGCAGAGGCAAAGAGAAGAGGGAGGGTAAGCGCTCGAAGAAGAGGAGAAGGAATCGAAGAGAAGTGAGAGGGCATGCAGTGAAGTGAGAAGGAAAGAGAGTGAATGAGGTGAGAGGTGATGTATGTACTCTCCTGAAATCACTTGTTCTTTTTATTTGTAGTTCAACTAAACTGGACGGTATAGGACAAGGAATACCAATGACTTGGTATGGCTGTATATGTTCCTTTTTCTATAGTATATCAGTAGCATATTTTTATATTTATATATTCACATACGGACTGCAAGATACCTGGATTTTCTGCTTTGCTTTTTCTGCACACACACACATGCATGAATGTGTGCACACAGTCACGCACACACACACACACGCACATACATACACACACACACACCTCCCCACATTGACTTACAAATTGCAAGAAGACTCAGGGAGATGAAACTCTGAACTTTGAATTCCTGACTAGCTTTGAAGTTTTCAAACATCTCTCTCTTTCACCCTCTCTTGTCCCTCACCCATAATGTGTGTGTGTGCTTGAGAGAGAAGGGAGGTGTGGTATCTCTATGGGGAAAGCTTTTGTAATTGGGCTTTTTTTTTATATTCTTCAAGCTCTCTGCTCCCAACTACAGCTTTCTTTCTCATGACCATTTACCAGGGAGACCCCATCCTCTGTGTGTTTTTGTGTATTTATCTGAGACACCTGTATATGTGGATAGATGCTCAGGGCTTTACCAACTCCAGATTTTTAAACATTATATCTTGTTTGATAGAAGTAAAGTCAGTCAAGTCCGTTTTTTATCAGATTTGTGGTAATGCTGCCTAAAAATATGTTTTTCACAGACACTTTAATTTACACAAATGATTTATATTTGTAACTATTTCAAACACCAGAAGAACCATATTAATATACTTAATTTCCCTTTGCAAAGAAACAGCAATATCTGCCTTTTGGATGTCATTTCCGAATAGCATGGGATCATTATCCATGGTCAAAAAACTGAGGAACGAGAGAGAGAGACAATAAAACAACTCATTCTGTAATTATATTTGGTCTTATTTTAGTCCAGTGATTCACTAACGCATGAACATACACACAGACACAGATTCACAGCGTGTTTCTGTATCTACCCTGACACGAACTCAGGTTATTCAGAGTTTGAATGAGTTGTCCTGTCTCTTTGTATTATGTGCCGATGACTGTTTTCTTGTCTGTCTGTGTGTGGACACTTTTGAAATGTTGGTTTTGTTTTTCTCTTGAGCCAAGGCCAAGAATCTGTTCAGTTACCTCTGAAAGCTTTATATTCCCCACTGGAATTAACTTGTGCAGGTGTGATGTGACTCAGTCTGATTGAATATTAGTGCAATGGCCTGCAGTTTTCTACCAGATACCCGTGGTAAACTGCAGGTAGCTAGAATCATGTGTTATTCCTGTTGTTAAAAGAACTTCAGTCATGAAGACGCCCACCACCGTCCTTAAACTGGGACAACTACTGCCATTAATCACTTTTTGGTGAAAATGAGAAAAGTATACCTGCAAACAAGTGCAACTCAGGTTTGGCTCAAAGAGTATTTGTGACAGCAAGATAATTAAAGATATTTTGAACAACCGTTTTTTTAAGCCACCCTCGCAAGTGTCTCTTAAATTTTCACCCAAAAGAAATCCAAAAATATCCACTCCATCAGCTCACTGACACGCAGAAAAAATCGAAAAGCTAAACAATGAATTATTCGGCAAACAATGAGCACATATGCCTCAAACAATTCTCCGTCTGTGCTTTCTTAGTCATTATCAGTTGACTTGTTTGCTATTGCTGGAAACATCTCTGCTAGAATAGGTATGTGTCTGACCTCCTATGTGCGTCTATATTTGTGCGTTATCTCTTGAATATGTTTATAAACATGTAAGTAAGTAAACAGTCAGAAAAGAAAGTGATATTGTATCTTGGCAAGGACATTTGTCAGTGTTATTGAATTAATTTAAGTCTGTAAAAGGAACGTTTACTGAGACGCAGTCTGCCCTTCAAATGGTGTGTCACTGAGCTGCCCTTGTCTGAGGATGGTGGGAGAGGGGGAGGGAGGGAGGGAGGGAGGTTTGGAGAATGAGGGAGACGAGGAAGACATGGTGTGTGTTGCAGTTGGTGGCAGATGTTGTCACTGTGGAAAGGAGGAAGTAGAGGAAGTCAACATCCACATTTGCACACACACTTGCATTTACAGAGCATATGGACTTGTGCACAGTCAGGCACAAGCACAATATGAACACACACACACACACACACACACCCTGAAACGCCTCCCACGTACCCGACAACAACAAATTTGTTAAAATGTGTGAAGAAAAGGGCAGAGGGACAAAAAGAGTGAATGAGTTAGTGAGAGAAGCAGGTCGGAGAAGTGAAACTTAAAGCTGTCCACGCCCACACAGGTAACAGGTAAATGACAGTGCCGGAGGACATAACATGCACTCCTTTTGAATACAGTGCTATGCTTCAGCCCAGCTCAGAATCAATGCTACAGGGTAGAGATAAAAAGAGGATAGAGGTGAATACAGGGCAAGGATAGTGGAGAACGATGAAGGCACATTTGATAAAAGACTGGAACGGAAGATGAAACGGTGAAGACTGTGGGACGAAGTTCAGAGTGTATGGCCAGGATGGACACTGGAGACATGCTTCTGGTTCTTGCCTGAATTTCAGATTTTTGGCACTAGTATAAATGAGCAGAGCTTAAATTACTCATCAACAGCACTGACGTTAGTGTTTCCCTGTGGGGTTGATTCCACGGTCTTCAGATATATTTCCTTTGTGGGTTGACGTCAGACACTCAGAACTGATCGCCCTTTCAGGTGTAGAAAGGTGGGAAAAATGTCAAAATTAGACATTACTCATGTCTATATACACTGATCTTGTTTATCCTGGTAGTCTATTTTAGTCTCATCCATCCAGTGGAATTTTTTTTTGCTTGCATTCACACCATGATGTCACATGAGCATCATTGAGGTCACCTACGATTCGTTAAAGTCACATCAATTAAATTATGTAAAGGTGTGAAACGGCCTGGTTGTCAGGATGCATCGTTAAGTAGGCGATAGCCCAAAGTATTTAGACTACCTGTTCAAAATGCCTCAAAGCTGAGACGCCCTCTGAATGTGATGCCTCCTCAGGAGATGTGGACTTTACCACTCACATGTGACCTCAGTGACTCTCATGTTACATCTCGGTGTGAATGACTTGCAGAGCCTGGTTTAGATGGGGCATGCATTTGAAGTAAATTGCTTATTTTAATGATAACTGCAATTCGGGCAGGATTATCAAGTGGGGAAAGCTGTATTCACCTTTTTATTACTTCTTAGTCCGTCTGAAATATTATTTTTAGATCTTTGAGCCTCTTTAGAGCAGAGGGCTGGACACAGACTGAGCCTCAGGATCTGTGAACTAATGCTAGAATAAAAAATACACAATGTAGAGTGAAACAAAAAAGGTATGCTGTTTCCGTACAGTCAACTCCCCTGCTCCCTGTGCATTTCCCTTTCCTCACCCTTACTTCTCACCTGCACTTCTTTGCTCAGATGACCTTCTCCCTCTCCCAAGTCCTCCTCTTGCTCCCTCCCCCTCTTTACCTCTGTCTGGTCTGCCGGGCTGTTACGGTGATATCCTGGGTGCCGCGGTTTTGATCTCCGCCTTCAATAATGAATGAAAGGATACGATTCGTCAATCACTTCAAAACCACGTAGCCCACAATGCCCAAGGTCAGGACAGTGGCAGCTGTCAGAGGGGATGATGGCTAGCACAGACAGGTGGAGGGTTCCCGGGCACATGCACCACACGTACACACAAAAGAGAGCACCTGCGCTTTGTTAAAGGAAGGGCAGATCAAAATGTAAGAAAACAGGGAAGGGAAAAAAAGGAGCTCCCTTAGGATCTGAGATCATTTGCTGGCAGGTGAGAACAGATATGGATAATAAAACAGCAGGGCAATTAAAATCACTGGCTGGCAGAAAGTGTGAGAGTCAGAGAAGAGAAGATCTGACAGAGAATGAGAAGGAAAGAGGGGGATGAAGTGATACTGTGGTTTACAACCACACTTTACTTTCTCAGTCTTTTTCCTCATTCTGTATGTATAGGTTTTTCTGCGTGTACATGGATGTGTGATGAGTGCATTGAGTGAGATGGAGCCTCGAGTCATGTTGTCAGACTATGTGTTTGTGAAGTTTCTCAGTATCACTGCGGATCTGGGTCGAGTGTGTATGTGTGTGAAGCCCAGTGGCTGTGATGTGAAGGCGTTGTAGTGATCTTGTATGACAGGTTCAGGAACAAACTGGTATTTCCTCCACCCACCATTACATGGTGGTACAAGTGGCACACCACTGTCATCTTCTGTTGTCCTTTTCAGATCCGTCTATGGACTCAAGCCTAACTGCATGTTTGGTTTCTCTAAGTGCGGAAAGACTGCTGTTTTTAATGAGGGGATGTAAAATACTCAGGAAGAGGCAGAGGGAGGGGGAATCCGGGGGATAAAAAGAAAGCGCAGAGAGTAAAGCAGAAGAATAATTATTGTCTGCGTGTTTGTGTTTGTCATTCAAAAGTATCGAGGTGTTTTCACAGTCGCTTGTGTACACAACTTTCTTCAGAGAGATAGGAGCCGCCGTCTCAGCAGGAGGTATTTATTTCACTCCCTCCCTACTCTCCCATTCACCTCCTCTCTCCTCCTGTCCGCCTGTCTGCTCATCAGGAGATAGGAGCTGACAGTTGTTTTCATGTGTGCGTTTCAGTGTGTGTGTGTCCTAGCAGATGTGCCCTGCGGTGTGGCCCACCTCTTAAATGTCACTGATCACAGTCTCTTTCGCCTGATTACCCCCAACCCCCCTTCCGATCTCCCTCCACCACTCGCATATTGCCCCTCCATCTTCCACTCCTCTGCTACAGCCCTTCTGCCCCATTTATTACCCCCTTTACTTCCCCAATCCTCGGACATACACTCCCATGACCCCATGCATCCACAACATAACTCCCTCAGACATGCAAGGTTGAGAGAGTACATACACACACATACTCTTACTTACAATTACATTCTGTGCTGTTTTGTTGTACCAAAGCAGATTATTGCACATAAAAGTCTTGTTCAATTTAAGTACACCATATTAAAACTGACATTTTGACAAGATGTCCAGTACAAACACATGTTCTGTATATACACACAGTTACACTGACATTATTAAATCCCAGAGTAAGCAATAAACTGACATTTTAAAAGAAGTGCCTATTCACAGTTTTGGTTAACATCTTTCTTATGCTAACCTCCAAAGTGAATTACACTCTGTCCAGTCACAAAATGAAGACAGGCCAAATTGGCAAATGGCCAAAGACACTATAATTAAGTAATAATTGTGCACATTTGTTTCCTTTCACCTGCTGCTGTACCTGCGCCGAGCACAACAGAATGTTAATGTGAATCCAAGCTGCGTTTACCTGTTTTCCGAATGTGTTCCTCCTTGACAACCTTTTTGTTGTTGAGGTTGTTCAAGAACATTCTATAACTCTCGGTACATTATACGATCACTGTCTTTGACACAAACACGCTCACAAGCAAAGTCAAGCCGGAAATGTTTGCCTCAGCTTGAATGTACTTGTATGTGCATTTGAGTGTGTGTATGTGTGACGGTGCAGGCAACATGTCTCCCTGTCTGACATCTGCCAATCAGCACGTCAGGATCAGTCAGTTATCTGTCACTTCCCCCACAGACAGCTGTCAGTCAAGGCTCCTGGAAACCGTGATTGGAGCAGGCAGGGAAGGAGCTCGTAGGAGGGGGCTGTGATTGGCTGTCTGAGCAGGAGGAGAGGTTAGGGTGTGTTATCCGGTCTTCAGTTGGAGATGCTTTGTTCTTGCAGGAGTCTGACATTCAGTAGTCAATTAAAGCAGCTGCCAACTTGAAAAGCCATTAGTTAAACTCCTGATCAAAGTTCCACACTCACATCCTGTTTGCCACACCTACCATTCTGCTCCATCTATAGACGAAGCAGAGGACACATTTTGTTCTCTTGTGCAGGATTTCCTGCTGTTTCCTGTCCAGGAGCAGTACTCCTAGTCCAGGGCAGTTCAGTTCCCCATGGACTCACTATCCTACAGTCCAGCTGAGGCCTGTTGGGATCAGTGTGTGAGCTGCAGCCTAGCGGGTTACCGTCACAGATGCTTTGATTTTATCATCATCAAAGGCAGCAGGTGTTTTGTGCTTAACTGTCATCTGCTTTGGTCAGTAGATTCCTTCAGTTATAGCTGTGTAACAACTGATCTGACCAAGATAGACTGGTTCTATTCCAGTTTGGACCAGCAGGTGTTGACATTCAGGACATAAAATCATACCGTGTGTGGTGTTTAATGAGTATTAAGCGTTTGCCTTTTGATCCAGTTGCTGCCCCGTTGTTCTCATTAAGGTTATTTTAAACATGTTTGACTTTTACGCCTGGAATCGAGACTGTCAACATCGCTTACAGGGAGAAATGATTCAAAAAAGAAAAACCGTGCGCCATGAGAGAGAATTATATTATAATCCAGTTCATCAGCTTTCAGGTCAGAGCTACAGCTCACCTGAAATTCACCTCACTCTTGTGAAGTTCACTCACCTTCAGCTCTGTCTGCAGAGTTATAGTTCCTGTTGATATGTGTGCATTAATATGTGCTCCTTTCTGACTTGCAAGACTAAAGAATCATTTTATGTGGGATGCGTAGTTTCTTAGTTACAGCAATCTTAATTTCTACCAGTTTAATACTTGCAAGTATTTATAACGGCCTCAGTGACAATTTTCGACTATTTTAGGTGCAAAATTTTGATACATTCGTAGTATTTTTTTCACCTGACTTCTCTGAACTCTTCGATGGGGGAAGAAAATCTAATTTCTCAGCCCCTCCACTTTATATTGTTCAATTAATTAGCCTTTTTTTTCCTACACTCTTTTTCTGACTGGTAGCAACACGCCAAAAGCTCAACTCATAATTCTTCCCCCGCCACACACACTGTCAGTCCAATTAAGTGTTTTTAAATGCCTGTTGAAACAAGCGCTGGCAGACTTATTAGATTAAAACGGAATAGAACTCATTTGCACCCCATAATCGAATAGACTGCTTTTTACCATGAAAAAAAAAAAAAAAAAAACGCTTAGCCATGCAACTTTTACCCGCTTATTCATAGAAAAATTACTTGTAATAAAAGAGTCTGATTTAGTTATTTTCTCCCCTTCAACCTCATGCCTCTAAAGGCATGGTGAACAGTGAGTGTGTGTGTGTGTGTGTGTGTGTGTGAGAGAGAGAGAGAGAGAGAGAGAGAGAGAGAGACAGAGAGAGAAATGCTATCAGTAAAATCAGTATTCATAGACTATAGCCAGTTCTGCCAGCCCTGTCTCACAGTAGGGGTTCAGCTCTATGAAGATAAAGTGATTTTTCTGGAGTGAGTGACCCTAATTCTGACCTGACACACGTATACACACCCACAGTGCACACGCACATGCACACACCGATCCAATAATTAAGCAGGCACTGCTGGAATGAGATCCACAGCTCAACTTTAGTTTTATCCCTGCACTCTCACTCTCTTATGTCAGTGCTCTGAAATGCTTTCACACCGCAGGGTTTCCTCTGCATATCTTAATGCAAACTGGACCACCTAAGGTTTTTTTTGACCACCTCAGCCAAACTTCCAACACAAGAAAATCAACACCTTTACCCGTGCTGTTACAAATTAAGCAGCACCTTGACCTCACGTCGAGCCAGAGACAATCTCGCATTTCTCCACCGCTGTTACCGTAGAATTCAGGATTAATTCTGGGATGTTTAATGCAGCACAATGTACGAATGATGATTGCTGTTGGCCCATTTCTAGAGGACAAGTCATCTAGGGCATTATTTCCACCACACATTCACTCACTATAAAAGTGCAGATAGACGGAGAGACGGAGTGGAGAGGAGAGAGGGCGGGATCATAGTGGACTATCAGCCCTGGAGCCTGACCCTGCTCCTCTTCTCCTCCTGTCCTTTCATCCTCCTCTCCTCCCTCTGCACTCTATCACAGAGCTCATCTCCCCGGCAAATTGAATTCCTCCCCAGAATCTGCCTAAGCAGCTTCATGACTAAGGCCCGAGAGCAGAGAGACGCACATGTTGCGGCAGGGAAAAAGTGTGTGTTTGCGTGCACACGTGTGCACGTCTGCCTCTTGACTCTCCTGTCACATTTGGAGGCCGATCTCTCTGTTAGGCAACATTCCTCCCGAAGAGACAAAAAGCGGAGACCTTGAGCTGCCACACACTTTGACAGAGATGGACCGAGGGGCAACAAGAGAAGGAGGGAAGAACAAAGAGAGAGAGGAGGTGGTCTTGATAGACAGACAGGTGGCTGGATAGTACAGCTTGAGAAAGAAAGACAGGTTAGGGGAAAGGGAAGACTGTTAGAGAAAGAGTGAGAGAGGGACGTGTTGACATTGAAGGACAGAGAGATAGACAACGTAGAAGAGCAAGAGACAGAAGACATCAGCGAGTGAAACGTAGCTGACTTTCTTCCTCTTAGATGTGGAGTTCTCTATCTGTAGCCCCTAATGGACTCCCTTTAAAGTAGACGAAGGGATTAAAGGGCGGTGAAGAGTGGGGGGGAGGTGGATGCAACATGCAGCTGTATGAAGAAAGTGGTAGATAAGTGGAAGGGATGGAGGCAGGTTCAAAATGTCCACATCTTTCTATTTGTACAGTATGTACGTGTGCCAGCCTTTCTAATTGAGGGTCATATTTGGTCAGCTGTTAAAGCTGCGTCTCTGCTGCTCTCTCTCTCTCTCTCTCTCTCTCTCTTTTACACACACACGCATACGCATACACACACACACACACACACACACACACACACACACACACACACACATACAGGCAGCCGTGAGTTATAGAGCTGGTCAGCAGTATGACATTGGAGTCTGCATTGCCAGCCATCGTCTGTAGAAACAGAATATTCCAAATAAATCCTAACGCTCACATGCACACACCATTTTCTCTCTTCCTCACACACACACAAACACACACACACAATCTGTCTTCGATGGAACACTTCCCTCTTGTGCTCGGAACAGGCAGCTATCAATCTAAAATACAGAGGGAGATGGAAGAAACAGTGAAAAGTAGAGAAAGAGAAAGGGAGAAAAAGGTGGCCCAGAGACATCCACAGGGAATAAGGAAGGAAACTGAGACGAATTGAGGGAGCTGGATGAAAGACAGAACTGAAAAAGTTGAAAAGGCAGGGAGGAGCGAAGATTGAGTTGACAGGAGAAGCGGAGAGGGAAAGAGAGAATGTAAAACTCTGCCTTAGAGTTATGGACCTGTCCATACATACTGTAGCAAGCAGACAAGCCTGCCCCTTCTAACCCAGTTTGTGTGTGTATGTGTGTGTAAATGGTTGATGGGTTGAATAAATCTCATTTTCCACAACCCCCCCATCCCACCCAACCGTACCCCCACCATATACCCCACACCCAGATGCAGATTTTTGTTTAGTGGGTCCAGGCCTCAACACATGCTGACAGGTCCTGCAGCTAGTTGCTGTAGACAGACTCTTTAGCCTTGATGCCTCTATGCTGTGTGGGGGTGAGCCAGATCTGAACACATGAGCCAAGAGTTAAAGACTGGATGGCATTGTTTAGACAGCAGCTTCAGCTCAGCTATTCAGCAAATATACCTTGCAAGGCTAGGCGAGTGATTTCAACAGCCTTATCATAAGATGCAGTATTGGTACTCTGAGTCACTGTACAGCACAATATTGTACAACCTCTATTGGATACTTGACAGTCTAGCAGTGCACTATATGAACTGTAAGTGATAATATAAAATGTCGTGATATATAGAAAAATAAAAGATGATATGGAGGTAAAGAACCAGTATGGATTACAGTAAAATGTTGTGAACTGTATCAACTGGGCGCACACCACAAGCTTGAGTGAGTGTGACAGTATCTTTTCTGATCAATTCCACATCACATCACATCTGAAAAATAGGACGTCCAAACTTGCTACACATTTGGGTCATGAGTGAATGCCAACTATAGTTTGACCTTTGTCTTCATGCAAAGCCTAAAGTTCAATATACACTGGCATTTGATGCATTTCAGCTGATGCCAGCAACACAACAGATGCTCTGTGCAGACAGAAGGAGTAGTCAAGTTACAGGGTGTTGTTCCAGGGAGTAAATGTGATAGAATTGCTTCTTTTCTGGACCGTTGATGCGCATCACTGTTAGGAAATAGGACATAGTGAAGCATGTCGCCATGCACAGACCACTGGTGTGTGGGCTTACAGAGGAAACAATAGGCGGGAGTGTTTTGACATGCATCATGTGCCATGTGTGTGTTCTCCCTAAGGGTACACAGTAATAAGTAACAGTAATGTCATAATTTATTATATTGTCTAACGTCAAACATAGCACACCTGGGGTAGTCAGTTGTAATTACTGCTGTTATAAACGTCATAATCTCTGTTTGAAGCTGGAGTGCGGAACTTTTGTCTCCTCCTTCTGGCAGTGAGAGTAATCTATGAATTACACAAAAACTGTTGACGCCTGCTCACGACGTACTGTAGCGGACTGACCAGGAGCTGTGGTGCCAGTCAGAGTGCAGGTCTGCTGAAGATAATATTTTTTGTTATGTTCCAATCCTCAATACAGAGGACTCATGTCTTTCAGTACATGGCCCTTTAACAATAACTAACAACCAGGTGTTTCAAAAGGCGCCAGCAGACAACAAGGAACCCAAATCACACCTGGTGGTGATAGACTTCATCAGCATTGTGTGAACCCATTTGGCAGTGGTTTGAATGTAACGGACGTTCATTTATATGCAAAAGTCTCGCACTCCAGCTTTAATATAAAATCCGTCTAAGAATGAGCATTCAGAATATATTGCAACAAATAGGTCCATGTTCTTGTTCATAACAGTTAGATTATCTGACAATTTACAGGAGATTTTTTTGAGAGTATGTGTCTGTAGGTTTCATGACCACAGTCTGCACGAGGAGTAGTAGAGGAATGCTTTGATTGACCTCACTAATGGAGTGGGGGATCTCCAGAGAAAGTCCTGGCAAATCTTGTTAGATGAGTCTTGCCAGATTTTGGTCCACTCTGTCTCTCTCACACACACACATTCTGTTTCAGGTACTCCTAGTTGCTGGTATAAACGAGATAGTGATAAAGGTTTTGTTGGCTGCAAGAGCAGCGAAGACAAAAATACAGTAGTAGAAGTAGAATTAAAATAGTCACATTTTTTATTGTTGCTTTCATGTCAGATGTCATTTTAAGCTTGACATTTGTTTTCATATCTGCTTTGACATTTGCTAAATGGCACCTGCCGACATTATTACAGAATTTACTGATTCCATTCTAACACTATATTCAATAAAATTCAGGTACGTTGGTATGTCAGTGCTTTTGTCAACCCAGTGTTTGTGCAGAAGACAGAACATGAATATAATACATTTTTTCATTTTTTGTGGTGGATGAATACAGATAAAATTGTCTCTATTGTCCAAGCATGACTAATGCAGACTTTTTTCAGATAACGAAAATAACAAATGTTCCTTTCTCTGTCTCCGTCTGTCTGTCAGAGGTGGCTCCCTACCTGCGAGGGGGTGGACTGGGGCAGCAGGTGGTGTTGGAGGGAAACAGACTGGTGCTGACCTGCCTGGCTGGAGGCAGCTGGCCTCTGCAATACCGCTGGACTCTCAACATCAGCAACATCACCAACTGGACGCCACAGTACAGGTCAGTTATCACAGACGAGCTGGTTACGTGTCAGACATTTTGTCATGGATCTCTCTGTTGCCTCTAAACACATGTTTGCCTCTTTGTCTGTCTGGCATCTTTTCTGTCCTTCCTTCTGAGAATCTTCTGTGTGTTCAGTCATGCCTGTTGCATGGAAAAACGGCTGCCCGTAAGTGATGGAGAGTGTGTAGAGAAGGTCAGAACATTTAGACAGTGGAGCCAAAGTGAGATTAATAATTACATTAGTACAGTAAATATGTATATGGTCTGTGGAAAGAAGAAGAGAACCACCATTCTCTCTGGTTTGAATACATTTTTTCTTTCTGCGCATGTTTGCCTAACTGCAATGTGTACCTAACGTTAGCTGAATTAACATGATGGGCGTCAGCCAGACAACGTAAACCAGATGCTCGTAAAAGTATGGCCTTCTAATTTAATTTGTAACATTTCATTTTTAATTTAAATTTTTTTTAACGTTAAAGGGGCAGGTGAATTTTTATTAGACGAGCTGTGGCTGGTAGGGGAATTTTAGTTTCCCACCTTTTAACGTGACGCGACGTTGGCCTGAAACTTATCGTGATATGTAACGTTAGCTAATGTTAGTGTAGAGTAAACGTTGTTACAGCCAGGGACCAGCGAATACTGTGTGTGTGTGTGTGTGTGTGTGTGTGTGCTTCTGTTTGTGTGTTTGAGTTTAGTTGTGATGGTTAAGGTTAGGGTAAGGGGCTGGCGAATGCAGTATGTCAATGAGGGTGTGTGTTCTTCTTCTGTTATATTTCCAGATATTAGACGCTTCACAGCGGGTGCACCCGCTTTGCGCACGTCAGTACAGTTATATTCTGATTCAATGCTTTGGGGGATGTAAACACAAATCTTATCGGATCACTTTATGTATCATCCATGTAAACAGTTAAACTGGAATCTCTAATCAGAATAATTTCAATCGGATTGAAGAAATATTGTCCATTTATCCTGGCTACTATATCTGAGCGTCTTTCTCTGCCTTTTGGTTTACCTCTCCTTCTCTTCCTCGGCCCCTCTTTCTCTGTCCCTGTGTGTGTTGGTTGGTAAGAGCTAAGCAATCCCTCTCTGAAAAACTGCAGCTGTGAAACAAAATTGTTTTTCACATCATTCAGAAATAGAGGGAATCTTGGGAACACATACACACTGAGGGAGGAGCGCTTGAGCCAGCAGTTTGTAGGCAGTCGTTGTTCAAGCCAGGAGGCGTTTTGTAGCTCTGGACTCCTCTCAGCGTTCTGGCTAGTTTAGTTTGGTGAGGCCAAGGCTATGCTGAATTGGCAGGGTGCAGTGAGGGTGTGTGTGTGTGTGTGTGTGTGTGTGTGAGAGTGAGACCATCTGTAATTGTAAGCCTTTATGTTACTGTTAGGTTAATGTAGGCAGGTAGAGCTAAACAAAGGGTTGGTGATTCGCTCCCTGGCTCCTCCTGTCCATGCCAAAGTGTTCTTGAGCAAGACAGTTAACCCCAGTTGGTTCTGATCGTTAAGCTGGTGTCTCGTGTGGTAGCTTGCCGTAATTGGTGTGTTTGTGTGTGTGTGTTTGTGTGTGTGTGTGTGTGTGTGTGTGTGTGTGTGAATGGGCGAATGTTAGACACATTGTAAAGAAATCTGGATAAAAGCCTTATATAAATGCATTCCATTTTCACATATTAAAAATTATATGAATCATAATAATATAAATCACAAACTTTATCCCTTTCTACTCCTTCTCTTTAGAATATAGTCTGATTTATTTTAAAACTAAAATTTAAACTAAACTTAATTTTTTTTTCTTCTTGAGCATCAGTTCAGCTACAGTAGCCTGTCACTTTTTATTCATAGTGAGTTGAATAAAATCATGACTAGACAAGTTAGACTTTAAAAAAAGACAGAAGTAGCATTTGCTTTGTTTTTAAGAACATCATTGACAAAGGTACTACATCATCTTCAAAACGACATCATTCTTCCATGACAAATAACAAATCTTTCACAAAGAATGTTTTTTTTTAGCCAACCCTTGTGTTCATCAAATGCTGCCTAATGGCTGGTAAAAATGTAGCAACCTGCTTTTTTATTCAGCACAAACACAACACATTGGTGAAAACTGAGAGAATGCCTTCTATTTCTTGGGAAACAGACAGTGACTCATGGGATACTCAAACCAAATATCCATTTTTATATGGCAATACTAGTAGTTTAAAGTGAAATGATGTGTTTCTCTGTATTCAGACTCCTATTCAGTGTAAACACACATTGTATATATACATACAAAACTGATTGAAATTGTTCTTACCTTGAATCCCACAGGAATAAGACCGTGTCAGAGAAATCTACTGAGAAAATATTGTATTGATTGAGACGTGTCAACACTGAACTTTGTGTTTGATGAGAAAAATAAGGGAACACTAGTGGGAATTTCAAAAAGTACAGTGACAGCCCCACCGCACATGCCTATTAAAAAACGTAATGGAACACAGACAGAAAGAGATGCAGTGTTAGGAAGTGTCCAATATCAAAATCTGTTTCAGGATAAGAGCTGCTGTGTTATGTGTCATTCCCGATTCAAATGGAATTGCATGTGTGAGTCTTTGATGTACGTGTGTGTGTATTCGTGTGTGCGTGTGGAGGTTTGTGTGTGTTGGCAGCATACACTGACAGCCTGGGAGTTAAATACTTGGCTGTCCTGGTATTCATAATGAGCCCCAAAGCGATGTCCAGTTTTACTGTGTCTATCCGGTTTGTGTGTAATATATGTGTGTGTGTGTGTTCCTGTGCTTGTGTGTCTATGCATTTGTGTGTTTGTCCAGCATGGCACCAACCTAGATCCTATGCCAAGCTTCCCATTAGTGAAGCACAGTCCATTAAAACCCCATTAACAACCGCTCTCAGAAAAAAAAAAGAAAAAAAAAACATGCACACAGTCAAAAACATGCTCATGCACAGCGAACACAGACACGTACACACACATACTGTACATGCACCACTCCGCCTTCCCGTCTGTTATTGGGGAACTTTGACAACCTTCGGCTCTATCCATTCTCAGATCAAGGTCGTGAAAGAGAATTACACAAGAGTGCATACATATTGACAAACAGAAGTCCACCATATTTGCCTTCTGTCTCATGTTCTCCAAATAAAAATCCCATCACTTCCTTTAATAGTGTTTGCTTACAGCTCAGAGATAAAGCACACCATCATCACCATGCTATCTTTTTTCTGTCCACCTTTAGGTTGTCCATCCCGTCTCTGAAGAGGACGGATGCCGGCCTGTATCAGTGCATGGTGAGGAACAGGATAGGAGCAGTCATACACCGGAGAACAGAGGTGCAGGTGGCCTGTGAGTACACAAGTGTTCACATCATTATAACACCAATGTTGGAATGACAAAGGATGTTGTTTTTGAGGAAAAGCAGAACCAGCGGCCACTTGCTCCACACCAACAAGCAGCCTCTCTCTTAAAGTCTAACTGAAATCACAATTAGTCATCCCCTTTCACTGCCAAAACTAGTGCAGGGTAAATTTATTATTAATATTTTATTAGTACTGAAAAGATGAGGAAAAAAAGACTTGGTTTGAAACTCAATACAACAGTTGGCCAATGAAAATAAAACCAAGTGACGCCTGTTGCTTTTAATAAACAAGCTCAGCCATTCTCTGCCAACACCGGAGTTACCTCCTGTAGTTCAGCTGTTGAGCTGATGTCGGCTCTGACTGATTTCTGGTTCACAAGCCCGTGAATGTCGCCAAAGACACCAGATTTAAGATTTCCGGTATAGAAATACAGAGAGATTTACCTGGCAGTGAGAGGCTTAATCAGCATTGTGTGAACTCGTCTTATGAGGGCTTGAATCTAACGGACATTCACTTGTATGAAAATATATTTATATGACTAATCGCATGCCATCTTGACAGTGCTGACTCTGGAGGGAACAGAGGGCCACATCTGGAGCTAGCTATCACAGTGGTGGTACAAAGATGTGGTGACGTAACTAGACTTTAGTAGCTTGGTAACTGACTCTGAGAGCTTTTCCCTTCTTCAGTAAATCTCTTTATTGAATGAAATTATGTTCAGTCCTGAAAACAAAATGCCAGGGGACAGTAAACGGCACATTACAGAGAAAATAGAAAGCCCTGCGGGTATAGTCACTACGTCACAAAGCTTCTAGATCCACATATTTCGTGAAGACAAATGAATGAATTTTGCTGTTCCACTTTCTGGTGTGACTAGACCTTAATGCTTTTTTCAGCAGTATTGATTTGAATTGCTTTACATTAATATTCTTTCTCGCTAAATGTATTTTGATACATTGGTATTGACAGTCTTTATACCTCTCTCCTCCTTCAGTTATGGGGAACTTTTCTGCTGAGGAGCAGAGAAAGACGGTGACTCAGGGCCGAGCAGCCATCATCAGCCAGCCTCCCCTCGCTTCTTTCCCCCGACCCCTAGTCACATGGTACAAGGACGGACACAAGATAATCCCCAACAACCGAATGTAAGTGTTTTTTTTGCTCTCTGTCTCTTCCTGTCTAGCACACATTCACGCATATATAGTGCAGACTCACTGGTACAAGAGAAGTTCGTAACGCTTCACAGCACAATGTCACACACCACCAACAATGGGTCTTCAGCTAGCTATAAGAAGAAGCTGGCTCGGTATTGTTAGTACAGAAATCATGGCAGAAGCCGAGGACACCAAAGAGGACGTTGATGCAGGAAGCTACGAAGAGAAAAAGAGAGTGAGTAAGGCGCGATTTGTATTTACGACAGTGATGTAAAAGTAAATTGCACTCCGAAACTGTAGGAGTGCCAAGTCGCAAAAAATAACAATTCTTGCATAATAGGGATTTAATTAGTGTGCGCTAATAGCACACAAGTTCTTTTAATCCTTGCACACCAATTCTTATGAATAATAAGCCATTTAGATAACTGACCCTTTTCATTAGACATCTGTACAATAAAAGTTAGACATTATCAAAAGAAGATAAAATGGACTTTTCAGTGAATCCAAGCTCTCTCGCTTGTCTAATCTACGAGGTTATTAAGTAATTTTAGGGGCACAGGAGATGTTCTTTTATATTAATTGTACAGCAGAGACATGAGGGTGCCTGGATGTGTTGTGTAAGCTGTATTTCACAGTTTTTTGTTTAATGCTGTTGTCTGGCACCTTTTGAAATGCCTGTAATTTGCATATTATTCCGTAGCTGCTACAGCTATCCTGTCAGTGTCGTTATTTTGAAAAATGTTCACACAGTGTATTAATAATGTAATTATTCAGACAAAGCAGGGAAGTGTAGGTTTGTTGTGAAAGGTTTTTCAGAATAATGTGGTATAGAGGGATGCAGTATCTTAAATTATTTCAGAATATGTACCTGTTTGAATGTACTCATCAGTGAAAATAGGTGTTGAGATACAGACCCTGGGTGATTTTATTAGGCTGCTTTCACACTCTGAGATAACTAACTCCCCATTAAGGGCACTAACTGCCCCCCTGTGTGTTATTGAGTGAAATTGTCAGTGGCCTTGCTGTACACGTAAATGACCAGACAACTCCTTTGATGACAGTCATCACCTCAAAAGCGCTTGAGAAAGCTTTGTGGAGTCATGTTACATAAGAAAGTTTTATTTATTTATATCTTTTTCATTGGTTTACATCAAGTTTGACTTTGCTTTTTAATTTTAATGGAAATGGATCTCCTGTTAACTTAATGTGGCTTCATTGAGTGTGTCCTAATGACAGTCGACTGCAATTATTTTGCTGGTCAAGACACTGCCTGCATTGCAAGTGTTTACTGTCAGAGCATTACCACTACAGTGCCCTCACCCCTCCTTAATGTCACACACCACAAATAAGAGCACTACCACCACTACCACTGGCAATTAAAAACAAAATTAAAACAAAAATAAAGGCTCCTAATGCTACAACTGTGCTTCAGTTAATTTAATGACCACTTATCCATCAAAGTACTATTGACAGCACAGCATAAAGAACAGCCAAGACACCCTTTGTTCCCACAAACTTCATCCATATTATTTTGTAACATTCTCAAGTGGTCCTAATTCCAGCCTCACAGAGCTGCTACAGAGGCTGTAGACTGTAGAAGAGAAGTAGTTAGTAAGACGTGTTGTCCGATCTCGTTGTAAGGCAAAAGTGGTAATAGCCGCCACACATGGAGGTGGGGTAAGAAGCTAGCTTTCAATATTATCCCTGTATTTAAATATAGCGATAATGGTGCACACTTTCAGACAGTCTTTCAGACAGTGAGTATATATAAATTATCATTATTCATATATATTATTAATCTACTCCAAATTAAGGCAGGGGTTGAAAGTTTACCAGAGCCTGTAGATCCATGTTCATATGAGCATAAAGAACTACCACGAAATATCTATGTGTTTTCCAGGGCCGCTTCCTTCAAAGTTTATACATAAGGAAAAAAGCAGTCTAGTTACATTTGGTGGTAGGGATCTGTTTTGGAAGATCCCCATTCAGAACCAGTTACTGATATAAAAGAAGCCATGCAGACGAGCTGTCACATATTATAGCAATATAGTAAAACATATGCAATTAATAGTAGCATAAAATGAAGATAATGAATGTTGAGTTGAAGCTGAGGTGGCTCCAGAGATTGCAGAGTAAGCGCTGCTGTAAGAGTTGCAGCAGTAGGTTAGCAGAGCATTTAAAACACAATACGATTTGACAGTGAGCAATTGGTTGTCACAGTTTGGCAGGTGTACTCAGCTGAACAGTCAGCTTTGGCCTGCTGATCGTGACACAGATGACGCTGTGGCCTGTTTTGGAGTCAGTATATGTAGCTTGTACATTGTACATTGGCTCCATTTCTCTTGCCCTTTATCTTGATTAAGTTAAGGAAAAAAAACTGATAAACATCCTGACTGAAAAATGCACGGTTCATGCATTTTATTATCAAGATAACCCATTAAATTCAGGGTTTTCCTCAGTTATTTACTGCAGACACAGTTAGTTTCTACTGAATACCTGACTGCCTCCACTAAAGTCATAAAAAATTAACACATTTTTATGAAATACAATGTTAGTGACATTCTGGGAATGAAAAACCGAGGTGCTGATTCACACAGCAAAGGCCTTACACTTAATGTAGGAGGGATTTTATTTAGACCATATACCAATTTTATGCAGAGAGAGGGAGACATGTCACTTCGAATAATTTGACATAAATCATTTGCTCATCCTAATTAACTCTATCGAGTGTCCAGGACACTCTGTCCCCTCCTTAAATGGATGAAAGAAACAGCCAGAAACCGAGACAGAGATAGATTCAGCAGTCAATATGTCACATGATATGTTCTTTCACACCTCTAACAAACAGCTGGCAAAGCTGTACTTGAGACCATTTAACTCTGACAATCTGTGTTCTTGCTGAAACCTTGAACAGTTAAACACTAACTCAGGTTTCTTAAAATTCAATTTGTTGTCTTTGAACAGTTAAACATCAATAAGAAAACATACTATAGCAAAGGAATATATTACATCAAAGATAGATAGATAGATAGATAGATTGATTGATTGATTGATTGATTGATTGATTGATTGATTGATTACTTTATTCATCCCCGAAGGGAAATTAAGTAAAAACATTTTACATCAAAGAAACAAAATACATTTACCTGCAGTTGGGTACATTGGTTAGCCTCAATACACTGTAGCTAACACTGATCTGGCTGTAACCTAGTTAACTTTAGCCAACAATCCAGTTAGTTGCCTCAGTACCTAAAAGTATATTTGGCAGGTTCTGTGAGAGTTCCCAAACAAAAGCTGTCTTTGCACGATGATAGTTAACTCTTTTCAAAGAGTAATTCATGCAGTGGGTCTGATTTGTGCTGGTCCTTTAAAAAAAAAAACATCTTGAATTCTAATTTACAGATCTAAAACCCATGGTTGTAAATTTGTCATAGATTATGTGCACCACTTAAATCAACCAGTTACATTTTTTCTTCATCCTTGTAAATGCACTTTTGAGGATTTTATGTTATTAGACTGGACTGTTTGGGGCCAATGAACCCACCTCTGAATGGGTAGTTAATTCATTTTGACTTAATTAATCTTTAACAAAATATCTATCCAAAAAGTACTAAAAGCAACCTATACAGCAGTTCTAGCACATTTGTTAAGACTGAAACATATTCACACTAGCTAAATAACAAAATGAAGTACACTTAAAAATGGCGGTATACAGTCTAAATGGATAATGTAGAAAGTCAGCCATTGATTAACATTTTGAACCATTATTTGGACCAATATGTAATTATGGTATCACTAATTACACTGGCAGTGATTGGTTACGGTAATATATGAGATGTATAAATAATTGTTATATTTATATTAATTATATTGTTAGATTAAATGTATGCAGAAACATTTCATCTTCTTAATTTTGTAACCATATTTTTTCTGTTTCTGCTTTTCAAAAAATATGCACACCTGTAATATGACTAGAAGAAGGGAATCTCACTACATCATTCTACAACTGTATCAATATAATCTGATAAAAACTTTTATCTCTGCACTGAGAGATGAAGTATTCTGATTTGCTTGAACCCCACATACACACTGTGATGAGGATTTATGCATAACACTTCCTTGGAACCTTGATAGAAAAGACTAATTTGCACCTTTCTTCACAGCTCCACTCTTGTCTCTACAAGACATGTCTTCCACTCCCTTTCCTCCTCTCACCTCCCTGCTCCCTCTCTCACTCCTATTTTTCTGCTTCTAAATTATTCTTTATATTGCTCTGTCCTCTCCGCTGGCTCTCCTTCTCTCACTCTCTGTCTCTTTTACAGTAATTATCATGCTACAGGATATACTGTCACAAAACCCATAAACTTCTGTTCCTGAATAAACTGCTTAACTGCTGCGGTGTACGCACACAAACACACTCACACACTCACACACAATCTGTCTCTGCAGACCAATCTCAGTTGCGTCTACCTGGCTCCAACGTCTCTGTGTGCACTCATGCGTGTCAGAGCGAGTGCACTGAATATTTGCACGGCTTTGCATGTGTAACGTTGTGTGTGTATGCGTATGTGTTTGTGTGCGAGGTTACGCTGGCTGATCCTGCGGTCCGGTGAGACAGGGCCAGATGGTGCCTGGCGGTTGGCTGTCTTCGTGGTGACCGAGCTGATGATGTTGTTTATGAAGTTTATTGATCCGATATGCATCACTCCCTGAGTCCCCAGCCCCATCTCACTGTCTGTCTTTCTGCCTCTCCCACCGCTCTCAATTTATGTCCGTGTGCCTTCCACTAACCCCACTCTGCATATCTAACACACACACACAGACACACACACACACACATCCTGTCTGTGCATGAGCATTCCCAAACTCCCCAGTCCTCAAAATACTGGCCAGAAAAGAACTTACGAGCTGTCACTTCCCACACACTCTGCTCTAATCTAATGGAGCCCTCACTCCCTGCCCCCTCCGTCTCCATGCTGGTCTCCCATCACTCTGATTTGCTACCCCTCTCCTTCGCCCCACAAAATGTTTTTCTTCCTTTCATCCTCCCATTTTCACATTGGCTCTGAACTTCAGACATATTGAGTCTGTTTTCTTCTCCGCTGTCCAGCATCAGTCAAAGCAACTTTGGGACAGTGCTGCCACCTCAGAGGCTGACGCTGTTATATATTTTAGCTGTGACCTGCAGCCCAGGTCGAGGAGAGTGAGCTGCTGTTTTTAATTAGCTCGGAGACCTGTGGCAGATGGACGTGAAATGATTCTCATAGCCAGCAGCTTCAAGAGGACAGCCGGAATGAGGAGAATTAGAACTCCCCTTTCTTCTTCCATCAGGGATGCAGGGAGTCCGGATTGATCAAATAAAGGCACTGATCTATCCAGAAGCATGGCAGGATGGACAGTGAATATTTCAGTTTCTTATTGCGGGGGAGTCGAGTGGTGCGGAGAGTGCCTGTGTCACATGCGGTCAACGTCAGGACAGGGTCTTATGGGGAATATTTATCCTCATAGACCTGGCCTACGCAGCCATATGCTGTGGAGTGTGTGTGTGTGTGTGTGTGTCTCGGCATTCATTCGTTTTAATTTGTCAAACACCACTTTAACAGAGGGAGTGATTCATTATTTTGCCGATTTCCATCACACACACACACAGCAGAGTCCTGAACAGAAGGAACTTTCTCGCTGTCTGAACTTTGCGAGCAGATGTTGTGTGTGTTTGTGTCTGCAAGTGTGTGCATATATGCATGAATGTGTATTAGACAGACCGCAAGATCAAGAGAGAAAGAGCATCATTTGGAGGGAGACTCAAAGGTTTTGTTGGCTTAGATCTCACCACATGTTGAAAATACAACCGACCATTTGAAAGGTCTTCCATCCACAACGGCCCCGCTGCGGTTCATAATTACTCAGTTTCTCACGGCAGCCAAAGGGGAGGATCAAAGTGACTGAGAGAGAGGTAGAAGAAGACATGAAAAAAAGTTACAGGAAATGAATATGGAGTAAAGAGTTTAAGCTTATCTGAATCCATTGTGTCTGGAGCTTAATCTCTGGAGCCACCAGAAGCTTAAATACTGTATGTGACTTTCTTCTCAATGATATGATTAAGTTACTTTTGGGATTACAAAAACATCCCAGACATGTAGGATTTAAGACTTATGGCTACACTAAGAAGAGCCATGTGCCAAAGCTTTCTCTACTTACTCATGTATTGTATTCTACAATCCTGTGTTTCTCTGTCTTTGATAAGGCTTCAGATATGTAGTTTTATTGCATGAACTGAGATACTAAGTATGGTTTTGAGTCATATGTTGTTTACATAGAACATTGAGTAACTTGGTTAGGAAGACATCATTGGTCTGTGGCTTCCAAAAAACCATTGCAAATCACTGTTAACATTTACAATGCTATTAGTCTCGAGTGGTATCTATATTTTCATTCCTTCATATTGTCCTGATATTTCATCAGGGTATACGGTATATGACCGTATTTGTGTATTTAAAATAAAAAAGAAAAACGTAAAAGCTGAGTTGCTTGCGATAGAACTCATAGTAGCATGTATGACACTGTGTAGCCTACAATGATGTGTGTCTAATATGCAGTTAGTCTACTTGGACAGGTCTCGCTGGTTTGAATAGGTTGACCAGTGAGTCCAGTCCAGAAACACATATGCAGCACACTCTCACGCTCACCCAAATGACAGGCACACAGAGAGAGCCGTTAAAGGGACAGACGGCTACAAGACTGGTAAAAACTTTATGGATTTTTTGACTGGTATGCCAGATAGCCAGTGTACTACTGGCACGTATGGACAGAATGTCCCAACTCTGAAAACGCCACGTCCCCCCAACATTATCAGTTATAAATTTGTTCTTCACTGTGTGAGAAAATACACGTGTGGTGTGGTGTGTGAAAAGTTTAAATTGCGTTAGTCTCCCGGTTAATGCATGACAGTTAGCAGCCCTCCCTGTAATGTTATCCCCGCCACTTGCAGTCACCATCTTTCTTAGCTTAGCTGCCCTTTCCACCAGAAGAGAATGACCTCTGGTTGCCTGTGCTGTCCACTCCAATTTCATCACCTCAATACAGCATTCATGTATCAGTTTAATAAAAAGAGGAGTAAAAGAAAAAAGAGTGAGTCTGTAATTTTGACGGCCAAGATACCGGCCAAGCCTAAACGCTATGGCTACAGTTTGGTTAGGTTTAGGCACAAAACCGCTTGGCCAGGATTATGGAAAGATTGCGGTTTGGATTAAAATAAGTACTGTGTCAAGATTAGGGGAATTTAGTCTCATGGTTACAGTAATTAACATGTTAAAGTTATGGAACGTCCTTGGTCACACTTTAAAAAAAAAGTCGACTTGCGGTTGGAAACGGGGAACGAACAGCAGTCTCCTATGTTAAAGACAGATGTTTTATTATTATTAGATGTTTTTATTTTGATGTTACCATCATTATTACCGCAGCCGCTGGTGGGCTTTGTCACTCCAAAGTAAACACATGTTGTTGTGGTCCACTTGCTGAAATGATTAATGCCGTCGTTCTTCTTGGCAGGACAGTCTCAAAAATGAATTAATGCATTTACAGCATGTCTGTTGAGGGGTCATCAGGTACAATGTATGGAGAAAGTTGAAATCAGACATTTACAGCACATTAAGCAAACTTATTTTGCATAAAAGCACTGAATAATTGCTGTTATAGTACATAGTATGTTCTCAGTTGTGGTCTTGCAGTAGTTACATTATTGTAATTGAAGCAAGAATGGCTTAAAGGTCATTAAAATATTGCAGCAAATGCCTTAATATTGGTAAGAGAAGGTAGCATATTTTCACTCACTTCCGGCTATCAGGAAGAATCAGTATTTAGGCCTATACTAAATAAACAGAATTTAACTTGCATGAAATTAACCTTGGGGCACCACTCTTTGAAAAGGGAAATCTAATTAAGGTTGCTACTAAATTATTGGCTCATAAACAGTTATATTTCATACTTCCATTATATTTCTAACACACATTCCACGGAATGAAGTTCTTTATAAAATGAAAGGTTTAATAAACTACTAAAGCACACATAACTGATAACTACTAAACAGACAATCAATGCAACGATTAATAAGTACAACCATGAATACATGCACTGAACACATCGGTGAACAAAGAATGAATTAATGAAGCCATGAACACAGTGACATACAAAACTAGTGAAAGATGAAGCAGTGCATGATCTTAGAAAGACGTATTAACTTGAGGGTGTTTTCTTGACCCAGGGGGTCGCATAAACAAGAGGTTTAGGAGAAGTCCATCAGTTCTCTGTGAAAGCTGTAAACTTGTTCATCGTCCTCCTCATAACGCTGCATAATATATCCTATATCTACATTATATATCTACATTAGCTAGACAAACAGCGTTGCTCTTGCAAGGCAATCAACTTGATAAACAGGACAATCTTGGTTGCTTTGCTTGGCAAAAAATGCCCATGTATATCTTCATTTGCTGTGTAATTTCTTACTGTATTTGATTCCTGTGTATTAATGCCATGAATTAGCTAGAAAAACTTTCTAGAAAATATTAAATTCATAAAGTGTTAGATCTGGTTTCCTTTTGGGACCCATGCTGCTGTCCTTTTTTAAGAATCATAAAAGCCCTGGTCTTTTAATTGGCAGCTCAAATAAGGCTTGTCATGAGTAATTGTTGTCATTAAAGTTTGTTGATTTTTAAAATTGTACAATAAGAAATATCTGTTGTACACAACCCAAAACAAGCTACGTGACCAAGAAGTTGTGAGTTGAGTTCATTGCCTTTTTGTCACTAATGGCAGTAAGGGACAACAGCTAAAAGATAAACCATCATGATGTAATAGCATTTAACATTTCACAGTATATTTCTACATTAAATAATTTTTCAGAAGAAAATAAAAGATGGGACATAAGGGAATAGGAATCTTTTTTGACGCCTGCCTGAACTTGATATTTTCCAATTTACCTCCTCCCATTTCCCTCTCGCTTTCCTCTTTTTTTGCTTCCCTCTTTCCATCCCTTTCCATAATTGAATTGCTTCTTTGGTCACCTAATGTGGCGGCAAATAACAGAATGAGAATTCTCTACAGTAAACTCTTCCATTTCCACTTTGATATTTTACCTCTTTCTTCATTTCAATGGACATGTGTCTGTTGCTCTGTCTCTCTCTTGTTTGCTTCATGTTCTTCCCCTATCTCTTACTTTGTCTTTCTTTTCAGGTAGTATTAGGGGTTGTTGATCCCAGTTCAAAGGAATACTGGTAATCCTGGTATTCCACTGCTCTCGACCTCCAGCTCACCTCAGGTCTTTTAAGGGGAATGGTGAATTGATTTTTTACGTTTAAGATTGTAACAAAGATGTGGAAATTGATTTTGGTTGGTGTTATGTCAACATTGGTAAAATTTTAGGATGTTAAACCAGGTGTTGTGAAAAAGAATTATCATCCAGTGGAACTAATTGGCCTAATTGGCCTTTGGTTGCAGCAAAGTCTGAAGCTTATACAATTCAGTCAGAGACACTTCAAGAAATGTACCATTTATAGCAAAAGGAAAGGAAAGATTCTGCTCTCAAATAATCTGATCAGCAATTCTGCTGGGATTAACTGCTCCCCACTTAATAAATACATGCATGAACACTGAATCTTAGTCAGATCAACAACAACAAAACCTTGGGGTGTATATACAACAAATAAGTGGTAGTTTGGGGTGGTGGAGTAAACTGCCGCAACAAATGGGTATCCGTAACCTGGCATTGATGACTGTTGTGAAGCACTTTGTTACCTAAAGCTATTATTATTATTATTGTTATTATTATCGTCAGACTAATTTCCAAAAGTGTTAGTCTGGAACCTCTCAGTTCATTTTGGATTTCCAAGGGGCGTTATCCACGGGCGGAGACAACCAGTCAGAGCAACAAGATGCCGTCCGGACAGACAGTTCATCCGGTAAGAAGTTCGGCAAACACATATTTCTGATCAACATTAAGTTTAAGTGCAGTTGTTTGTTCTTCTTTTAGAGAAAATTTACCGTCCAGTCCGTTTAATACTGCTGCTGTAGCCCATCTTGGATATTTACAAAGATGCCTGAAAGGCGCTCCTCTCTGTCAGTCATCGTATTATACCGGCCTCATATTAGATAAACGCTTGTGATTGGTTCGCCTGACACAACGGTGCTTCCAGTACCAAGGAAATCAGTTTGAATGGGAGGGGGGTCCAGATGTATCCGCCAGAGCAAATAAAACATGATCTTGCAGATTTGTCTGGTTCCCAGGCTTGGGTATCAGCACACTAAAAGTGAGAAGTTATAATGGCCATGCTGTACACTTGTATGATTATGATTCAACGTTACTAGTAAAGTGGTAGCCAAATAGCTGATGAATGAGCCAGTGATTATAAAGCATGAATGAAGCAGTTGATGCCAATCAGCTAATGCAAGCACGACTTAAGTGCTCTGTCTGAACGAATGCTGTGTTCCATTCATTTTAAATCACAGATGAGTTAGGTCAGGTTCAGATAGACCACATCACTGTGTGAAAACACAATCCTTCATTCATTTGAATGGGTCCACTCTGACGCAGCAGTTGTGCCAGCAAAGAAGGCTCTGGCAAGTAAAAAAACACAGGGTCCTCCAGCAGTTTTCTATCTGGTTCAATTTTTACCACAAAACAATGTGTGTACATTCCTGGTGTAATACTTTTTTATGTGGGGACACTATCTTCCTCTATTTTGGTGTCTGATTAGCCTGCACACTGATGGATCTGTTGCTCAAACTGGACTCACTGGTACCTGAAGCAACAAGCCCCCGTCAACCAACCCATTGGATTTTTTTTATTGCTGAATGCCCACTTAGAATATTTTTAGTTTAGCTTTTTTGTTTTTTTGTCCAATGTCTTGACAGTTGCGGATTGCCCTTTTGCTGACCTAGCTGTTGGCTTGGGAAGCGCGTGGACAATGTGTCCCTTTTGATTCAGTTGATCAGTTGGAGTCACAAGCAGTTTCTTTTTGCCTCACAGCAAAAACTTTCACCAGTACAGCATGCTGTGTGTAGAGCTGCTAACTTTTAATCTCACAATGGAATATCTGAAAATTGTTTATTGTTTTTATTAAAATAGTTAAATTGTTAAAACCCTGACTTGTGTCTGTGTAATTGTGTTTACATACAGCGTATCTCTGCATACATGAATAATATATTCAGTTCAGATTATTTATCATCTTTTCTGAATTCAACAGCGTTAATAATTGCAGAAAGGATTTTCTAACCTCAGTTTTAGCACTAGTTAATTGCCTCTTTACATTTTATGTCTACTTCTCTTTGTGTCTAATTAAGGTCCAGTGTCTCTACTCATACATTTTAGCTGCTTGCAAAAGACTGGTTGTTGCTAAAAATTGGCCAAAGGCGACTTATTCCACCACCACACTGTTATACATGAATTTTGCAGTAAAGAAATCAGATGACTTGTTTAATTCTTAATGTTATCACTGTACTGCATGGGGAGTGGGGGAGCGTCACATGTGGCAAAGGGAGAAGGGGAAACGGGGGTTGCTTTAATTGCGTTGCATTTTCTGGTAATATTATTCATTGTCAAGGTGGAGTGGGATAGAATTGCATTATGAAGACAGCACTTTAGGGCCTGCTGTCGGACTATGAATATTCATTGCTTATTCTGCCAAAAGCAATTTGTTGTAGCTTTGTTTAAAACTGTTGATGTGTTTTCCAAGTCTGTAGGCTATAAGGAGACCCACACGTATGCCACAAGGTAAAAACATTATGTTTTTAATAAATTACATTTCCTTCCCTATCTTGACACAGAATTGGGTAGATATTTTAGGGTTGATAGCACCATTATTTTCAGACCCCAGCTCGCAGTCAGATATATTTGTTGTTTGCTGAGATAACAGCGTTTATGTCTGGGGGATATATCAGGTGAATTTGAGACTCCTCATCTGTCCTTAACTTGTGTCCCCTTCTTGTAACTGTGTTCCAAATTTGCTGTCTTCTTCCAGTCACATTTCTCAAACAACTAAGGTAAAAAGAAAACTTTTTTAAAAGTAGAAAGTAGAAAAGACATTAACTCCGAGGCTGTACTTAATGACGCTCCCAAATGACAGAGGCTGACTGCCTCACACACTCAAGGGAGGGAGACAAGCAGCGGGAGAGGGAGAAGGAGGAGGAGGAAGAGGGGGAGGAACAAAAAGCTCCCTAAACTGCAGGAGTGCGACACAGATGATTGCATCGCAGTTGCAAAATACTGTATATTACTATTAACTACCATGATTACATTTTCCTTTAACATATTTGAGTTATCCTCAACTAATCATCATACTTGATGATCATACTTGTTTGTGTTCCTGTAGAAGTAAACAAATTGTTTATGAACTGAAACTAAGCTCTATTAGGCCATCGTTTACATTTGCTAAAACCCCTGGCACTGGTATTAAAATGCCATCTGTATGTGGGTATCTGGATAAACCAAAACATATGCTATTACAAGGTTTAAACATACGCGGCACACATTACCATCGAAGTGTGGCTGAATATACAACAGCTGGCATTTTGATCTCAGTCATCTACAGTAGATGTATGCAGTCCAGACAGTGTGTTCAGATTTGTGAAAAAGTACTACTCTGGGTGTAGAACCGTCATGACTCACTCTGAAGTTTGCCGTGCACTGAGCTTCACATCAGGGTGCAGCAGTAGCATTCACAGCAGCTGCAAACCCCTTTTTTTGTGGCAAAAACTACCTGCCTTTCATTTCTTTCACCTCCTGCAAGAGACGACCTGTTTCATTTGACCTGCCTCAAATGAAAAGCAAACGCTGGCTGTCGCTTTTCATGTCGAATGTCCCCGTATGTCAGCTGGTCCACCATTTTGGTCCAGACTGAAATATCTGAAATATCTATTTATATCTCCATTCATGGTCCCAAAGGGGTGAATCTACTGATAAATAGGATGTATATGGGATTTTTTTTCACTTTCTCTGTGATATACATCAACATCTACTAGATGAATTGATGCAAAGTTTGTACATCGATTGATGGTTTCCCAGATGATAAATCTTAACGAATTTGGTGATCCCCTGACTCTTTTCTCTAGTGCCCACCAGTAGGTTGGCACTTTGTTTGTATGTTCCCACGTGTGTGTAAGCCTGCAGGATCTAGGTTTAGTGATTCTCTGCTCATCTATTCCTGTCTGCCAGAGAGCAGCTGCTTCTGTCTGAACTGATCACTCAAAGACAGACAGACAACAGAGAGAGAGTGTGTGACTGTTTGTGTGTGTGTGTGTGTGTGTGTGTGTGTGTGTGTGTGTGCGTGTCCAGCCCATGTAACTTGTGCTGATGATGATTCATTCTATGGATGTGTATCTATAAAGGGTGCCGTGTGTTTTGTCTATATCTGATCTGCCGTTTTCCTTCTTTCTACACTTCACTTCATCTTCGTTTTCTCTCTACTGTGTCTCCCTGCATATATCCAATATCATCTCAGGAATCATTATTCCCCCATTAAAGTCTGAACCAACACACTCCCACCTGCCACCTTGTGTGTGTGCATGCGTGTGTTTGAGCGTGTCCTCTGTCTAAAGTCGTTAAATATTCTAAAGACAGAGACCTCTTTTAATTATCCACTAATCACACTTTTAATTACCTGCCACACACACATCCATCACTGACCAGACTGTACACACATGCAGGCATACACACACTTTTACCCTGTACATGCACATACACTCACACTCACATCTGTCATTGGAAAGAGTTCTTAACCTATCGACCATACAGAGAGAGGGAAAGCAGAGGGGAGAATGAATAAGAGAGAGCGTGAGAGGCTACACAGTTCAGCGAGGAGTGACTGATGAAGTTTTGGTTTTGACTCTGTTAGAGGCTGGCAGGTGGTTACCACAAGAGGGACAGAAGAGACGATGAAACAAATGAATAAACACATTAACAAACACACTTTTTTCCAGAGATTATTTATGTCCATGGTTGTTTGCCATCCTCCACACTGGAGTTATGTCTTTGGGGTTCCAAAGCTAAACATACCCAGGATAACCAAACAAAAAGGACAGAATGCTGATTGACTGGTTAATATCGGAGCCATGAGATGACATCTTCAAGATCAGAGAGCTGGATCAATAAGCAGAAGGTCACTTTTCTCTCACAGACAAATAAAGGCAACATTTTAGTACTTCTTGCTCTCGGGAAATTACACTCTCACTTCCTGTGTGCTAACCTCTCTGCTCATGTATTCATGTGGGAGTGTTGTGTTTATGACTTGGGGGGCTTATAGCAAGAAATAAATACATTCACAGTTTTTAAGGTGGTGATCCAATGTACTTTATAGTTCTAACACCTAGCTCTAAAGCTAATATGTCCTGTGCTAAAGGTTTCCTATTTGCCATTATCACCTCAGCTCACCAGATAATTACAGTGTACAGCAACCAATACGCATTCAATCTCACTTATACACATACTGTAACACACACACAAACAAGGTCACACATTGTTCACACTCACGTAGGCCTCTAATTTTGTGCTACTGCAGGACCAGCATTCACCATGATATTTACATCAGCTGTCTATTTTGCACTTGCGCCTCTTGGGCAATTTTCTGGCTCCAAACAAACCTGCTTTCAACAAAGTGGGTGGAGTTGCAGCTAAGGTTGTGTTTATGCCAAGCATATGGCACACTATCTAATTCTAGTATCTTTTTTGCATGAAATTGCGCATACAGTTTTGCCTGTTATTACAAAAAACGAGCGCAATTTTTGTACACGTTCCTCTCAAAAATCACAAAAAAACCTTCTAATGTTTGTTCTCATTTTTTCCCTTTGATGTAGATTTTTCATTTAGTACACGAAAATATATTTAAATGCACATCAAAAGAAGATCCTATACTAGGTTAGATTAATGGGTAATTCTTGTCAAATCTCACATAAACACATGTACATGCTGTTCTATGCTTGCTAAGGTGCACTCAGCCTTTTATTTAGAGTCATTTCAATGTATGCTTGTTCTTGCGAATGTTTTCCCAGTTTAAAAACAACAGCTCTGTCACACTGTATGGCTTTGTACAAGGAGCAGGTCAGTGTGAGTGATGCATTCACTGACAATTTAGCTGCAGGCTTTTTGCGCATTAGAAGATCTATGAGAGCGAGTGTGTGTGGTTCTGTTTGTTACAGAATAATGTAGATTAAAAGGTTTTTGCCTGTAGGCAGAATCATTCTTTTAGCATTGTATTGATTTCCTATCACCATGGTGACAAGTGTATCAGTTAAAAACCCTTGTTTTACAGAGGATGCTGTAAGTGTGTGGTTGTGTTGGATTTGATAAAAAAGCAGGAACATTGCGCT
The DNA here is from genome assembly GCA_031216445.1 of Lateolabrax maculatus. Taxonomy (NCBI): domain Eukaryota; kingdom Metazoa; phylum Chordata; class Actinopteri; order Acropomatiformes; family Lateolabracidae; genus Lateolabrax; species Lateolabrax maculatus. The sequence goes on along the minus strand of CM062204.1, from coordinate 7,329,047 downwards.
TGTTTACTACATACTATTACTACTGACCTTTAAAGCAACAGGAAGCAATTTGTCTACATTTAAATACCAATGTGTGACTATGTTTTTTTAAATTAACAATGTGATCCTGTGTATACATATTTACACGCACACGTGAGAAATATCTATTATTTATTATATGTCATGTGTCAAATGGCTGTGGTCAATAGTGAATACAGTTGAAGTTATTCCCAGATTTAGGCAAGCATCCACAACAAACACTAATGTAACAATTGCAAAATGCATCTTGAATAAATAGTATTATACAGCTTTTCAATTAGCTTTAGACTATTTAGTCACATTAGTCACAGATTTTGCTATTCCATTTATAGATACGTAGCTATCCCTTAATAATAATAATAATAATAATATCTCTAGTTTTGCTAAGCCACTATGGGCAATGTTACAAATTAGTGACCTGAATTCATTATGGAAATACTGGATTTTCTGAACTTTTTGCATTAATGTGATTAAGTATATTGATTATTTTTCAGGTATTTAATTCACTAGATTAGCAAATAAATAGCCATTTCCAGCTGGAAACTTTATCTCTAAGGATAAGCGGTTTATATAATGGATGGACGAATAGATGTGTGTAAGCTAGAACAAACCATGAAAGGACTCCTTCACACCTGTCTGCAGATATATTCATAGAGTAAATTGAAAGTGGAGTCACACTCTTTATTTCAGTTTCAAACAGTCATATGAACCAGAATTGGAAAATGCTTATTTTCAAGTGTGAAGATTACCGGCTCTCTGTTCAGCTGTTCTCTTCAGCTGAGCAGCTGGGAGAAACAGTGTTTGAGAATAAGGTGTGTTTCTCCGGCTGAGAGAGAGAGAGAGAGAGAGAGAGAGAGAGAGAGAGAGAGAGACGGTAAGGCAGCGAAAGAAGTCACCGCCAGTTGTGTGGTTAATTGGAAGCAGACATAATTAGTGCTAATTAGGATAATAGCCATTCGTCTAGAGATCCGTCCACCTAATGGGACTACAACAGTCACTCAGCGCGCACACACACACACACACACACACGCAGTCAAACAAAAGGAGTTGTTACCATCCATCCAGCTTCCTTGTTAGAAGAATGCGGTCTTGTACTGTAGGTTTAATGTACCACATGTTATGACAGATATTTGTACCATGAAAATCAAATGTTTTTCTGTGTGCATTTATATGAATGACCTCCTGTGTGTGTACTTTGATGACAAAGAGACAGACAGACGTAAAGCAGAGGTAGAAAGGAAGTGAGTCATGGACCTCCTGTAGCTGAACAAACAGTGAGTGGAGAGAAAAGTCTCTCTCCTCTGTTTACCCAGCATCTAGCCTCATTCCTCTTTCCTCTCCTGTCTTCCTGCCTCCACCTCACCCTTGCCCCGCATTGCTTTCCTTTCCTATACCGTCGCCTTTCCACTTTCCTCTGCCTGTCCCTCAAGCCATGCCAGGGGACATTAAACAAACGTTGTCTGTCCAGCAGCCCTCTCTAACGCTTACTCTCTCTCTCTCTCGCTCCCTCTCTCGCATATACACACACACACACACACACACACACACCAATTACTTTGGGACTGCAGGCCCAAGGCTATGTGTGCACAAGGATACTCCACTATGTGTGCGCGGGCATGCACTTTCTCTGCCTGTGTGTGTGTTTTATGAAGGACTTATTGGCAGTGGCAAATGGCCAAGCCGGTGAGCGACCACAGAAAAGTCTCCCTTTCTGTGTCCGTTTGACCGTTTGAAGGAACTGTAAAGGTGATTGAGGAAGCAAACCTGTGATTTAGGCACTGCGTTAATTACAAGTCACAGAGCTGCAGAGTGTGTAGGGCAGAAGGTAGGGAAATGTTTTCTGAGTCAGTGAAGGGGCTGTTAAAATCTCTCACAAACACATTAGTGTTCATTACTGTTGTAACCTCTACCATCTTTTATTTTTTTTCTTTCTGTTGCCGTCTCTTTATTGGTCTCATGTGCAGTCACATATGCAGGCTGTAAAAATCATCCAGATTCACCATGCAGAACCAAGACGTTAACAGAGAATACCCTAGTTATTATTAAAGTGTGGACATTTATATATTATTAATTTTGACATAAGAGAGGAGTTTCATTTTACATTATATGACCAAAAGTAGGCAGTCCAATTGGTAAGTGGAGGGGGTAAGTGTTTGCTGTTTCTGTGAAGGAACACCTACTCATCAGGTTGTCTTTTGTGTTCCATAACCACTTTCATGAGAGGTAAAGTGTCACCAGCAAAATGCATTCACTTTTCTTAACGTTACTTTGAATAAGGGCAACTGTTGACTTCACTCAAGCAACTACACATGCATGTGCAGTGCACCACTCAAGTGGGAAACTCGTTGATCTGAAACACCAGCAGTGCTGTGGTGAGTTTTGACTCTTTCTGACAAACTTGTCAAAGCACAAAAGGTTCTAGCTCGTCACGTGATGACTTTAGTTACTAGATGATGGTCTTAACAGTCAGTTTTCTCCTTTTTCACTCTGTTTTCTGTGCTTAATAGATTTTATACAAGTGTAATTATTTTGTAATATTGTACTTCCAACTTTGTGACAACAAATTGTGGAAGATTCTTTTCTGTTTCATGGTGACAGTGCCCCAAAATGAGATCCATAAAGAAAAGGTCCAAACTGACCTGCACAGAGCCCTGACCTCAACCCCATCAAACACCTTCAGGATCAACTGGAACGCCATCTTTGAGCCAGGCCGTATCAATAGCACTTTTTATACAGAGATCCCCTAATAATGTGGTAAAGAAGGCCTTTATTATGCCAGCTTGGCTTTTTTTTTACACTAACCAAACAACGCTGGCATAATGCCGCACCAGTTGTGATTTTAGATTCTCATTCATTTTCATTCTGGCATTCTGGAAGAAAAGATGTGTGACGGGTGTGACTTATAACACAACAGGGTCGGTGTCTAGTGTGAAGTACAACATAAGCGTTTATCGTCCCTGTTATATGGCGGTTGATCTGTCCACTGCTCGGAGGGTAAGGAGCTCCCGGACCTCATTGTCTACCCAAATTGCAGACATTTTCAGTTGCAGCTTTGGAATGACATGTTCAGTAATCTAGGGCTGAAACTAATGATTGTTTTCTTCATCAAAAAATCTACCTATTTTTTACTCAAGTAATCAATTAATTGCCTTGACTTGTCTTGTGTAGGTCTGATTTTACGGCTCTGGATGTGCCTGACGGGTGCCTTTAATAACATGGATGTTTCCGTGTTGTCATTTTCATGTAGTCCTAAATGTTTTGGTTTTGAATTAAATTGAGATAGACACAATCCAAGCCTCCTAAATAGTTGATGCACATTTTTAATGCATCAGCAGCCTGATTCATTATTTCTTCTCATTTGGTTCAGCTCCAACAAGCCTATTACAGAGATGTGGAGTTGTTTTGTAGATGTTTTGTTTTCTCCCTTTTGTTGATTACAAGATAAAAGGGTTGCAGACATTTTATGTTTTAAGTGTGTGAGGGATTTATTTAGGACAAGTTTGGAACAAGTGCTTGAACACACTTAATGGGTCTTGCAGCAGGAATGCCAATGACACCACCCTGCTTAACAGCAACTACTACAGTACCAAATGCAGTATGAGTCGCATAATAGTGAGGGTTTTTAGGTACGTCAGCATATTGTACATGAGCTAAAACATTAATATGGATTAGCATTTTTTCTCTTTAGCAGCTGGTCTAATTTGAAATGGGCCAGTTTACTGCTGTGTTTACATACATTATTAATGTAATGAGACTTTGACAGCGTCAGAAAACATTAATTTAGATGTTGCCCATTATTAAACTGTGTTTAAAAAGATCTGTCAATCAAGTTCAAAATAACAGCAGGCTTCATTCAATTATTTTATTGGTGGGGCTACCCTTGTGTTTAGACTAGAATCACGCACTGATGACAGTTGAGCTGTGAATTGGTGCCTTAACTGCGTTTCAGTATTGCTGGGGTAGAAGATCAAAATCTTGATGCCGTCTTTAGAAAAAATAATTATATAATACTTTTAAAAAAAAGTATCTCTTGAGTCCTGCACATAACAAACTTCACTGTTAAAGCTGCAAAAACGGCATAATAAGTTGACCAAACTTTAAATCTTAATTTTACTTGTAGGCCTTTTCCTCACATTTTTAGCAATCAGAAACTTAAACAAATGTTTTGTTAAAGATAATATTTTTAGGCACTGCATTTTGACTGAGTAAAAGGATTAAAGAATGTTAAGCAAATATACTGTAAAACAAATCTTCAACCCCAGGCTGTGTTAACAATAGCTTAATTTAAACTATGCATGGAAAATCACTAAAGCAGTCACTGTCACGCTACTGGCAACAGAATGTCAGAGCTACTGGCAGCGGTCCAGTTCGCAGTCTTAACTCAGTTAGACTGTTTAATCCCATTACAAAACAGATCTATCATATTTTTCAAAACTACATGAAACTGTTGTAGGAAATTGGCAAAGTTGAGTTCTCTTCATTGTCTTTTTTTTCTCTGTTAACCACCTGGATCATTCCTTATTTCTCCTCACTCTGTACTGTTATATTACATCACTGTACAAAACCTTATATCATCTAAGACTTCAAACTTCTCCTTGAGCCCAATTTACCCCAAAGCGTCACAACTGGCTGTCAGGTATTACTGTCAGCCACTAAGGGAGTAGATCCTCAGAAATATTCTCCACTACCAGCTTTGTGTTTACATTGTGTCACTGTGCATCACAGCCAATTGAATCCATTAAGTTCAGCTATCACAGAAATGCAATTCTTGATGGATGACTTGCACATTTATCCACATAGAGTCCCCACAGAGGAAAAAAGTCTGTATTGTTTGTATCTGAATTGAAAGAAACAAATGAATTTGCATGCACATTAAGGGGCTGTAAATCAATAAAATAAAATAAAACTATCCAAAAAATAATACTTTTACTAATAAGTATGTTGTTGTTGTTATGGTAATGATCATACAGTAGCTCCTCTGTGTGATTATATTTATGCAAGCCTTTGTTTGCAATTGTGCAGATAAAGAAAAGCACCAGCCAGGAAAAAATAAATCAATCAATCATGTAGTATAAATTGATGACTATGGTGCAGAAGCTTTCCTTCTCCTCTTTGCATTCAAAACAATGCATCTCTGCAACTGTGTTTTATAGTTACCAATTACTGTGGGATAGAGGACAACACACCACAACTCAAGCTGACAGGCAATTTTGAGAAAATTTGAATACCTCAATGTGGTGTAAAGTTTGTAATTACACAATCCTAAATTTAAGCAGGATTTTTAAAGTTCTACAGACACACACATAATCTATGCATTGCATTCAGTGGGTAATAACCTGTCTACGTTAACTATCAACAGAAAATGTATTCATGTGTCCACTGACTTAAACACTTAAGCAAACATCCGCTTATAACGGCTGCAAGGACCAGTGAATGCTCCCAACTGTTTAAGAAGGTGTGTGTATGTATGCAGTGTAATGTGTGGGTGGCTGGCAGGCGCTTGCTTTGGGGATGAAGCTGCCAAAAAGCCTGCTGTCTGGACTCGGTTTACAGTTGAGTATCCCTCCCTCTGCCCTGCTGCCACACTCTTCCACCCCAAGCCTCTGTGTGTCAGACGCAGTGTGGTTTAAAAAGGTGGCTTGCTGCCTATCAGAGATAGAGAGGGAGGGCAGACAGGGCCGAGGTGGGCTCTGTTGGCAGGAGAGTCAGTCTCCAGACCTAACACACACATACACACACTTCTAGGAGCACTTAGATATAAAAAAAAACACACTCATTCATGCGCTGACTCGCTCACTCATCCGCTGGCTTGCGACATGCGTGTGCTAATTAGATCTTGGCACACTTGTGTGTGTGTGTGTGTGTGTGTGTGTACAACAGTCAGTCTTGCAGTGCGGACGCTCATGAGTGTTTATTAAATGAGTCCTGGGGCCAGATACTTAATGAAAGACCAATCTGGCTTGGTGCTTTGGTTCAAAAGAGTCAGGGGAGAGGAGAGGAGAGGAGAAGTAAGACAGGGCGGTTGTGTGGAGTCAGGGGAAAGGATGGCGTGATAGAGACACAGCTACAGAAAAAAAGAGAAAATTGGATGAATCCAAGAAAGAAATGTGCAGATTGTAATCTGACTGAGAATGGAAAATGGAATATGAGAGAAAGAGTCAGAGAGGCTGTTTTTTATTATTTGAGGGGGGATGAGGGATACAGGGAGGAATGTAGAAGGAGAGGGGAATAGGATGTAGTCGATTACTGTATTTTAATTTCGCTCTTCTGCCTGGGGATAAACTGTCACACACACACACACACACTCACACATGCACACATATAAGCATGCAGAGTCATGCACAGTTTTACAACTGAGTTTGTCTTTAATTAAAAGCCAGAACAATTTTGTCCAGTTTAATTAAATGTAGAAGTAAAAGAAAGCAGAAAGTTGCATGTTGAATTTATGTTATATTAGATCCCGACTATATTACTATTCAGTCAGAATGAAAAGACGCACGTAAGCAGCTCATGTGCACTCCTATTCGTATGCCTGCGTGTGTGTCTGACTGTTGTAACTCCTAGGATGAGATTGTTTAACCACCCTCCAGCTACTCAGAACAAATAGGGACATTTTATTATTTTTCGAAGGGAATTTCACATGAATTTAGGGCCTCTAATTTCTACTGCCTGACTTTATATTGGCAAATTTCTTTTCTTTCCCTCTGTGTTGCTCTTTCGATATGAAAGTTCCATGGGAAGATTTTATGGGAAATCAAGCTTGAGACTTCCCAATTTCGAACAAATGAAAGTGTGAAGTAAATCACTGTAGCCATCAGCCTCTGTCATCACAAGTAATTTCACGTACAAATAGTACATATAAATGGGATATGTAAATGAGGAAAAATACTACATGAACAAATACTTTTAACTTTTAACCTTTGAATGTTCAGATGTTAATATGCTATCTTAATTGGTCTTTCCGCATACTCACACCTGCCCACTGAGCTCCTTTGACTTTGAATGTTAATAACTAAGAATAACTTCTCTCCTCCGTCAGACACTATAGTAAAGTAGAAGCATGCCTTCACTGTCTATTAATCAGCATGTGCTGGTTAAAACAGATGTGATAAAATTGGCTGGTCAGTGCAGTTAATGAGCTCGACAACTATAAATTTCATTATAGACCCCTGTGAGGATGCAGAGCCTATCCTAACTGTGGAATAAGTAACAGAACAGGAGAAAGATGTGGTTAAAGCCTCTATTTTAGGCAGCGAGATGCGGTTGAATGCACACACACATACATGCACACACAAAGCAACGTACACACATAACTGTACACTCACACAAATAGAGTGTCAGTGTTGGGGTTGAGGCTCTGGCTCTTGTGGATGTTCTCCTGGGAAATCACACTGCATAAAATTAGACCTGAGGAATTCTGTCTGTATGTGAGTGTGTGTCAAACAGCCCCCCGTTCTCTTCTCTTCACTCCTTTTCACTTGTTTCTTCTCCTCAGTCAATATGTAGTTCAATCAGTATGTCCTGTCTTCATTTGTTGCACATACAAACACCTACATGTACTTGGACTACAAGGACTACAGTTTTCTCATATTCATGGGTGCAGCAACACAGTCATCTCCAAGCTGTGGATGTTGGTGGATTATATCGGTTGGGCTCAATTTGGTTTGGCCAGCATGCCGTTTATAACACTGCGGCAAGAATGGGGTAACCACCTAAATGGAGTGTGCAATAGGTGGCCTGTACATGAGGTGGCAGCCATAATCAGCTCCATTGATGTAGACAGGGGTTTGTGTCTTTGCCTCCTTTTTTCTAAAGTCAGTGATCAGCTCCATGGTTTTGCCGACGTTGACAAGCAACTTGTTCTCTGTGCACCACTCTGCAAGGTTGTTGATTTCTTCTCGATATGAATTCTCATCATTGTTTGTAATCCAGTCAATGAGGGTGAACTCATCCGCAACCTTCACAACAGAGTTCTCTCCATGTCGGGGGTTGCAGTCGTGAGTGTACAGCGTGAACAGGAGGGGGCTGAGCACACAGCCCTGGGGTGCTCTGGAGTGGATGAGGTGTGACTACCAATCCGAACGGTCTGGGTTCTGTCTGCGAGGAAGTCCAATATCCAGTTGCAAAGTGTACTACAGAGTGTTTGCTATCAGTTTCCTGGGGGAGATTGTATTGAAAGCTGGTGCTGAAATCAATTTACAGCATTATGACGTTTAAGATGTGTGAGGGCTCAGTGAAAGGCAGCAGAGATGGCATCCTCTGTGGATATGTTGGTTCTGAAAGCAAACTGGTGAGTTACTTGTACATGTTGTGGAGTATGGTATTAATTCAGGTTGCCAAAAGTGGCACGTGCCATCATGTGTGCTGAATTGAATTGGAGTTGAAACCACGCTCAACTGGCACTGTGCCATTCAGATTTTGGGGCGCATCCATTGCTGCCAATTCAGCACTGCTAAACAATGCTCACAGAAGAATACACACATCGTACAAACACATGCAGATGTTTTGTTCAAAATAACATGAGCTCCTTTTTCCAAATGAATATGTATTTAAACATGCAGTATTCAGGAAAATGCACATTGCATATGTTTTTGTCTATTATTTCTTATTTATCTAGCCAAAGTTTGTCTCACATGGCTTTAAAATCTGAATACAGCATACTGTGTGTGTGTGTGTGTGTGTGTGTGTGTGTGTGTGTGTGTGTGTGTGTGTTGCGGGGGAAGAGGAACAGACTGAGTCTATAAGAATAAAAGAGTGTCATCTCACTTTAATATGCTTTATTCTCCCTTTGGTCATATTGATTTTATTTCAGTGTCGGCTCTCGGGTTAGAATATTGGGAGAGTTCCATTCTCTGACATCCTGAAAACACAAGTAGCATCACTAAAAACATCAACCTGCGCTTCCTGCCTGGCGGCATCTGTTCCCAGGCGCACAAGTTCTAACACATGAAAATCTGAGCGCTTCGAATATATTTTTTTCCTTCCTGCTATCCTCTCCCAAACCGCCTCCCTCCAAAATCAACTCTTCCTATTATGCTCTCCTGAAAAGCAACAGCAACATAAAGTCTGTCTGTAAGTGATCTCTGTGTGATCATGTAAGCAGTGTTAGATCTTTTGTGTTTGTGAATGTGTGTGCTTGTGTATACTGTATGTTTGCGCTGCATTGATTGCTGCTGGTATGTGGTGAAATGAGGATGGATCAGTGTAAAGAAGGAAGAACAGAAGACAATACAAAACGAGAATGGCCAAAAGAATGAAAGAGACATGAAATGAGCCACGTATCAATCTGAGACAGGAGGAGAGATTTATTTAATCTCTCTGAATCCTCTTTCCTTTCTGATGGTTGTAGTCAATGTTTCCTTCCCCCTTATGAATTCTAAATGATCCATGTACCAAATACTCTACTCTTGTCAGAGTCTTAGTTTGAGCAGCGTTTTTGTCTGAGACAGAACAACGTCTTTCGGTTGGTATTGTGTTTTCTAATCCCTTGTTGCCTGTGTGTGTCGTTTGTGCCCTGCAGAGCAATCACTTTGGACAATCAGCTGGTCGTCTTGGCAACCACTGCAGCGGACGCAGGACGCTACCATGTAGAGGCGGTGAACGAGATGACAGGAGAGAATGTGACGAGTCCTGCCGTCTACCTGAGCATCTCAGGTAAAAAAAACAAAACAAACAAAAAACATTCTGCCTGATTTTAAAAAGGTTTGGGTGTAACATGGTCTTTGAATTAAACCATGCAGCACATTAAAATCACGTGAAGAAGCATTTATTCCATAATCATATATGACTGATTGTGGATTATAACATTTTCAGACTCTTTATTTGATTTTATTTAATCTTTTTTAGGCGTTTGGTGAGTTTTATTGGGCTCTCTGTGTTGAATGAATTAAAAAATGAACTAAAACTCAATAATTCAATTGAAATCTGCACTTTGTGTTGAGCTGAGAAAGAAGTTGAGGAGACAAAAGGTACTTACTACATATGTACAGTAGTCCGTTTTAAAATATTCTTGTATGTTTTTATACTCAAATATAAAATATATTATACTCAAATATACAGTATAATATGATACATAAGTTACAAGTTGTAGACATTGTGTTTCAAGTACCAGTGTTAGTGTGTAAACAATTAAAAAACTGTATAGCCCACATACTGCTTGCTATCTATTAGTGTTTACATGTCTTTAAATCATAGTTTATCACGATTTTGATATGTGTTTTTACATGATACAAAAGGTTTAAGTCACGCAAGCCCCTTTTTAATCAAAAAGCTCCTGAATTTTGTTTCCAAACATAATTTGCATCAAATTACCTGCATGGCCATGGTGCTGCATGTATTCATTGATTTTTCTTTGTGAATGTTAATGAATGGCATGTGGTCGTTTCTTCATGTAGGAAGAAGTAAGCCTCACTCACAAGAGCTGCAAAGTTTGGTGAATTTTTGCTTCTCCCTCTGCATTCCTGACATTGTCACAGCTTTTATCAGTGAATCCCTGTATCCCTCTCTTTATATCGCTTCTCCTTGGAGGCCAGTAGATAGGCTCTACAGTCCTTCAGCTGAAGTGTTCACATGGTTAAATGAGAGAGAGAGGGCAGTAGGGAGGGAGCACTCTGTCCCTTGTGGGTGTATTGAGTTTTAATTACATTCTCTTTACAGGGTTGTATCCTTTGGCATCCTTTATCACAAATGCACACACTGACACACACAGAATCACATAAATATACGCATAGTACCTTGTTACAGCTGTCAGAGTGGATTGCTCCCATGGGCGTTTTTTAGGAATCGTAAGGGTATAGTTAGGCTTCACTGATCAGTCTTCGGCCATAAACGTCCGCGTGCACATGTGTGTTTGTGTTTGTCTCTGTTTATCAGTGTGTATTTTCTACAATAAACATGTCTTGGGTAAATATCCTTTGCTATAAAGCACCATGTTTGATTCAGTTATTTGCTATTGAGATCGTAGAGGAATAGAGGAAAGACTTATTAAATAAGAACTGGGGGACAAACAATACAACAACATACAATAGAACATGGAAAAAACAGGTATTTTTTCTTGGTTTATTTTCTAAATCATTTCTCTGATGTATATTAAATCTGTACCTGTGAACATGTTTGGATCATGTTACATGTTACACTAATTATTGCCTGGTATTACCTTTATGAACTAAATGACAATGCTAAAAAAATCAATAGTAGATTATGAATTTGGATTGAAAAGATTTCTGTATTGAGAAATGGGGTTTTTGAATCACAATATTATCCCGTCTTCTATACTAACATTTACACATTGTACATAGTACAGTGTACACACTGTGCAGCAGACTGGACCTATAAGTGATAGAGATTAGTCAAGGTTTGCTAGCAGGAAATGTAAGGGAAAAAAAAGAATAGATTTTGTACAAATGAGATTAAATTGAAGAGCTGAGCAGTTCACGAGGTTAACTGACACAAGCACTGTGAATGAACTTATGCAAATTATGTTTTTTGTTCTTCTGTACTCTTTTTTTTTTAAAATCTTTATTTTACATTTCCTGTCCCATCTCATTCTTCCTCCATTTCACGTCTCTCCTCTTTTCACTTTTCCATTCCATTAAGCAGCCTGTACAGGATCTGAAAACTGAAGTTCATAGCTGTCAGTCAAATTTTCTATTTCTAAAAATGTTGTCTTTCTTTTCAGAAATTCACTAGAATAAATGAGATACCTATTTCCTATTCTCCTCTTTCTTACTTTGATTCGGAGCGTTGTGCTCAACAGAGAAAAAGAGAAAGAGACAAAAAAATGAAACTCACTAATGAAGTGAGTCACGGATGTATACTGAGGATATGACCAACAACCAGTTAATGTCAGGACTGCTGGTAGAGAACGCGCTAATATATCTCTTACACACAACCACCCACCCACACACACACAAAAGCACAAGCACAAGTACTATCAGTTAAGATACAGTCACATTTATAAGACCTGATTCAAGGTGCAGGTCTGGTCAGTTAGTTACAGTATACATGTATTTGATTCAGTGTGTGTGTGTTTGCATTAGAGAACACACAGAGAGTTCTAATGGCCTCAGGGTATTTCTGTTAGTGACAGGAGATGAGGATCCCAACTCCAATTAATTAAGCTCCATGCATACCTGCTATCATCTCTCCCTCTCTGTCTCTCTTTAATACACACACACACACCTCAGCCTGTCAATCAAAACAGCAGTCAGTCCCCCTGCTGCCCAGAAGAGTGTGTGTGTGTCTGTGTGCTTCTCTTCAGTTCACAGCGGTGGAGGTCTTTGTAGATTTGTACATCAGACCATTAGAGCAGCAAAATATCCCCAAAGAGAGTACTCACTGGAGGGAGACTCGCACTCACACACACACGGACACACATAAATGCACGTAGACATGCAAAAGATAAATGCCCAGAAACACTCAGCATATCTGGACTTCATCAAAGACCTGCACTTTATAGAATAAAGAAACGAGACAAAACGGCTTGAGAGCTCCACAACCCAAGATAAAGAAGTTATGATCCCACATGCATCTAGATCTCAGATATATAACAACAGGGCATGCAGGCTAAACAGGAGAAAAGAACAAAGAGCAGAATAAGTGAAGAGAAGAAAGAGAAGGTAGGAGATTGTGGCAGAAGCATACAGGCTGATATAATTACTGTAGCACTTTAAATGCTTCTCTGTTTTGGGCTCGGTAGTTGATCAGCAGCCTTTATCTTTTCTATAAAGAAGACAGTAATGTCACGGTCGTTAATGATTGCTGAACTGCAAAAATAGTTTAGAATATTACGTGCATACATGGAAGCAGAGCTTACTGAGTGCTTCCTTTTAAAAATAATTCTCCAGCTGTTTGGCATTCTGTTTTCATAAAGTCGGGGAACTTGGGAGACAGATTGAAAAAAGTATGCAGTGGAGGTCAAGCTGTCCTGACTTTTAGTCCCTAAATGCAGTTGATGGCATCTTTTGGTTGGACCTTTGCTGCCTCATAAATGCTCACATCTTTCAAATTCCACAATACCAGTTTGTGACGCAGGCTTTCCCTTTATAAATCTGTAGTCTCCAAAACCAAGCTGAGATGACCTTGGCGACTTGACAAAGCTCCCTTTAGAACCACAGAAGACTTTTTACAACTCACAGGCTGAGTACATAGTGAACTGATCTTGATTAATAAAATCTGTGTTCAGAAAGTTTTTCCCTTTAAAATGTTCTACATACTCTACCTCCATAATTACTGTATGGCAGACGTCAATGAAAACTCTTTGCAACAAACTTTCTAGAAATAAGTTCACTTGAACACAAGAAACTTGGAAGAAGTTGTTTGAAAATTGCCAGCTCGTCTTTGAAGCTTCATAGTTCTGCACAGTAATGAATTGAGTTTTAAATTTGATTCTGCTGAATAAAGAACAGAACAATAAAAAGTCAGTTTCACAGGTACTGTATACAGTGGGGTATCTGTATAGAACACAGTTGTAGCGAAGAACAATCACAAAGCAGAGACGGCGAGGTAGTGACGCAAGAGCAACACAGAGTTGAAAAAGAACTAAAGGATGGATTGGCTGTGCATAATTTGAAGTGCATAAATGCATTGTAAAAAAAAACATATATCCTTTCATAACCTTAATCATTATATGTGTGTGGTGTGGTGGGGTGGGGTGTGGGACTCTGATTACCTCGACTTGCTGATTGGAGGAGAGTCTGTCTGAGTTTGATTACGCCTCCTGTCGAAGACTCCCCTGGTGTCTGCCATTTTACATCATTCCATTTCTCCAGTTTATCCTCTTTTACCCCCTGCCTCCATCAAGCAGGGCTTGTCACCCCGCGGCCCTGAAAAGTGATGGAGTGGCCTTTGTCAGGAGCTGAAGAATAGACTTGTGTAGCATCTGACTCAGCTGACCTCAAGATAGCCCAGACACACACACAGCGTCACATATACGCACTGTACTGGTTGGGAAAGTAGATATGAAAGAAGATAAGAGAAATGTGAATGTTTTACTTGGAACATTGAAAAAGCATATGGCACATGACACAAGTTTCTGTTTCTTGAAAAAGCTTTTATGAATACACGGTTTGAAGTATTTGATGAACACACAAGTGTGTGTGTGATAACGCTTGTGTTGTTATTTTTATGCGTGCCTGTGTGTCTCTGTCATTTGTTTCTTTTTCTAATCGTCTTCCCTCCCTCCCAGATGTTTCCTTTCCACATCGCTGACTCTTAAATGAGAGCCTGCCGTGTATCCTTCTGTGCACGTGTGTGACTGTGTGTGTGTGTGTCTAAATATGTTTTTGTGTGTGTGTGTGGTTATGGGTGTGTGTGTGTGTCCTTGCTCCAGGTCCCATCCCAGTTGTTCTGTGGCGCGTCTAATTGGAGGTATTTTAGTGTCCCTGGAGAGAGTGAGTGTGTGATTGTGTTTTTGTGGGGTGGAATCCATTTGGTTTGTGTGTATGCTCGTGTTTGCATGTGTGTGTCAGTGCGTTGCAGAGTCGCAGACCCCAACACCTGCCAGCCCTCATTGAAAAGCTGAAACGTAGGATCAGAGAATCCCCTGTATCTCCGTGTGCAGTCAGGTTGTTTCCAATGCTGCAGCTCTCATCATGTGCTGAAGGTGTTTTGCATTTTGCTGCATCATGCCTTGGTAGGGTTCAAGGAACACCATAGAAACCTCTCTAACCAACATGGCAACGTAATGATCTGTACCACAATCTGCCTCAGTGTGCTCCATGTGGATAGACAGTCTGCAGCTTCTAGTGTTGGTTAGGGATTAAGTCCCAGGATATTTTAGTCAAACCAGTGAAAGAATACTGTCAGACGTGTGGAGTGCTGGTTCTCTCAGACTTTTTTGGCTGGTGACCCCTTAAAACAAAACAAATGCCAAATTGGATGTTGGATAGCAACTCACCACCCCCTGATACAAGCACAGGTGTACGCACTGAACGATGACACTAAATCTTTTCTCTCTCTCTCTCCCTCTCAAATGAGTGCTCTTAATTAATTACCGGCAGAATCTATGGCAATGTTCTGAAGCAGCTGCCAATACTCTTTAGGCTATTTAACAGCGAGATAAAAATGGCTCGAAGATTTCACAGTTATAGTCAGATGTTGTTAGACTTTTCTCCTATTAGCTTAGGGGCCGTCCTGCATAGAATTACTTTCTGGTGGGTGCTAAACTTTAATTGGAAACAGCAGCAGCTCTCAGATAAGAATAGTACTTGTTGTGAAAGATGGTGTTAAAAGTTTAGTTTAATTATAGTAATGACATTTTCAAAACTGTTTTCCCATGTTTAGTGTTGAAGGTATAAAAAAAAGTGTCAAAAGTAAAAAAAAAAAAAAAAAAAAAAAGTACAAAAATACTTCCCTATGTGAGTTCATTGCAATCTGATGGATTTGGGCGTGCATACATTTTTACTTCTGAGACCCATGTTTAGTGCCAAAACTTCGATCAACCGAAAATTGGTTTTCTTTGTGTTATATGATTGTTAATTGAACATCTTTAGGTTTTGGACTGTTAGTTGAACAAAACAAAACACCTGAAAAGTCAGTTTGAGTTTTGAGAAACTGTGATGCACATTTTTCACTTTTTCGAGGCAATTTATAGACTTAATTGTTGGATGGATCCTTACCCCACTTTTTATTTGATAAACATTCCTCACTCTGCTCAGTACTCTCGGTGTGATGTCTACACTCTGACTGTGTAGTAGAGTTTCAGTGGAAGCAACAACCAGCGTTCAGCAACCACTGAAACTTATTTTGGTCCTGTTATTTGTGCGTGCCTTTGGCTTAAAGTGGCCAGATATAGCAGTTTCTGCAGAAACCAATTTGAACAGGTTCCTTTGAAAGTAGAGTTAGAGACAAAAGAAAACACCACATGGGCTTCAGATGCTGAAGTGTGTTCAGGCTTACCTGCCAAATAACTTAACAATTTTGCACACCAGCTCTCATTTTGTGACCATCTGTGATTTCTCTTGAATATCACATAGCTAGATGTGCAAAAAAAGCTTAATTTTTTCTTTTATAGTTCATTAAATAAATGAACCTTCAGTCGTAGCTGGAGTAAAATGGATTAAGAGCTCAACATCCGTCATTCATTTTCCTCTATGTACTATGCTTTAAATCAAGCATGTGCACTACGTCATATAAAATAATAGAGCATACTTTCTTCATAGGCCTTATGCATATAATACCAAGTTTGTAGGCAAAAAATGTTTTCTCAAATACTGGAGATAACATTTTGCTGGAGCCTAAGATTGCAGAATATAGCCTATAGTTAAGAGTGGGCTACAGGATTCCTATGGCAAAAACTGTGGTTTAGTTAATGTTTTAAACAGTTACATAATTATTTATATGCTTTGAAGAAACTATGGTCCTACTCAAGTAGGTCCTTTTGAATTATTATATTATAGATTGCATAGGAAGCCATTTCAAGCTGTCCAAGAGCTTGTTATACTTAAGGTCACCTAACAGAATCACTGATGTGTTTAATTACATGTTAACCTTAAAGAATGTGTATCCATATGCTGTAGTTTCACAGTATTTTTCTAATTTAGCTTATATCCAACCTAACCTTGTGTGAGCACACGTTAGGACTACAATAATCTCTATTGTATTGAAAGTCTGGTCATTTGAAGTCTACAGATGTGAAACACACACACACACACACACACACACACACGCACACTCACACACAACTATACAAATAGGCACTAATACTCAGTGGTTTTGATAAAGAGGCTTGGCTAATGAATCAGTGCTTTGATTAATTCTGGCTACAACTGGTTGTGTCTGGAATTATTATATTCAATATTTCAGTTGCAAAGGGATCAGACGTCTCTCTGTTGATCCCCGTCTCCCCTCTCTGTCTGTTTCCTCTGTCTCTCTCATTTCTGTCTCTTGCAGTCCCCACTCTCTTTCTTTCTGTGTAATGAGGCTCCTCTGTGGTTCTATAATTAAAACCCCAGTGTACAGACAGAGAGATTGGAGTGATGGAAGGACAGACAGGAAACTGACTCATGGACTGTATCAGTGTGACAAGCGAACTGTGTGTGGCTATATGTGAATGCTCTACTTGTTCCACCTAGTTATGGACTTAATTGCAAGCGTGTTTTACAGCATGATGAAATAGATTAAGACGGATGCCCGTGTACATGGCTTTGACTGTGGATTTTATAGATGTGCACCCACTCTAACAGCCTGCGAATCCTCTTCCATTCAGGAATAAAATAGTAGATAGTAGACAAAAAGAAGGTAACACAAAGACAGGAAGTGAGAGAGGTGTCCGGTGGGAGAGGAAACAGACAAAAAGTCACAGGCACTGGATGTAACAAGTTTCTAAGAATCAATGAACAAGCAGAGTCTGTGGAGGTAAAGAGGTTTAGAGAAAAGGTGCAGAAAGAACCTCTCAAAGTTTTAATGCTACACAGGTTTCTGTAAGTATTGTTTACTGTAAGGCACCAGTTGTGTTCAGGGCACCGTGGTGTACGACTCTCTGTCTATACTGTATGTTAGCAGCGTTTGAGCCAGGGTTTTCTCGGAGTGGGTCAAATGGGTAGTGCTTTTCTAGTGGGTCACTTCTCCATCCAAACAATACCGTGAAAACTGTACAGTTGATAAATGATCCAAAATAATATAAGAAAAATGAGATTTGATATTAGAAATACTATGTTAGACCTATAACTTTGTTTAGTTTGTGATTACTCTGAACAAAAGAGAATTTTTAGGATATTACATATCATGAAAGCTCTCAGTCTCCACTTTAGCTGCTGAGTAAACATTAGCTCACCGTAAACGTTCAGAGATCTCTTTTTAAATATTGATGTGATGTTCTTGAGAAAAATAGGGATTCTGACGTTAGCTATCGGTCGGTACTCGACTGCTATTGAGCTACTCAAACATACCGCAATGGACCTGCACAGTCAACTAACACAAAGTTGTTTATTAACAGACCATCATTCTGTTGGTGTATTGGAACCAAAATAAAAAATAAAAAAATAAAAAAAATTACGCAATCCTCGCTGACTTTTAAGACACCTGTTTGCTAGATAATAGCCAACAGTTCATTTGTTGGTTTGGCAAATAAATGTCAATACATGATTATAAAATCTAAAAATATGAAGCCTGCTTACAGCATTGATTCAGCCCTTGATTTTATTGGGGACAATCGGGCGCAGAGAGTTTGTAGTGACGTGTTCAGTTCAGAAAGGCAGAAACATCTACATGAACAAGCAGAGGTGGGGTTCGGACAGGGGAATGCTTTGTTATTGTGGAGGATGTAGGCGGAAACGCTGTTGATGTACCATTGGCACTGACTAACACACATCTCCAGACAAATACTGGGTATGGATACCATCTCAGCTGCCTTAAGGAGATGAAATGCACGAGCACACACAAAACACACACGGGTTACTGAGTGAGGTGTCAAGTGCACAGATAAGTAGTGTGGTGCTTGTGGTTTTAATGACCCTGTCAGTCACACAGCTGTCCGTTATCGCCACCTCGCCAAACCCCTGCAACCCAAGACTTTGTGTGTGTGTCAGTCAGTGAATGTGTGTGCATGAACATTAATATTCTGAATAGGAGCTTTATTCCAGCTGAGGCCTCATGTTAGACGTGGTGTACATGGAGACAGACGTTTTACAGTTTCCCCACTGTGTTCAGAAGTGGTGCGTTATTTTGATACTCATCACTGTGTGAAAAAGTGTGAGGCTCCACGACTCCAAACTGAGCAACCCAACGGGATATGCTGTTCATATGCCAGCTTGTATCAGCACATACTAGCTATATCCCGGGTTTTCATAAACAGTTTTCAGAGTATCGCGAATATAAATGAAATATTATTGTGCATGCGAACACACTGATTGTCTCTGTGTGCCAGCGCTTCCTGTTGGGTGTAACAGGTTATTGGAATAGCAGGCCAGTCATCAGATGTTAATTTGAAGCAGAATAAGTGGAAAAGAAAAAGTGAGATTGAGGGGAAAAACGGAAGATGGTGAATGAGAGGCAAGGCGGAAAAGGAAAGAACAAAGATTGGATTTACGGAACAAAAGAGAGATAAAGGATGGATAAATAGAAGGAACGATGATGAGGTGCTGGGGAAGGGGAAATATGTTCACTGGCAAAGGCAAGGGGCCAAAGACAGAGGGGTGAATGTGTCATTGATTGCTTGATTTAGCATATGTTGTGTTCTTGTGTGGGGGGTGGGTGGGGGGATATTGATACAATTTTTCTAACATGGTATAAACTTATACATTTTATGGAAATCCAATTATTTAGTTGTGCCTGTGGCTCAGGATGTAGAGCAAGTCGTTTACTAATGGCAGGACTGGCTTCTCCTGTCCACATGTCAACGTGTTCTTGAGCAAGACACTGAACCCCAACCCCAATTGCTAGTCAGTCGGTGTGTGAGTGTAAAAATATGAAGCAAATTGAATTAGGATCAAACTTCAAAGCGCTCTGGTTAAAAATTGCTGTATAAAATGCAAACCATTAATAGCTAAACTCAAATACTTGTCAAACTCAAATATTGGAATATTTCAAAACAAATTCCTAATACGATTGTCATGTTTTATTCAAAATCCTACAAACATGGGTTAAGCACAATAGGCTGTGCCTTGAACTCCAGCAGACGGCATTTTTAAATTGCACTGCCACTCTACTGCATGCTCTTTTGCCCTCAGTAAACAAGGAAATTGTTATCAATGCAAAGGGGGAAAATAGCTAGTAATGTTGAACAGATAATCATGACACTAAACCATCTGAGGAATAATATGTGGAAAGACCTTGGACTCGACACTGTAGGAAAAAATGTAGATAAAGGTGAGGCTTATTTCTGTCCACAGGAACACTAGGATGACACCAAATCTGAAGTCACCTGTTACAGCAGCTTATTACTCAGTGAAGTAGCGGAGGCCCCACTAATGAATGAAAAAACATACATTTTTCAGCGTAAATATGTTTAGGCTACATGTGTTGAGTTCAATTTAATTTGAACACATTACATGTTAGTTCCCAAACTTGATTTTTTGCCCCAATACTTAATCTTGAGATAACTACTGGTGCTTTAAGAAACACTTTCAAATTAGGTTGTAATGTGAATATGATGGAAAATCTTTTTTGAGGTACAACACACAAATAAATCAAATAAAATTGTAATTGTAAAACATCCTTAAAGACCTGAAAAAGACCATTTTTAAGATTTAGCTATAACAGGATTCTAGATGATATTGATTTTTCTGTATGTTACAACATTTATATTATATTGATTTAATTCCAATTTCTGTGTGTATATAGCAAAGCTAATTAAAGACGATGCTTCTTTCCAATACTGATTTACTTACTAAATTAATGTAAGGATAGATACATAAAACATACGGTATATTGATTGAACTTGACAGATCATTCTTGACCCTGGAAACAGCAGTTGACAAAGCAATCACAATTCAAACACCTCTTACTTGCTTTTTCCAAAGGTTTTGGTTGTATCACATGGTTTTCATCGGCAAATGCTGTTTCCAAGGTCAAGAATGAATCGTCAAGGTCAACTTTTAAGCCAACATAAACAAGTCAAATACATATATTGAGATTTATAGAGCCAATAATGTTTCATATTCTCACCCCATTAAAAGCAAACATTTACATATACACACACTTAAATTCACATTTATGCATAAGCACACATATATTTTTAAATGCTTTATTAGCTGTTGAACTGACACCAAGGTCTGAAAAACTGTGTGGGTGGTGTTTTTTACCGCGCAGTCTTGTTAAAGCCTCGCTAAAATACTGCCGTGTTTCACACCCATTTTCAAATTCACACACACAGCTATACATAAGTGTGTTTGTCCTCTTGTCCCCTTCGCTATCAGTGTGTACATTAGGCAAAGTTTTTATCAGGGTTTCAGGGCAAACAAAGTACTCGCAAAGAATTAGTGAAAGAAGGAGAGATTAAAAAAAGAGAAGGGGAATGAGGCTGAGCAGAGAAGTGATGAGGACAGAGAGGGATTGGGTACTAGAGAAAGTCAAAGAAAAAAAGGCGAGCAGTGAGCAAGTGCGAAATTGGGAAAGCTTTGAGGACGATAGAGATGGATAGGAAGGAAGAAAGAGAGGCGGAGTGTAAAAGTTGAAGATTGAGAGGGGATGCTGAAAACAGGAATAGATCAACAGGGCCTTTAATCCAAAAATAGTATCCGCCCTTCTCCTCCTTCCTCCTCATCCCTACTTACCTCCCCGCCACTCTCTCCTCCTCTCTCTGGTTGTTTGGAGTGATTGAAGAAAAGAGATGTGTGTAGCCTACGCGTATACCCAGCACATGGGCTCACACACATAGAGCAGAGTGTGCGCATGTGGACATATTGTGATCCTCAGACAGACAGATGAAGTCCATTACCAGGCCGTGCTGTCCGGAGCCAGGCGGAACAGCTGCAGCCAGATCTCACTGATCTATCACTGTTCTAATGAATCTGTTATAGCCAGGCTCGACCAATCAATCTCGGGGCCACTTAATCAATTTAGCCATAAATCAGACACAGACCCTAACTGTTCTATCCCACATGAGAGATCGCTTTACATATACTGTATACACAGTCATACAGACACTGAGTCAGTCAGTGTGGAAGTGACTGTAGGGCCCTGTTCATACCTGGCATTAACATGCGTCTTGGGCGATACAATCACAAGTAGACAGCTTCAAATACGTCAGTTCACACCTGGCATTACAATGTGTCTCCACTTGCGTCTCTGGTGACCACTTGTGATCGGCACTCACTTCTTTATATACTCTACATGCAAACAAACACGTACATCAATTGCGTTGTTGTTTTTAACCGGCAGGAGGTTCAGAATGTAAACAGTGTTTGACACCTGCTTTGCTGTCGGAAAAGTTGACATGGAATAACATTCTTTGAACATATTCTACGGCATTTCATATTTATTCTCGTTGTGCCTACACTACTCTTCGTAAGTCTACATTGATACTGATTGACTGCTCTTTTTTTTTTATTACAAATAGAATACAAATGCATAATAAAGAAAGAGCCAATATAGCGGATTTTACCATGCTGTAACGTTATTACGTCTGTTGAAAAGGCAAAGAAAACAAAACTTACATAACTACGTAGTTCACAACAGAAGTATTTCACGATATTAGACACAACGTCTGTAATACGGCTGGTCGTTGTTCCTTACTTCAATTTACCTCAGAATCAGTGCACCAATTAGCAAACTACATCTTTACTAATGTCACTCTAAATATAAGGGTCATATATTAATAGAATTATAGAGGTATTATATGGCAAAAGTACACACATTCTTTACTCAAGTAGAAGTACAGATACTTTTGTAATAAAAGACTCTAAATCAGCTGCCAGTGCGATGAAGATTTGATTGTCAACTTTAGTGTGGGACAGCCCAAAATCACACAGTGTAAAGGGGCCTTAACTGAAAAATAATAGATAAATTAATTGATAATAAAAATAACCCTCACTTTCAGAATTTAAGTATACACTGTATCCTGTGACAATGTTGTATAATATACAGTAGTGTGGTATACTTCAAGGGAGTTTCCCAGAGGGAATCAATAAATTCTTAGTAATGTATTTTACATTTTTATTCTGCTCCAAAGACTGAGTTTGTGAGCGAATGTTTTAGCCTTCAAGGAAGTGCCCAAGGAAAAGCCAAGACATGCTGCCCTCCACTGATCTGTCATATTCCTCCGGGCCTCGTCCTTTCACTCCCTGGCATGTAGTAAATGAATGGACTGTGTCAAAAGCAGAAGCAACTCAGGGAGCAGTGAATGCTTAGCTAGATTACCACTTGTTTCTAAAGAAGGCACTTAACATTCAGTATCCTCTTATACGTGAGCCTTATTTTCTTAGACTGAGAGTCTCTGAGACACAGTTCTTCAAGTCTATGGGACAGAAGGAAGTGATAGTAGAAAGGTAGACAGATAAAGAGAGAGACTGGGTGACAATGAACAAGGAGTGTGAGATAAGGGATTACCCTGCAGCATTCTGGATAAAGAAGAGACAAAAGGGGGAAACAACGTGATTTAGTAATGATGCATCTCCTCTTTCTTGTGTCTTGTGGTCCCTTCTCCATCTGGTATTTTGCCCTGAGGTGGTGGGCGCAAAGCTGAACCACACCACTGCCTTTCAAAGCCCCACCTTTTGGCTCAGACATTCCCCTGTCTTCCCCATGTCTTTCATCCCTCACTTCTCTCTTGCTTTTTAATATTTCTCCTGCAGGTTCAGATGCTTCTTATTTTTTCTCCCTGTCTCTTATCAGAGGCGCAAACTTGCAGAGGCAGAGCTCTTCTTTTGAATTGAAAATGATATCTCTTTTTTCTTGCCATCATTAGGCTCACAGTATGAATTGAACCTCCACATGTATTTCCCATTTTCATTACATGGCACACTCATGTTTTTTTTTTTTTGTTTTTTTTGCATTTCCCTTGTACTTCTGTTGTTTCTTCTTAAGTCTGGATGTGTGTGTATCAATTTTTACGGCACATTTTTATTCATCCTCTCATTTATCTGCTCTTTGTTCAACTCTTGAGGTGATATGAGGTAATGTTTAAAAAGGATTGGTGGGTTTCTATCTCAAGCGCACATTGGAGTGCAAGCCTCTGTTTGGGCACAAATAAGCCCAAAGTCTGCAGAGATGGGATGAGAAGAGAGAGTACAAATTATATAACCACTGAAGAAAAAGGAAAGGAAGGAGAAAGGCAGGGACAAGCATTTTTTTCTTTCAGACCGTGAGCAAAGAGAATGTCAAAACCTGGTGACATTTGGGATTCCATACAAGGATGATTGACACCAACTTTTACCTGTATGTGTATGAGAGCCTGGGCCTTGTGTGTGTGTGTGTGCGTGTCTGTGCGTGTCTGTGTGTATGTGTGTGTATGTGTGTGTATGTGTGTGTATGTGTGTGAGTGAATGATTGACATGGACAATTGGAAAGGTCAACTGGTGCTAGTGTTTGGAACAGACAGGCAGACAGCAGGAAGATGTAACCTTCCCAGAGTCCACATTTACTGAGGGAAGGAGAATCTGAGCAAAAGAAGGGGTTTGGCTCAAATAGGGGGAAGCAGAGTGTAGGGTTGAGTGAGAATATTTAATATGTAATCCTGCTGGCTGCTGTTTATATGCTGTGTATAAATGATAGCTCTCCTCAATTCCGGTCAGATTTACAAAGTGAGAAAGACTACTGGGGATAAGTAGAGGAAGCACATGGACTACGAAATGTTATCACTTGAGTCCGTCAGGAATTGCTCTGAGGTCTGAGGTCAAAACTCCAGCCAGCTTATTATTTTACAGGACACAACTCCGTGCGTGTGTGTGTGTGTGTGTGTGTGTGTGTGTGTGTAGATGGGGTTCATGAGTCCTTGTGTTTCTCTCTGTGAATTTGTGAGGATTGGAAATTGGAGTGTTACATTTTTGTAGAGCCTATTGATATGAATTTCAAATAGATGTGTGTGTGTGTGTGTGTGTTTTTCACAGCAGGAAACAGGAACAGAGTGAAGGGAGAGTGAGATTGACAGGGTAAATTGGAATGGTAAGGGTTTTGAGGTTGAACTCTGGGTTTAAAACAGTCGAGAGAGAGAGAGAAAAGACCCAAACATGTTGCTAAAAAAAGTATTCTTTCGCTTGGGGAAATGTGACAGTGGATGCAGATGTGGGTGGATGTGGAGAGCAAAGTGAGGCTGAGCAGGAGAATAGATTGTCACCGAGGGCGAGGGTTGTCTGGTTGTATGTAGATGGAAGGAGGGAAGAAAAGCCTGGCGGCGCTGTTTGTGTGTCGCGAGGGGGGAGGGGTGAGTCACGGAGGGTTTGGGGGTGCTGCAGCAAATAGGTGACCCACAGCTTGGGACTGAAGGGTCAGCACCTGAACAGGTCAGCTGGCAACACCGTGAGACATGACACACATAGCAACAACCGCCTTTACACACACAAAAGGACAGGTACAGCACACAGGATTGTTGTACTGAAGCAGACACAACACACACAGTACTGTACTTAATCCCTGCTGTATTCACATAAACACATAGACATTCAATCGAGCACACACACGCACTGTGGCAAGCACACACAGAGGGCACGGTGACCTGCTTGTTTGTAGGTCCTTCAGGCAGCCGAATATACAATAGTGAATTCATGAATACAAATTATACTCAAGCCTGAGACACACTTGGGGACACACTAATATTTTCACATCACCTCAAACTGTATTTTAAACACATCACATTAATATCGATCATGATGCTGAGTGAGTGGTGGCCTGTTTTACATAAATACAGGGCCAAGAGTTGGATCAGGAAAGCTTCATTCGGCTGTACTACAGTAGTTATCTCTGCTGTGAAACGCACATCAATAAACACACTGATTAAGACAACTAATGATCCAAGGCATTTCAAAGTGTTTGGAAAACAATGAGGAAAGTGAAAGTCACTGGAAAATGTGTTTATTGGATTCAGCTCTCTGAATGTCAGATGCTTTGTTGTGTTGTAAACACGCAGAGACACACACACACACACACACACACACACAAATACACACTCCAGCTTGTGCTCTCTCTGTTGTACCGATGTCCCCATTGTTTCTCTGTTCCCGTCTGAAACTGAAGATGACTCAGTATGACACATCATTTGAATACACATGCAGAGTTGTATGCCCCCAGACCAAATCCTGCGCGTTTCTGTTTGTGTGTTTGTGGGCATGTGTGTGTGTGTGTGTGTGTGTGTGTGTGTGTGTGTGTGTGTGTGTGTGTGTGTGTGTGCGCTGACCCCCTTTTAGACTCTCCAAAATAATAAACTTCCCAATACTGCTACTTAACAGCACAAACTGTGCTCTAGTTAAACGGCTGTGTTTAGGTGAGTCCCCCAAGGGTCACAGCGAGAATTTCCCTCATAATACGATTTGCACTACACCGCAATATTTAGCTTTATCTCACAATATGTTTTATGTTCTCTCACAATACGTTTTGAGTTCCCTCGCAATATTTTTTGCATAACCTCGCAATATTTGGTTACCTTGCAATATGTTTTGTGTTCTCTCGCAATACTTTTGCAATCCTTTGCAATAGGTTTTCGCCCTGTCTCTTAGGGACCTCTGTTGTTTTTTATATACCTTTAAAAATCTAAATGTATATGTTTTAGTCTGAGAAAGACCGGTGTATGGTCAATATGTGTTGTTGTTTTTAATCATGTAGCTACAAAAAAAATTTTTTAGTACCTCAAAGAAGCAGTGTGCCTTGAGTTTTACAGAACAGTGTTATGCATCAGCATCACCTGAGCCAAGTAGTATTTTCTCCCTTTAAAAAAAAAAATCTATACAAATATGCATATATTAGAGATGTCTCGATCAAGTTTTTTTGGCCCTGGTCCTGACCCAAGTGTTTAATATCAAAAATCTGCCACATAACAGGTGTAGCCGATTACATTTGGCACACTTTATTTTTCATGAGCTACTTGATACTGGAGGTCCTGCTTCAAAACTATAAAGTTTATAATCTCAAATTATTGATAAGGTATCAACTAAAGTTTAACTGGGAGAATATGACTTCTAAAATTGATGAATTGTGCTAATTGTCGCTAGACTTACAGGGTGACGCTCGGTGTAACGGGGGGAGCTTCTTCTCTCATAAATGATCTTTGGCAGAGTACAGACACCTGCTCGCAGAGAGCACACAAGCCTGACAACAGCAGTGTTTTTATTTTTGTGTTTAGAAAAGCAGCCATGGACAAAGTTGTTCTCATACTGATAGAAAAACTGTGACTTATTAAAATACAAGTCTTGAATTGGGCAAATTGTGATTTATTTAAAAAACTGTCTGATGAAAAAACACTATAAATCAGGCCAGAAATTCTCTGCCAACTTAGACCACTTAGACAACAGAAATAATAAAGACATCTCAACTGTTTATGTATCAGAAGTTTTTTTCTCCCCTCCTTCAGCTTTTTTCTGTATGTTTTCTTAGCTGCTTTTGTTTTTATCTCTCATCAGCTAGCTTGCTCACTCTTCATCAGTGTGTGTGTGTGTGTGTGTGTGTGTGTATGTGCGTGTGCCTCTGTGTGTCCATCGAATAGGCTGAACAAACTTTGTGTTGATGCTGATGTGATACGTCAGAATCTAAATTAAGGCCCTGACGCACATTTTTCACCACACACACACACACACTCTGAGATCGAAACACATGCACACACATATACACACCAATATTCAAGTGAGTGGCTGAGTGGCTGAATAGGAGCGTGAAGGGGTATTGTATTGATAGATGAATAGTGAATGTAGATTTTCTGCCAGTAGAATGTCAATGCCTTCATTTTTTCTCAGCCTACAGTCTTGCTACCTCTAGACTTGTTACATATACAGGAAGAAAGGTGGAGGGGGGATATAAGGGGAGAAGAAAAGAGTGAACGATGGAGACAAAAGTTGGTAGCTGGCAGTTGATGGATGGGCTGCAAACAGCTTGTCTTCCTCTGGACTCCATGATAACATGCCGTTCTCTCTTCCTCTATGTCTCTTCCATCCTCTCATCCATTTCTCTGTCTGTATTTGTTTTTTCCTCCTTCTCAGGGAGGGGTCTCCTTCTCCTGTGTTCCTCCTTAACTCTGAGACGCTGCTGATTTGCGAAAGCCTGTATTTTGTTTTTGCTTATTTTATGTGTATTTGCTTAATGTGTCTTTTTGCTGCGCCCTTAAGAAACACTTCTAAATCTAAATTATATCTCCCCTGTCTCCCTTTTTGTCCCATTTCTTTTTATTTCCTTCTCTTTGGCTGATGGACAGTTGGCAAGAAGAACCGTGGGTC
Organism: Lateolabrax maculatus; assembly: GCA_031216445.1. Taxonomy (NCBI): domain Eukaryota; kingdom Metazoa; phylum Chordata; class Actinopteri; order Acropomatiformes; family Lateolabracidae; genus Lateolabrax; species Lateolabrax maculatus. The sequence goes on along the minus strand of CM062204.1, from coordinate 7,301,235 downwards.
AACAGGTAAAGAACCCATTTACATTTACATTATCTTCCCTGCTCTTTCTCCCTCTCTATCTAAACAGAGACAAATATTGCTGTGACCCTTTGCTCCTACCAGAGGGTAAGCGCTAAGGGCTGATCAGCTAAATGCTTTGCTGAAGGTCACATTGGCAGCAGTGGTGGGTACACGCTGTAAAAGATGTTCCACCAGTGCGGTTTCACTATACTTCCTGCCTCATGGCTAGTGAGAAAAACCTACAGCTACACACTTCTAACCTCAAGGTCAGCCTGCTGTAGGCTTGCATCTATTGGGTGATATAGTAAAATAATCTGATGCTTTACTGTATGGGTGGAATGGTACACTCATTCCTCATGATCTTTTCTGCACACAATATCTGGTTCAGTATACAACTTTATTTGGTGAGCGTGGCCTTAAAACTAAATTTTAATTAGTCTTAAATAGTAGATTTACTGCCTTGGCACACCATAACACCACAAGTACTACAAGAAAAGCTTTGGTTGTGTGTCGGTCGTCTATAGTTATCTGGCATTGTCAGCTTGGCAACTGCAAATGAGAAGTTAGGGCTGGAAGAGCCTCTGATGTCATATTTTTACACTGGACAAGGACTACATGAGAGAAAACCTGAGGCTTGACATTGTTTAATCCAAGTTCAGTCAACCAACTAATTTGGAATTATTAAATCAGTGTTGATATTTGGCGTCTAGGCTCTGACCTCGTCACTCCCCACAAGGAAACACTAAGCTCAGCACAATAGGGGGGTGACGATAATAACTTCCTACCTAGAGGAACGTTAACTCAGAGCCTTCAGGTAGATCGTGGAGTGGAGGTGAGGGTTTTGAGACGCTATATGACAGGCAATAGTTAAGGATAAGGATATTGTAGCGAGAAGAGTGTGCCATCAGAGTGTGGAGGCAGACTTAAGTTGACTGCCTGATGCAACTTGCAGGCTTCGCTTCCTTTGGGCATCGTTTTGTTTGCTACATCAGATATGTTAACTCATTTTCCTTCCTGTCTGTTACCTGAGCTTGGATAAAACACACCAAGGCGCCACTGTTTGTCCCCACGAAATTCAAGTAGCCTTCTACTGCAGATTCAGACTTGGTCCACACCACTGAGTCACAGAGGACACAGAGTGCTTGAACCCAGCTATAAAGATCTTTCACGGGCATATACTGTTATAATTACATTTGTGCAAAATTGACATATTGCCCTTTTCCCCTTTTAGAGTATGTGTAAATGTCACGTGTCGCTGTCATATGTTGACGATTTTCAGAATTAATTGTGGAAAAAATATTTTATCTCAGTTTTACCCACTGTACCAAAAAAGTTTGCAGGCATGAAGCAATTGCACACGCCCTTATTCCAGTATAGTGATGATGAAATGTTACCTCATTATGTCATTGTGAGTTTTGTCAAGCAGCCAAAAAAAAGCAACTAATATAATACTCTAAATTAATCAAATAATCATTGAGCACTCCCGAGAGCTTAACTCCTGCCCTGCCTCTCCATTAATGCTACACGGTTCCTGTTTCTTCTTCTTCCTCTCTTTCTATCCATCTCTTCCTTCCATCACTTGTGTGGCGAGATGACAGAGATAGATAGAGGGGTTGGCGGCTGAAGGAAGAGATGAATATTTAAAATCGGGCATCTCTCTCTGTCCTCTCACTGCTTCCCATTGTCTGTGTCTTTCTCCCCTTGGGGCTCGGTTCGTCTACTCTTGGTGTGGTGTGGCTTTAAATGCCTGTGTGTGTGTGTGTGTGTGGGGGGGGGGGATGTCTTGGCTTGTGGTTTTATATTGGCATTCTAAGGCAAGTGTAGTCAGACGATGACACTTAGCTGTCAGCATGCAGCATTAATGAGCGCAGTGACACGCACAAACACTCACCCCACTCTCACACACATGCAGTATTCTCAAGAGAGATCAGCAAATGATCACCCTCTCCTCTCCATTTATTTTTGTATACCCTCCAAAAAAAAACTCTTTAAAATATTTAAAAAAGCTCTCCATTTTCTTTAACCTCTCGTTTCCAGTGTCCCTCTTTTCCATCTTTCCTTCCTTTTCCTTTTTTTCTCAAACTCTTTCTCTCTCTCTGTTGTGTATGCAGCCTCAGTGTGATATGTGTTAGTTGGCTGTGAACCCTGCAGACACCTATCTGACAACTCTATTAATACACAGTCAGCTAACACCAGCCTCCTCCTGTGTGCATTTGTGTGTGTGTGCGTGCGTGCGTGTGCGTGTGCGTGCGTGTGTGTGTCTGTATGCATGCAAAGAGGTGTGTGTGTTCACCCCTCAGCCAATCCCTCTGCTCTCTAGGTCTCTGCAGAGATTTGTCTGAAAGGCTTAAAACTCACAGATCTCCAGTCATAGAGAGATCATACACACACACACACACCCACACACACCCACACACACACAGCTTGACTGTCTCACTGACACAATAGAGGGTTTGGAGTGACTGGCAGATTTAATACACACTGTAATCTGAAAGAATCCATTCGATGAGGGATTACATTCTAATCTGTGGATGAAATAGCCTTTCGTCTCTCTCGCTCTCTGTCTGTCTCTCCGTCTATGTCTCTCGCCCTCTATTTATCCATCTCTATCTCTTTTCCTGCCCTAAAGCTGTATCAATCCTTTTACCAGCCCTGTTTTTTTTTATCATTCTCATCCTTGATTTAATTTGGGATTTTTCCGCTTCCATCTGAATACCACGCGCAGACGCACACACGCGTGCATGCACACCCTCACACAGCTGTGTCACCTCAGCAGCACTTTACTGTCAATCAGCAATGATTGCATTGACGAGAGCATTGTAACGTTGCAATGCGTCACTGCCTCTCTGGTGCTAAATTATACCCACAACCATGTGCGCACACGCAGACACACAAAATTAATGTTTTTTTCCCTGTCCTCATCTATTTTGATTTATTTTTCACTGCTTTAACAGCTCTTCTTTTTATCATCCCTCTTTCTATAATGAAGGTTTTCAGCCCAAAGTTGTTGTTCTGATATTGCTTCGTTATACTACAACCCTCCGTGCATTTTCTTCTGCCCTATCACTCCTACTCTCCATCTCTCTGCCACATGGTGTTTCTCATTTGCTAAATGAGGAATCCAATAGAGTTAGATTAAACTTCTGGACTCTTTGTAGAATCTTTACAGGGAGCCTTTTAGCTGCCACAGCCTGCACACACACACACATGCATAATAACACTGCTTGCCAGTTTGAATATTTCTCGTTGTTTAAATTGAAGAAGATTAATTTCATAATCCCTGTTTAAACAACAAAAAGGAGGAGATAAGAGGATGATAGGGAATAAGGGAGGAAAGATAGGCAGTGGTGGATAAGAGATCCAGACGAGATGAAATGATAGAGATTTCCCCAGAGAAAGACAATGTTAGACATGCTGACAGAGGGAAAAGACGAGCGCAGATCACACAACCATATGGCACTTTGCTTCCCCCTCTACTTCTACCATCATGTCTGTCACTCCAGGAAGAAGAAGACCATCTGCAAAGTCCCCTCCTCACTTTTCCCATCTACATATATACTCTCTGCAAGCTCTCTTATCCCGAGCCCTTTTCTTTTTCCTCCGTGTTCTCTCTTGTCATACAGGTGTTCCTGCTGTTCTGATTTGTCTGTCTGCTCCCCTCACAGCCCAAGTTAACAGGTTGGGTTCACATCCCCCTCCGCTCATTATCGGCGGTCGCTGCTGCCATTAAGGCTCCACTGATGGCTACTAGTCCCTGCCTGACCTCTGCTTCCCACAGTGGACAGCTAATGACCACTCTCCTCACGCTCTCTGTACTGTACATCTACTTCTGCCTGTCCACCATCCCTCCGTCTCTCCACCCACTCCACCCACTCGTCTTTACTTCCCCGACACCAAACCTTTCAAATTGTAACACATCGTACAAGATGTTGCTCTCTGCACAATAAAATTAAAGACAAAACGGTTTTGTGTGTATATATACAGTGTGTGTGTGTGTGTGTGTGTGTGCGTGTGTGTGTGTGTGTGCGTTATGGAGAAAGTGAGAGTGATAGAGACTCCACTATTACTTCCCATTGCTCTTTTTTGTGTCACTTCACTTATTTTCCCCATTAATGACTCAACCTCTACCCTGAGTTCGAGCGTCAGTGAGTGTAGGTGTCAAGACAGTAGAGCAGAGTGTGTGTGTGTGCTATCATTTGCCTGTCTTCCTGTACCCACATATCTTATTCCCTGTGACAGTGCGATATGACTTTTCAGCTCTTTCTTTCCGATTAAAAAAAAAAGAGAAAGAGAGAGAGAATGAGAAGGAGGAATAAAGAGCATGGAGTTAATTACCACCTTTTCCTCCTTCCTCCCTTCAAAGGGGAGATCAAAGCTGCTCCTCACCTCCCCCTGCCTTCCCTTCAAACCCCCCTTCCTCACACCCCAAACCGCCCACCAGCCCCTATCAAACCCAGGCTGTTAATTTGTAGTCCCCAGTCCTCCCTTTTTGGAAATCTACATATTCATCGGTTATACAGTATATATGATGTTCATACACATGCACATAGCCATAACGGTAGGCTTCACACATTCTGTAAAACATTGCTAAAAAGTCTTTTCCATTGGCCTATTCTACTGTTTTTATACCATTTTTTTCAGCAGATGTTTCACATTTCAAAGTGATAACAATCCTTGTGTATCCTTTTCTTATGAGAGGCCATTCACACCATAAATCATACTCACACACACAATCATAATCTTGCACATACACTACCATATTCTCCAACACACCTTTTAGGCCATAAATCATTTTTCACATGCTGTACTCTTTTTTTTTTTTTTTTTTCATACTGTACTCTTTTCTAAACACTATCATTGTAACTCAAACGCATCATCATACTGTCTCCAATCCATCATTATACCCTGTATAGTAGTGGGTATTGTTTGTAAGAGAGAATTATGCTGTGTGTGTGTGAGTGTGTGTGTAAAATTGAAAATATGTCTGGGATAAGAGACAGTAGGAGTTTAGAAGTAGTTTCATTCAAACCTTTTAGTTTCCATCAGACATTGAAACATCTGTTCTCAATCACTTATACTGTCATTCTCTCGTATACACTGTCAGTCACCTACTATTATCCTCTCTTATCATTAGTTCATATTCTATAATTCTTTTCTACTTATCACCTTACATACAATATATATATGACCTTATGTACTTTAAGTACAATTGTATCACTTTTCTTCACTGACAAAAGGTATGGCTTTTATTCTCACACTGTATGGTTCCCCCAACTGGTCAAATAGAAATATGAAATGATAAAATAGAAAAAGGTAGTGTATTTTGATTTTGCAAAAACCTTCTTTGAAAATAGAATAAAGAACAAGATTACTGACTAGCAGATGGCTGGAAGATGCAGACAATGTGGTGCGTCTGTTTTGCAGCGAAGTTAAGTTATGTCCCAGCACAGTCTTATTCCAGCCATTCCAAAAATCTGATTCAGGTGGATGATGAAATTACTCTTGGACGACCAATTTGGAGATAAAATAAGGCTAAATGGGTAAAGTGTCTGCCCAGTGTCAGATAAAATAAAACAAAGGACACTGATAGTGCGTATAGTCATGTGTAGTAGAAAAAGCATCAGGAAGAGTACAAGAGAGTGTGATTGTGCACATGTAAAAATGAATACTAGTGTGAGTGAGAGACTATTGTGGTCTATGTTTGAGATTATGCTGCTGTGTGTGATTTATGGCTTTAACTGCCTCTCATATTTTTCTCTCTCTGTCACAGATCCTGAATCAGAACTTGTGGCTCCGGCAATTGTGATGGGACCCAAAGATACAACAGTGGTTGCAGGCAGTGAGGCTACACTGGAGTGCATTGCTAATGCCAGGTAAATTTCATTTATGTACGTGCACAACACACACACACACACACACACACACACACACACACACACACACACACCCACACGCAGAAGCGCAAACAATCCCTTTCTTTCTAGACAGCACTGTTTTCTTCCAGGGCAATTAGAGGACACCACATAAATTCGTAGCTCAGCAAGTCCTTCTCCCTAGTATTAGTGTATAGACACACTGACACACACAGCGTGCGCGCGCACACACACACACACACACACACACACACACACACACACAAACACACAACAAACCCACACCAGAACCAAGTTAACTTAAACAGAAGTTGGATCAAAGTCCCATCTGACATCAGCAGAGAAGCTAAACACACCCACAAATTCACACTGGCCCCAGCCAAGTACTATAGGCGCACACACACACACACACACACACACACACGCACACACACACACACACACACACACAGGGGGTGCAGTCTAGTCTGACTCAACAGATGTTCTTCAAAGCAACAGCAAATTCTACTTCAGCTCAAGAGTTGCCTGAAACTCAGCTGAAATCAGTTTCGGCTCATCTCTTACATGTAGATACACACAGTCCAACCTTCCTCTGAGACCCATATGAGTAAAAAGCCAACAGAGCACTAGTGTACAGTATGTGTACTTATGTTAAACAATGCATTATTTGTTTTACACACAGCCTGTAGTGTAACCTTTTCTTCCCCATAAACAACCGCTTTGGATAGACTCTTCTCTCAAGACTAAAGGAACACACAAATTTTCAACCTTATTTCTATGATTAGTCATAGGGGTGGGATGAGAATCTTATAGCTATATATACCTTCTGCAGTACTTGCCAGTGTTTTCTGTATCACACACTGAATTCCTGGATGATGCCAGAGAATGAAAAAGAAGAACTGCAGGGACAGTTTGATAATTTGTCTGCCACCTTCAGGGAGTGCACTTCAGCTCAGCCAGCAGGAAGAAAACTGAGTTTTGGGTACCCACAAGAAGAACATTAACAAAACAAACATTTTGTTATATACTCTCAGAGGCATGTTTTTGTATGAGTCCAATATTGATTGAAAAGAAAAATGAGGCTGAGGCTGCTTTGACCAGATAAAAGCTCTGCTTGCTTGAATCGTCAGAACTCAACAGGTGATATTCTGGATATTCTGCCCAACATGCTGTATTGAGTTTCACTGCAGACTGTTTGTGAAAGGAGTTTGTTGGATTGTGTTATTTTGTCTGGACTAGTCGGGATGCTCTCTTCTGTGAGAGCTGAAGTCTGTCAAAATGTTTCTCCAGGGGCTCCCTGGTAGCTCACTGGGAAGAGCACATACCATTAAGAGTCCTTACCGGTTTGAGTCTGGCCTGGGGCCCTTTGCTGCATGTCATCCCCTCTCTCTCCCCTGCCTTTCCTGTCTATCTGCCTCTGTCGAATACAGCATAAAATACATCTTTAAATCTTTAAGAAGCTCTTGACCATTGGGTAGCACTTGAGGTACAGTATGAAAGATCAAGGAAACCATATTACACATAATACAAGATGGGAACATACGTACATGTGTAAAGACATTCTTTGGCAATCCATCAAAAAATAATTAAGAATCTGGTCAGACCAGACATTTTTTAATTTACCAAGTTATTCAGTCTTTCTGACCTGCTCTACTGTATTCCAACTGCAGACAAGTTAGCCCAGAGTCTCTATTCTGCCAGAAACAATCCACTCCACAGTGATTATTTCTGATATCAGAGAATCACCCACGGAAGGATAATTCTGTACCCAGGGAACAACTGAAAGAGACAAAACTATTCCATTGAAGTTTGAGAGAAAGAATGATCAGTGAAATCAAGTGCAGTACTAAAGTCTAAAAGCATCTGCTATCCACATCCATTAACCATTAATCAGTCATATGCACCAATGCAGTCCTGGTAGAGTGCTAAAATAATTAGGAGTTTGATCGAAAACAAGAACTGCCAGTAGGTATTAAAGGCTGTAAAATCTGCTTTTCAGTCTTTGGATTCAAATTTTGGCTTCTTTTGTTGTGGACATGACCCACTGAGTAAGCATTTTAACAGTTTGACAACCTAGCAGTAAGTTTAATTACTTTTCCATCCAACTTTGTCTATACCTCTAGGTGTATAATAATCATAATATGTTTATTTATATAGCACCTTCCAAGAGCAGATGTCAGAGTAAAAAACAAACTACAAAAAAGCAAATAAGAGACAGAGCAAACAACATTAGATGCAGACATACAGCTAAAAAGGCAAGGCAAAGCAAAAATAAACACGTATCATTTAAGAAACACATTTTATGTCTGATATTATATTTTTTACAGTTGGACTGCATATTAAGTGGACTTGGTTGCATATTCATCCAAGTCACCTGCTTTGTAAAACTTGAATATTACGTGACTTCTTACACATAATGGTATTTAGTGTCTTCAATATTTTTCCTAAACTGACCTGATTTAAATCCAAAACAGCGTATTTTGCAACAGAAAGATGACGCTGAATGCAACAATCGCACAAAAATGCGATTTTTCCTACTTTTTCATATGCCCAATCATTGTACCATTCATCTTAACGTGGCTCAATTACCAGCTTCACCTCCTCCAAATCTATTCATATGACAGTCCTTTGTGATTGCCATCTAATGTTATCAACAAATTTTGGAATAAAAACCAAAGAAATACTTAGAAATAAAAAATAATTTAATAATAAATCAAAACAATTAAACATTAATGATCTTTAAGCTTAAGTATGTTTGAGATATCACTTTTTCAAATTAACAGTAGTTTGTATTTCTCCACCATTTTATGCTGTTTTATGTCATTCCATCTGTTTCATTCTTAAAGTTATTTGTTTAATGGCTCCTACTACATTGGTTTTACAAACCTCTCTAACCAAAAACTATTATTGTAAATCTGTAAGTACTAGACACTTAAATCATTTCTGTTGTTAGGTAATTCAATTTGTAATATTATTTTATCAATAAGGATTTGTATTTGCATCACTACATTTTGATTTATTTTTTGTACAGTAGCTGTTCTTGACAAAATGCATGTGGAAGGCAGTTCCAGCTGCTGATTACAAAATTAGCTGTTGCAATGAGTTGCAAATTTTAATGCAAATTGGTTGTAAGAATTTAATTGTTGCATGAAAATACACCGAAAAACCAAGCTGCTCTTTCATGAATAGATACAATGCTGTATTAATGCTGTCTTACACAAATACACACACACGTACACACACAAAAGAATGGTGTTTTGATGCTGTTTATCCAAAACAAAATTTCACTATACATGACAACCCATTCCCTTTCTCCAAGATCCAGAGTAACTGACTGAAGCTCCTTCTTGCTGAGTAGAGCTGACTGCTCTGATATACAGACCGTCATCATTCATTTCCTGCCTCATTGGCAAATAAACTGATGGATTTAATATGTTGGAATTGCCTTCTGTCACTCTTTCCCCTTTTCTCCAATTCACCACACTCCTGCCATTCTTTCTCTTCTCTTTTCTTCTCCTTCCCTCTCCTTTCAGACCAGTGGACAGCCTCATGGTGTCATGGAAACGTGATGGGCGTCGGCTGGCCAGTGGACGTCGGCTCATTATTCCTGCCCCTACCTCTTCTGACACAGGGTTATATGTTTGTGAAGCATTGCTTAGCAACAGCACTGCCAAACCTGTGGAGGCAAGGGCACACCTCACTGTGATGGGTAAGAAAAAAAGTCACTCACAAACATGCAAACACACACAGTGCCTAACATGATTATCCATGATTATCCTGGGTAGGCCCGACCCATCAAGCCTAATGCCCTCAACCTGTGCCATTAATTCCTACTTTAACGTCGCTGTCGTCTTTCCTTGTACATTTTTCGCTCCAGGCACTGTTTCACTCTGTTTATTCCTCCATTTATTCCCACTTTTCTCCTGTAAGCATGACTGTGAACACCCCGGGCAGTGACTGTCAACTACAGGACTACTCGAGCTGAATCTGTTGTCCACACACACCAATAAACTGCCCATTGTAGTCACAAGCAGCTGTTACATTAGCGTACACACTAATCCATCCAAGTATTCTCACAAATACATGCATGTGTGTATTTTACACACAATCACAAAATGGCACCACAGACACACATGCCTATTTGCCCGGCAGCTAAATTAGTTTTGTTCCCTGGAGCCGCCAATCAATAAGAAAACCCTGAAAGCCCTCAAACAGGAGCGCTCTCGTCACAATCCACTCCTGTCCCCGATATGTGTGCGTAAATAGAAAACAACATACAGGCAAGCAGGGAGTGAGCGTGTGATTGATGAAGCGAAACTTTTCTCCCCCAGTTCGTCAGCGTCTTTTTGATCTGCTGTGATTGTTGGAGCGAGGGAGCACCTAACGCAGAGAGAGCAACTACCCACGCCTACAGAATACTCACTAGTCAGAAAAGACTTGCCTGAATATTTATACCTCACTCATTGCCTTTCTGTGCCCCCCCTCACGATCTACCACCAACTTTTGTGCCCTCTGCGTGCCTCTTTCTTTCTCTCTTTCTTCTCCCTCTATCTCCGACTCCACGTTATCTTCCTTCATTAGGCCAACAGGACTGTTAAGGCCTGCCTAGCAGGGACACAGTCTGCATGCATTTATATGTATCAGAGGAGTAGAGACTGATGAATACATTGGTACTGATCCTCTTTTTCTGCAACAGACCTTGATGCAATGAAAGGGATTCCTAAACAGAATAGTGTATGTGTCTGTGTGAAATAAGGAGACAGCCTCAAAGGTATTCATTATTCAATTTCATTTCTTTTCTGCCCAGATCCACTAATCGGAATATGTATGACACTGCGTGCCTGTGTTGTACACTGTACAGGCGACTACTGGTGCAGACAACAATATAGCCGTTGTTGTTCTCCATCTTTGTTTTGCAGGCAGACAGCAGGGAAACCCAAAGCTCTAAACCCAACCACCCAAAAACTCCAAAATGCTCTTTGTTGTGCGCCTAGATCCTTGCACTCACCTGACTGACGGCGATTAATGCATCTGTGTTATCGGAGTCACGCCATACGGCTGTTATTCATCTCTTGTTTTCCTGTGCTCCCTTCACTGCACGCCTCCCTCGTTCTTTTGTCAAAAATCGTGCCAAGTTCTACTGTGCACAATAAAGATAGGATATGCGCGCATGTGTGGGTTTAAAAGTTACCACAAAGTAGTAAAGAACAAGTCAGTGTAGTCAAGAAGAATAAATGTAGCAACCAACATGGGAGTCTACTGTGTAGCTGTCTACTGTGCAGCTGTCCACACACGCAGAGCTTGATTTAAACTTGCAGTTTGTCTCTTTTGTTATTGCTACCTCAGTTTACCCATCCACTGTGTGAAGCAACAATGGAGAAATTGAGAGAAATAGTACTAGAGCCCAGGGTTTTATTCTCTTTTTGTCTTAAAAGGACAACAGCATCAAAATTCTTGTTTAATGTTATCATTAAACAAGAATGGAGCCTTAGAAGAAGAAAAACAGAAATGAAACTTCCATTAAAATTCTTTTTCCTCATTCTATATATCTTGACAGTATACACATTCATTATTTAGTGCATACACTGGACATTTCATTTTCCTCAAAGTCATTTTTCAGTGAACAGGTACCACTTTTCCAGATATGCCAGAGTGAAAATGAATTAGCCAGCCTGCTCCCTCTCCCCCTCTCTGGGCTTTCTGTGTCAATATCTTTCACTAAATATTAACAAATGTTTTTGAAAGAAATGGAGCGTATGCAGGAGTAGGTAATTTTTTCATAACATGCAGCATTACAGTAATACACCAAAAGGCATACATTCACTTTCAAATCGAGGGATGCTTTGTCTCGGAGCTGCTGTCAGCATTTAGAGCGACACTGGTGAAGATGTTTAGAGGGAGCAGTTATTGGCAGCGGAATGGAGTAGTTTAAAAAGGGGATTGTTTCCCTTGGGAAACGCAGAGACTGTGTTTTTCTGTGACTGTGTGGAAGTCATTTCACAGGGCATATAGACAGAAATCCTGCCCTGCAATGACACTCAAGATACTCACGGGTATGAGGGTGGACGCATTTTGATTCTGCAGTGCCAAGTTTTCCACTCCAAGTCCCTTCTCTATTAAAGAATAAATACTCTGAGAGGGAAGACTCACAATTCTTCTTTTACATTTTTCTTTAAGCTATTTAATGATTGAACAAGTTTTTAAAGCCTTTTTTGAGGGCTTATTAGTAGTTCAAATGTGTTGCACACAGCAGGGGATGTTCTTAGTTTTTGTTGTTCAGTTTGAGATGTTATTTTATCTGTGCTTCATATTAAAATTCGCAGATCCACCATCTCTGACTGCTCAGCCTAAGAGGAAGATCTTCGCTGAGCTCGACAGGAATGTAGACATCCCCTGCCTGGCCACAGGTACGCTGAGCATGTGTGTTTGTGACTGTAAACATACTTAAAGGATCTGTTTACATATGTTCAAGTATGTCTTAAAACAATACTCATATGCCCATATGTACAATGAAAGAGTTGTTAGTTGTAGTAATACTTTAGCCTGTGTATACTGGCTGTGAACAGATCCGTTCCTAAAGCGATTCCAATGTAGAAATGGGAGACAAAATCCACACTCCTGATTCTGTGCAATAATACATTCCAAAATTCAGCTGAACCTAATAAACGGCACTCTGACGATCCGACAAGCACTTTGGAGCATACTGAGACTGTAACTCTGCTGGTATTTGCAACCATGAATATGACATATCTTAATGCTGTATGTTACTTTATGTCTGTGCAGTAAAAGTTAGTTTGTAAAGGGTGCTGGGTCTTATCCTTGTACATTACACTACATTAAAGTACCTACTGCACAGGGTGTGTCAAGGTGACTCTATCTACATTATGCAGAAGCTTGGTGTCATTTAGTATGTGTGTGCATTAGTTTGTAGGCTTCTTGAACAGGGAGTGTATACTTGTGAAAGTACGAGCAGATTAATATGCTGAAACCAAGCCTGAAAATTGCACTTGTCCATGACTGTTGTTTTGAAATGGATTACATGAAAACATTTACATGAGCAAGGGTAGACACAGCTCTAAAGACTGCAACATACTCCTCCCCCTCTCCCTCTCTCTCTCTCACACACACTGAGCGAGTTTATGTCCCTCCTCAGTAATCTGATACAGTGGCAGTGTAATTAAATAGCAGAGGCCTGAGGGTATGGAGAGAGGGATGGAGGCTGGAAGGAGGGACAAGGGAAAGAGGAAAGACAGAGTGCAGAGTGACTGAGTGAGCAAGACAAGGAGGGGGTGAAAAATACTTGACGCATGTCTGTGAGAGCTTGACACCAACAGATTGAGAAAAAGTGTGGAATTCATCTCTCCCTCCCTCAAACACACACACACACACACACACACACACACTCACACAAACACACTGGTGTGGAGGGTTGAGACAGTAATTGCAAGAGCCCCCTGCTCGTCATATCTGGCATGTCCGTCAGACAGGTGGTAGCTGATACTGTAGATATTCGACTCTCGGTCCTGCTCCTGCCCACATCTTTTATTCAGAATGTTTTTTGGCCCCTTTTGCCACCCTTACCTTACCACCCACACCCTCCAATCAATATATTATTAGCAGTCATTATATCCGCATGCATATTTATAGGGAGAGAGTGGATAACAGAGAAGAAAGATTGGTGAAAAGAGTGTGTGTGGCTGTTTAAGCAGTTTGCTCAGCAGTGAGGTCAGCTGGCTTGTTATTAAGGACATTGAAAATGTTCTCCCCCTGTGTGTTTTTTTTTTTTTTTTTTTTTACATGTACATGCACGTATGTAGGCGTGCCGCAGCCCAGGATAGAGTGGTTTAAGGACGCGGTGCCTCTTTCCAAACTGGCCAACCCTCGCTACAAGGTCACCGCAGCAACCGGGCTGACGGTGCGCAGGGTGCAGCCAGGAGACGGAGGAATATTCCAGTGCATCGCTCGCAATGCTGCCGGAGAAACCCAAGCACACACACAACTCCTTGTCTCTAGTGAGTTTGTCTGACATACAAACACACGATAAAACACAGATGTTACACCTGTATATACACCTACAACTGCTCTCAAGTCACCCTGTCTTGCCACTATTGGTTTTCCATTTAACCTTCTTTCTTATGTATCTGAATTTACTTTTGTAATTGTTTTTTAAGTCTGAAACTAAAGATGATTCGTCTCCTGATTATTTTTTCATTTCATCAGTTAATCATTCAGTCTCTAAACTGTCAGAAAATTGTAAAAAATACACATCATAGTTTCTTAAAGCCTAAGGACACATCATTAAATTGCTTGTTTTCCTCAGCCAACACTCCAAAACCTAAAAATATCATGTTTCTTTTTGAATAAGACAAAAAAAAAAGCAGGAGATCCTCACAGCTAAGAAGCTGGAAGTAGTGAATTGTCTAATAATTTTGGTTGAAAAATGACTTAAACGATTACTTGATTAATCAAAATAGTTGATTATTTTTGTTTTGGTTGACTAATCGATTAATCAGTTAATCACTTTAGCTCCATTGTTTTTACTGCTTATCCTCTACATTTGGCACTACCATACATGTAGACATTTGCAGCAGTCATTAACTTTAAATTAAAACATGCACACATGCCTAGTGTGCTGCTTTGCCTTACAAAGCGAGTTTGAGTTCTGTTTGGGCTGGAAAATAGAATTGTGTCCTAGGTTTGTTTTCTGTGTTTTGCCAATGTGACTATCCAAGCACAAAACACGAATCAGAAAACTATTTGAAATTTAAGTGATAGTCAGAGTCAGCCGAACACTCTTGTCAGCCGACTTGATGGTTTGCAGTGCATGTCAGCTGCAGACGGCTGCACGTATTGTTATATTTGTCTCAGTATAGTTACGTTCTGTTTAGTGAGCGTTATAATTAAATGTCCCCGTGGAGCTTCTACACCGCCACCTTCCATTTATGCAAACGCACGTAGCACTACGTAATGAATAAAGTCCCCATTGATCAAAGAGGAAGTATTTGTGTTTAGATCAAACCTGTCATCCTTTCTTTTTCCATTAGTCTGTTTTCTTTTTGCTTCACTATCGCTCCACTCTTTTTCCACCAATCCCCGAGCAGTTTTCATCTCTCTGTTTTCTTTCCTCTCATGCTCTCTCCCTGTGTTTCAGGCGTGGCCCCCACATTTACATTCCCTCCGTCTGACCAAACAGTAACTGACGGGAACACAGCTTTGTTTACCTGCCACACAAGTGGAGCTCCAAAACCTGCCATCACCTGGAGGAAAGGTAACAGACACACATTACACACCAGGCACACACACACACACACACACACATACACACACACACACACACACACACAGACACAGACACAGACACACATGATGTGTTTGTAATTAAAAATGTGCTTAATGACTTAATTACTTTCACTCACCTCAAGGCTATTTTATTATTTTCTCTCTCTCTTTCTCTGTAGGATCACAGGTCTTGGCTAGCGGCTCCGTCCAGGTTCCCAGGTTCACACTGTTGCAGTCAGGTGGTTTGGAGATTCAGCCAGTCAGCTTCCAGGATTCAGGAGAATACACCTGCATCGTCTCCAACTTGGAGGGAACCATCAACGCCACTGCTACGCTGACCGTCTGGAGTAAGACACACACACACACACACACACGTACTATACACACTTAAACTGTTCAATACACCTTTGCTAAACAGACTAAAACAGACATGGAACACTGATTTATCCGTAGCTGTCCAATTGCATTAGCTCAAGATAATGAACAGCAGTGTGATTGGTTATCGATGCAGAGGGGTGGCGCAATAGTGAAATAATCATCTCATTGGCCTGGATAAGAGGATGATTGATTAGCTGATGAACTTATTGATTGGTTGATTTTTTTATATATGTATCTTGGCAGCTTCAGATTAAGTACCGTTGAATTACATTAACCACGGTCTTCTGTTGAGCACTATGATATATAACAAAAAAAATATTATACTTATCTATTGGAGGCCTGGTCACATCCCAAATATACCATGACTGAGTTAAAGACATAAGTGATGCCCGCTACACTGCATCCACATTCTTTTTTCACCAGTGCAAGTTTTCTCTCTAGGTTCTAAATGTGAAACGCCTGAGTGGAACAAAGCACCAGTAATGGGATAGACTAAGCAGTTTTATAGCTGTTTTATTGCTGTTTAGCTTCAATAAGGCTAAATGTATTACTAATTAATTTTTCATTATTCTGGAGCAGCATACATTGAAATTGACACATTTTAAATGAGATTGTGTGTCATGTTATACTAAACAAATTTCATTTCAGCCTCTTAATGTATCCCACCTGTGTCACTTCTACTCCTCCTCCTCCTTTTCTCCCTCTCTCCATTTTTCCTCTCCTTCTCTGGATTTCTGTATTTTGCAGGTCGAACAGCCATTTCTGTGCCTCCAACGGACCAGCGTGTTATCAAAGGAACCACTGCTATCCTGGACTGTAATGCAACCCATGACCCCAAAGTCAATATCAGGTACTTACTTGTCTGTTTGTGAGTTTATGTACGTGCATACTTACTCTTTTAGTGTCTTCTCCATTGGCTTTCCATTGATTTCACTAGTGTCTGTGTGTCTGTAAGTACATAGAGTATAGAGTACATTTATCCCTCTTCTTTTGCAGCTTCAAGTGGGATCGAGGCGGTGTGCCGGTCCTGACGACAAGTGGAGGCCGTGTCTCCGTGCGCCAGGGCTCCCTCACTATTGGCCAGACGTGGTCAGGTGACATTGGGGATTACACCTGCACCGTGACATCACAGGCTGGCAACGATTCTTGCTCTGCACGCCTCGAAGTCATGTGAGTTCAATCAAGAATCATGCAAAGCTGTTTTTACCATGTCATGTCCCAAGTGAAGCAGCACATTGATAATTTAGTACATTACGAAACATAAAGAAAGCACTTGTATCAGCTTATTTCAGTGGTTGTCTAATGAAGTAATGCTTGTTTCCAATAATAGCCATGTTCTGTCATGTTAGACACCCTCAAAAACCAATTCCATGTCTATACCATTAAAACTGTAAAGTGTGAGAATGTGGCTAGTTAGTATGAGTTATTATTAGACAGAAGTCATAGTAGCATAAGGTCATATATGCTATCAGGTACCCTCTACATGCATTACACTCCCTGCTCTGTGAAACCACAGCCGAATTAGTCTTCAAGTATAAAATGTGTACATACAGTGTGTCTGTGTGCATACGTGCATTCATGTGGTTCGGGTGAACACATTCCAAACATTTCACATTGTGTGTCCCATATGAGCAGGCATTCCTGATGCTCAGATTAAAACATGCCACACACATATTTTAAGTGTACAGAATCCCACGCTCCGACCCACACAGCCTCATTACAGCCTCTGTGAGAGAACACTATCAGGTAGTGGCCTATATATAGTAAAAGGCACTTGTTTAATATATTTATAAAAGACACTTATGACATATTAATACAATTGCAGGGTAGAGAAGAGATAGAACATGAGTCCACATCCTTCTGAATTATACAGCGACCTAAGGTTACACATGTCAAGCTCAGAGGGAGGAAGTGGGTCTCTGTTTATGGCTGTGCAAAAATGTGGGGAAAGAACGGATTTCTGTACAACGAAGTGTG
Source organism: Lateolabrax maculatus (assembly GCA_031216445.1). Taxonomy (NCBI): domain Eukaryota; kingdom Metazoa; phylum Chordata; class Actinopteri; order Acropomatiformes; family Lateolabracidae; genus Lateolabrax; species Lateolabrax maculatus. Next base: position 7,283,728 of record CM062204.1, on the reverse strand, counting down.
TGTTGGCGTGCGTGTGGGCGCATGCGTCTACGTGTGTGACTGACATTCTCGTTAGCTCAGTATCAATGGGTCACGGAGGCTAACAGACGCTGGCGGCTGAGGAGACAGACTAATTACCAGCAGGTTATTGGTTCAACTCCCGCAAGACCCATCTATGTGTTCGTGAGTGTGTGTCTATGCGTATGTGTGTGTGTGTTTAGTGTAGGCTGTGTGAAGGTAGTTGCTCTAACATTCTCTAAGCTCATCCATTAATTAATATGATCATGTCAGCTCAGAAAAGAAAACATCATTCTCATTTCCCCCTGCTCCCTCTCTGCTTCATTCACAGCAGCCCTTGCTTCTTCTTGGTGGTGTACCACTCTCCCGCAGTCTCTAACATTACGTCTTATTCTTCATATATCTCACTCTCTCGCTGTGTTCCCCTCATTTTCTGACAACACACCCAGTTGAATTAAAAAACAACAAACACAGAAAAAAAAAAACTAAAACAGAATTTTTTTAACTCTCTATCAGGTGATGAAATTAACAAGAGCCTGCAGCCTGTCAGAGGAGACCTTCTTGGACAGCATATTCACACATCCGTGATTATTTAGAAATAATTGATGAGCTTATGAATATGAAATGCAGCTAGTTTAGGCACAAGGGAACATGTCTTTCATCATGCTTTCAGTGTAAATATATATATTTATTTTGTTTGGTATGTTAATAACTTTACTCTTGTTATCTCTGCTCGCATCTGCAGCCTTCACATAGAGCGTCACTGAGATCTTCTTTCCATTTTTTCTGCTCCTTCAAGCCAACTGTTTTTTAAGGGAATTGTGATACACTGAAATTGGTATAATCAAATGTCTGGACACTATTTATTGCTTCCATTAATATATCTGTGTTGCTTTTTTGGTTATTATCATGGCAGGGATGCACAAATATCCCCGGGGAATGGCCAAATGTCTGGAGAATTTAGTTTTTAATAGGTGTAGTGAAATATATTTGCTGTGGTCAAGATCACGTACAGAATAAAATATCACAATAAAGCTATGCAAACCACAGCCATATTCAGAAGATATCACCCACTGGAACTGATCCTGGACCAGACCCAGGAACCAGCATTGGTGTCAGTGCCAACATTATTCCACCACATATATCTAAGAGAAACACAAAACACAGGAAGCAAATATCTGTCTAATGAATAGTCTTGGCACTCTGTCAGAGACTTGTTTATGGAACACAAAGGCATTATTGTGTAATTACATTTTCAGACTCCATCTTTTGCCTAGATGTGGATGTTAAAGGAATAGTTCAACATTATGGGAAATATGCTTATTTGCACATTTGAAGATTTATATTTCTCTCTCTGTCTGAATGTAAAGAAAATTGCCTACCAGCGCTCACAAATGAAAACGTTTTATTTCATTTGTTTAATCCATGATAAACCAGGAGTGTTAAAATGTCAAGTTGTTATTTTATGATGGCTTTGTACCATAAGTAACTTCCTGGAATCTCCGCAGGTTACTTGACAAGTGCTTGTAGCCGAAAAATAGACTGGCAGATAATCCCCTGTAAAACCACAACTTGTAATTGAGTGAGTTTTAGAGGTGTTGGTAGGTGGCTTTTGTTCCTTTCAGACGGAGCCAGGCAAGCTGTTTCCAGGCTTTATGCACAGCTAACCTAACTGGCTGCTGGCTGAAGTGTCATATTTAGCGCACAGACACGAGTTGCATCAATCTTCTCATCAAACTCAAAGGGTGTTTCCCAAAATGTCAAATTATTCCTCTAAAGGCTTGGTTCTGATCAAGCGGCCACACAAATACTGTCAAACTTTTGATGTTTTTGTTTTTTTATGTGTTCAGTGAGCTACCACACTCTCCTCGCTCCCTGACTGCCCGTCTCAATGACTCTGACTCCCGCTCCGTCCTCCTGTCCTGGCTACGCCCCTTTGATGGGAACTCTCCACTTCTCTACTACCTGCTGGAGCTCTCTGAGAACAGTACGTGCATGTGTGTGTGTGTGTGTGTGTGTGTGTGTGTGTGTGTGTGTGTGTGTGTGTGTGTGTGTGTGTCCGGGCATACTTTATAGTCCCTGAGCGGCAAACAGCTGTTCACTTGCTGTCTACCAGGCACTGACACACACTCATTTACAAGAGACAGACATATGGAGAATGGTGTTGCTGTGTAAATGTACATCCAGGTTCCCTATAAATAAACTCTTATTTTCCTCCCTCGCTTTACCCTCTCTGACTATCCCGCTCTCTTTCTCTCTTTGCCTCTCACCCTCTCTCTACCCCAGATGTTTTAACAGCAGGCTGGCTCTCTGTCAAATGAGAAATAGAGGGATAGGGGAGAGAGAGAGGGATTGAGGAATAGAATGACAGTGAAACACATTGGAGGGAGATGGCTGCAGAGCCACTCTTACTCCTGCTGTAAGCTAGGGGGATGGATTGGTGAACGTTACATGCAGAGAAAAGCACTTGGCACATGACTGCATGACTGATGGACAACTGTCAAATGTTAATGTAGTTTGACTTTTTGAGTAAACTTTTAGGGAGACAGCAGGAATATGAGTTCAACTTTTCTGCTGTCACCATGTCAACAGCTGTTTTGTAGCATCGACAAAGACACGCCAAGATAATGATAAAAAAAATGTCTAAATGTCTGGTCGATTTCAGTAAAGACTGAATCCAGACAGTGAGCAATGAATAGAGTTTTGTGCACATTGCACACTGATAACCAGCTGTGTGTGTGTTATATATTAGATGTTTTGGATTGTATTTTAGAGTGAATGGGCCATTATAAATACAATGTATTTTCATGTCGGGCAATGGCTCTAATACACTTGCTGGGCTCATTTTAAATGGCACACACTATTCTTCTCACTTGAACAGATATGCATGTGGCTGGTGCGACAATAATAGTGCATCTGTCTGTGATATCTTCAGGAGAGAAACACAAAGATAAGATGGCAACAAGCTGGCAACAATATACAAAAGCATCTGTGCTTCTTTATTAATCCCCCTCATCCCTCCAAAGTTTGTTTTTTCTTGTTGCATCCTGTTGTACTTCTTTCCTTTATAATTCTCTCCATCTTACCCCTCTTCCTTTCTACCTTTCCTCCATGCTTCTTTAATCTATTCCTCCTTTCTTTCCTTTTGATTTATGGGTCCTGAGTGTCCCCATGTCTCTGTTTGTCCTGCCTCAGCCAGATATTATCAGCTTCTAATCTTCGTGTCTTCTGTCTAGACTCACCGTGGAAGGTTTACCTATCAGAGGTCGATCCTGCTGTGACCGCGGTATCAGTGGGCGGGCTCACACCTGCCAGGACCTATCAGTTCAGACTTTGTGCCGTCAATCAAGTGGGCAGGGGTCAGTACAGCGCAGAGACGCAGAGGTAAGAGCATGATACGTGCATTCAAAGACACATTCAGTCATTTATACACACCTGGGGCACCATCTCCAATACCAGCTTTCATAAACCCATACTTCACAATACTACTTGTGAAGCCACACTACTATTCCACTGATTGTTTTCTAAAAAGCACAAAATTTATTTTTTTATGTAGAACATGGTGTGATGTATGAGAAATTATTTTTTTTGTTTTTTTGCCTGTTCCATCTCTGTGTAATAGACTTGGTCACACTGCCTCACGCAAACTGGGAATGAATAAACTGGAACCTTTCTACAGTTAAGAAGCATAGTGTATGCACACCCACAGACTCTAATTTGTGTATCTAAGTGTGTGTGTGTTTGGGCAGGTATTACCAATGTTGTAGGATATAAATAATAAATTGTGGGGACTTGCCTTGCTTATGGGGACAAAATGCAAGTCCCCATAATGTAAATCATTAGATTTTAGAGTGAAGACTTGGTTTATGTTTAGGGTAAAGTTAAGTTTGGGCAAGTAGTGGTTAGGGTAAGTCTTCTGGGAATGAATGTAAGTCAGTGTAGTTTCCCCGAAAGTGTTGAAACATGACTGCGTGTGTGTGTGTGTGTGTGACAGAGAGAGAGAGAGAGAGAGACTGTGTGTGTGACTGTGTGATAGTGTGTAAGTTGCCATGAGAAACAGGATTCAGAATGGGGATGAAACAGGGATGTATTCTAGCAAGGCGAGGGCGAAGGAAGCGTCCTTTTTTGTTAAGAATCCATTTCTTTTGCAATGAGCAATTTATATTCATCACATCCATGCTGTAAATGTCTACGTGACTGTGTGTATATATGTGTGTATTTCCCTGCCAGTCTTCTTCCATTGAATATTTTGAACTAAACAGCAAAAATTATGAAATTAACTGATCCACATGTGCGCGAGTGATTTGGCCTGACAATTGAATAGATTTTTGTACAGATGTTTTATGTTTGTCTCTGTGTCTGTGTGTTTGCGTGTTTATCCCAAGAGAAAAACACTAATGGGGGTAATTATGATGCCTTAGCACTGATGGAACTGGATAGAGTGAAAGTGGGTTGGAGGAGGTGTGGCAGGCCTCTTAACAATTTTGCCCCTGAATACACACACACACACACACACACACACACACCAAATCTCTGACACTCACACACAATAAAACAGATGTGGCTGTGCATTATAAAGTAGACACACACACACACAATTTTGTCTGGCTGAAGAGAGTGACCATAGGCAGACGCCAGTTGTAGCTCTGCCAAATAGACTCTTAGCAACAGCAGCAGCTGTGAACACTGCCATCACACATTCACACACCTCAGATTACAGTCTCCTGTCAGTTTCCTTCTCTTCAGCTTACAGTTTTTCTATTTTTCTGTTTTTTTCTTTTATCTTCACTGAATCTCTTTCTCTCTTCTGTTCTTCTTTCATTCAAAATCTTTCTCACTTATCCTCTTCCACTTATTGTCATTACTCCCTTCTTCCTCTGCATGCACCAGTGTATTGTTGTGTCTGTTGACGTCGCTTCTGTCCAAAGTTGGTTGTTAGAGGCACTGGAGAATAGATTGGCTTGACCTGACTGGCAGACAGACAAGTCATCACTGGTCAGTGTATCAGAGCAGATGGATACTTCTTCAGTGTTTGTCTCATACGTAACCACCCGCACTTTTCTTTTCATCTGCTGGATGTTTGCCTTCATAAGACACGCACACGAGCAGTCGCAGATGCCAAGGCACGTGCTGTACTTGACACACGAGGATGGTGAGGCCGAGAAAAATGTCCTGCACAAGCTCAGAGTTCCAAAAGAGAAGGATGACAAAATGCGGTAATGTGGACAGAGCGAGGGAACAGGACAGGGAGTGAAGAAAAACCTTGTAATATTGATGACAAAAAGCCCATATTAAAGTTTGAACTTCCAGCTGCTTCTGCACACTCCCATTTTGTTCTTGTCTCGATTAGGATCTTTATCATAACACCATTAATTCTAACATTTTTTTCTATCCTCCCCACCATTACCCTGAATTTCTTTTCTCACTTCATCGTTTTCTAGAGAGTGCACAGAGGTACTGTTAAGTTGGGAAAGTGTCCTTGGACACTAAGAGTATATGAATGAATGTGATCAAACTGAGAGCAGATATTCCCTGCAATTGACAAAAAGTCTATTGGATTAGAATCACGGACTGCTCATTTAAAGAGAGGACAGGTTATATGTTTCTTGAACTCCAGGGATCATCAGAACTCTAAAGCATCCATATCAGTTTGCTTTTTCTTATCTTAATATTCCAGCTGTTCAGTCAGAATCAGAACACACCAGACATTAACACTAAATGTGTTATAAAATACTCTCTTATGTTTTTTTTTTATATCATACACACACTAATAGACACATAACGGGAAAATTAATGCTTTAGGAGCTTCATAAAGTATTTATTTATACTGTATATGTATGTTTAACTGTGGCTGCAGCTATGCTGAAGGTGCCTCTAGTGTAGTGAGTGAATTATTTACACTACAGAGCAGAAACATAAAGACTATTGCAGAGAGAAGGCTTGTACTAAGAAAAGGCTCCCAAATGAGGAAGAGCTCATTGTTTGTCCAGCAAAATGGCGGAGATTACAGGCATTTCTTCATCTTGCTCTGTGTTTTCTTTGCTGTCAACACACACAGATAATGTAGCAGGAAATACAATAAAGACTAAATCATATTTTGCGATCACAGTTCTTGCTGCGTGCACATATGCTGCATAGCACCTATTAGTCAACATTTTTAGCCCACATGTACAAAGGCAGATACCAATGATGTTAGTAAAGAAACACCTGATACAAATCATCTAACAACTTTTGTAACACAGGCAAAAAAGGACTCTAATGCACGGCTCAGGGTCTTGAATGAAAAGCAGTTTTGCCAAAAAAGAGAGGGGAGAAGGCAAAAAGGCAAGTTCAGGAAAACTACCCGAGATCAAAAACCAGAAATGAAAATAGATGAACTGGCGAAGAGACAGGGAAACAAACACACTAAATACACTAGGGGGAAGGATGAACAGGGACAGATCAAACTAATCAGGGCGGGGAAAATCACAAAGACGGGAATCACATAAGGGCAAGAAGTTAAGTATCTGAAATGAGAGGAGAGGTAAGCACTACAAAATAAAACAGGAAACAATGACTGAATAACTTACTACAAATAAAAACATAACCTACGGAACAGGGAGATTAAACGTTATAAATCAGACTGCACTCATTAATTCATGCTTTAGATAAAATACATATATGTAATCTTTTCACTTTTTTTATGACTGCAAAGAAACAAAATAGAAGCTTACAAGCTATAAAACTGTTACATGTCTACAGTGTATTTTGCTATTTATAATGATGGAGTATATCCTTAACTTAGAGGTTAATTGATTATAAATTGATAAATCTAGAGCACACACCTTATACCTTGCCGTACAAAGCATATGCAATTATAAGCTTACTACACTGAATGAAATGAAAAATATAGTTCTTTGAGCTTATAGTAGAAAAAGATAGACCTCTACCTTGAAGTTATGTGTTAATCCAAGGATTGCTTTTAACAAAGTTCATGGAAAGGATTGTATAAACTAATACATTTTGTAATAGTGATAGTGAATAGTTTTTTTTTTTCAATATTCATTTGTATTACTTTAATTAACCTACAAAATAACAGGTCAGCATTTCTTTACATAACACTGAATAGACCTGCAACTGCTGTGCCCTCTAAGTGGTCTTAGTGTTATAACATTTAATTAGACTTGTCATAAATCAAACAGAAAGGATCAAAAAATGCTAAGATGAGATAACAGCAGTTCAGTCAGGACCACTATGACAAAGATGCTTGATCTACGTGCAGTAGATATATTTGCAATTGTATGTATTTGGCGGTATGCTCTGTTCTGGGACCTCCCTGCCCCTCCATGCGCACACATGGAAAGCCTAAGGCAGGGAGAGCAGCGGCAAGAACCCCCGTAGGGTACAGAACAGAGCAGGCATCAATGACAAATGACAGAAGTGACATTGATAAGTCAGACACAGCATGAAGGGAGGCACTGGGGTGGAGGTGGGTTGAGAAGCGGCTTGCGGAGGAAGCAGCCAGGATAGGCAGGCTAAAGCAGCCGGGATAGGCGGCTAAAGCAGCTTAAATAGGGCGCCCTGAATGAGATCGCCAACAGGTGCGTGGAAGACAATCAGCTGATCCATCAACTGATGTGGCTCCTGGATTACAATGGTCAGCTGATGTAGTTTGGATATTGAGCTGAGCTTAACTCCGTGGCCTGCCTGAACTAATGCGATGCTCAATTGAATGATTAATTGACACAATTTTGATGCATTGATGCACTTTTTAAAGCCAACCGTAAGCCTTTTCTAAGATTTATGCCCTGGACAGCCTTTTGTTCTTTAGAAATGTGTTCTTATTAACATGAAAATAAAGGTTTAGTAGATCCCAAGGGGGACATGAATGTTTGCCATATCCGCCATAGTCATTATTATTCATCCTCTGGGGATCATAAATGTCTTTACACAATTTCATGGAAATACATCTAATAGGTGTCAAGACATTTCCGTCTCAGGCAAAGTGGTGGAACGACCAACCGACATAACCAGCTATGACGCTAGCATGAATACAAGCTGGTGTTATATTACGTTATGTTACAGTCATCGACGAATGTGAGCGCATGTGAAATGGAAATATGTTGATTAAGGAGGCTTTCACATCCGCGACCCGGGCCCGGATCCGAGTACTCTTGACCCCAAAGTCCAGTTCGTTTGATTAGTTTGAACACTGTGTACTGTACCGTGTGTCTGCCTGAAATGGTGATTTTGAGTACGGTTTATGTTTACTCAGGTATGGATTGCATCAGGTGTAAAAACTACAGTACCAAAACACAGAAGTGGACTGCTATTTAGAGTATGACGTTTACTCCATTGTATGGACTAGTGATTGATGGAGAGAGGGTAATCGTACTCAGGCATGGTACGAAGCAATCGTACCTAATATGAAAACACACTCATTTTTAACAGATTTTACCAAATAATCTTCAAGGTTTAAACTGTGATATTTTTTCAATGGCTCATCATTTTGTAAAAGGTTTGTGGTGACAAGTTTCCTGCACAGACATTTTCCAGGCAAATCGTCCATGTTAAGCTTGTACTAGAAAACATTACCTGGGCAACACTGAGCGGCAGCTTCTGCAAGACTATTGTTGTTTATTTTCAGCAACACAGAAGATAATCAGCCGTAACTGGCACTTACATCCATCGATTACTCATTGTTTGTTAAAGCTCTAATCAGCCTTAAATTAGCCAAACCGATAAACTGATGGACTTCTTTCTTTGATGCAGAGTGTCAGTGTTCCTCCACAACACATATAGCACAGACAGAAACAGGTATAGCTTATTTGCTTTGTTTGTGTTAAAGGTGTGTACAGTAAGTATAATTATCATTACAGCACATTACATTACATTACATGCTAGTATTGTCAAAAACAACTGCTTGATGTCTTTGTCTAATTTTCATTTTAAAACTGCATTTCTGTATGTTCTGCACATAACTACAGCGATAATGACAGAGCATGTAGTGTTGTGAAGCATAGTTGCTGGTATGCAGTAGAAACAGCCATTGAGTGTTCAAGTAATGTGACTACATTACTGAAGTGACAAACCTAAAGCACATATACAGTAGCAAATGTGTGCCTCAGCTGGTTTTGATTTATTGTTAGAATATGTGCAAAGTTTTTCTATTTCCCAGACAGAGTCTCTTTAGTGTGTCACCCTCTTCCATTTGTGCAGATTTTAGCCTCAGGCAAAACAGCACAACATTTAAAGCAGACAAGACTTAAAATGTCAAACAAGAAGAAAATAAGCTCATCTATTCGGCTGGTTCTACCCAATCATGTCACATCTGGGTTTTCTCTCATCTTCTTTTTTTCTGTTGCCCTCTGCTCATTTCTTTCTATTTCCTAATCTTACTGGATCTAAATTTCCCCATCCTGTTTGAATAGAGGCAGATTTAACATCCCGGTAACACCATTAAATTTAAGAGTCGTGTGTATGTGGATTTAGTGAGAAAGCCAGTGGGCATTAAACTGTAGAGAATGACACAGATAGAAACTTTTACTAATTCCCACAGCACTGGGACTCACAAAATACATGCCCCATTCCTCACTTTCACTCACACACTAGAAAACATATCTCCTGCAGAAAATGTCCTCTTTTCCTTAGTAACAAGGGACGGAGAAAGTGTGTCACACAGCGTACAGACAAAGTTACGGGCTCTGTTTGCTTTGTTTAGTTGCCGTACATGTATGGGTGTTGGTATGAATGCTTGTAGATGTTTGGCTGGATGTGAAGGGGTGTCTAAGTAGGTGGGTTGGGGATTGTGTATTTAATCTCTAGTGTGAAGCTGATGTCCTTATGCTGAACCCACTGTATGAAATATTTACTTCATAAATGGTTGGGAGGGAATTAAGGCAATTCACAAGGAGTTTCTGCTATCGAATATAAGTGTGTCAGTGTGCATTTGTGTGTGTGTGTGTGTGTGTGTTTTATTTGCAGTCAAACAGTGGATGACCACATCTGTTCAGTACTGTACGGGTGTGTGGGTGTTTGCGTAGCGTGAGTTTGTGTATGTGCATTAATGTGCATCATCAATTTCAGTCAAAAGCAGTGGCATAGTTGAGGATTATATATACTCCATTTCCAGACGGCTACACTAATGCCCATCTCATTCACACAAGGCCCATTAGCCTGTGTGTGTGTATGTGTGTGTACATGTGTATGCCTGCAGCACCTGGTGCTGTCTGACAGTGCCTAACCTAATGGAAGTAAAGCACAGCTGTAAAACCACTGGCCTGTGCCATATATCCGCCTGCGCAAGTCTGTAGCTAACAGCTTTCACACCCCTGCCTTCACACAAACACACACATTAAGTATAGATATGCACACACACATGTACAGGCACATACAGATTCAGACACACAAATACGTACAGACATACCACGGCTAATGGCTCAATAGCTCATAGGGAATCATTCAGGGGGACATGGGGGAAATCGAGGGGGGCGAGATTGGAGGAATGTAAATCTCCAGACATAATCCATGGAAGGGAAAAGACCATCGGATGTTGCAGTCTGTCCTAAGCTGGGAGCAATTTGTTTGGTGTGTTTATATGTGTGTGTGTGTGTTTGTGTGTGAGCACATATGGCTCTGATTACGCTTGCTGAGCTGCTTACAGTAAAGCCAGAGGCTGACCAGCTCAGCCCGTGTGCTTTACTAACCAAGAGAGGGCTGGGAGCTTTAATCACGGGAGAGGAGGTGGGGTTACAGAGTAGAATAGGAGGGACAGAGATGAGTAAAAGATGGAAGGATGAAATAATTGAGGCCAAAGGACCTGATGGATGGAAGGTGAAAGTTTGCAGATTGGAGAGAAAAAATGGAGGAGGGGATCAAAATGTCAAAGGAAAGATGGGGAAAAGGTTTGGACAGACATAAGAGAGTTGAAAAGGGTGGAGAGGGTGAGGGATCATACTGTCTCACTGGAAATTAAAAGAGGAGCTCTTTGCACATTTTTAAATAATAGTGATTTAACTAACTGTTGTTGTTGCACTGTATAGCTGCCTACTAGGGATATTGTGGTAGGGTTGAGGTTGAAACCGAAACTGCCCAGACAAAGATTGCTGGTGTTTATAAGTTAAAAGGAGTGAAGTACAACAGAATATAAACAGTAATCTGCAACATACAGACACTAAATGCCTGTTTGTTGTTCTAAGCTGCCAGTGAATAAAACACAATGCTGATTCAACTTCTACCGAGTTCATGAACGCTTTTACATTTGTTGTTTTAAACACACAGTGTCAGCTCGATCATTCCCAGGAGAAATCGCGTGGCACGCTGGAAGTGATGCGTTAAACGTTTCCATCAGCAGCAGCGGTGGTTTGTCTGAAATAAATGAACAATATAGCCAGAGATGAAAAGCAAATGTATTAAATTAAATTGCAAGATACACCAGGAGAACGAGGGATGAGAGAGATGAGCCCAGAATTCAATAAGAATTCATCAGAGCTGTTTAAGCTGTGTAATGATTCTCTATAATAAGTTGCTGCTCCGTCCCGTGTATCTCCAGTGACAAACATGCTAATTTGTTTGTAGACAGTCTGACCCGCAGACTAGAAAAGATGAACATGCTTTGGAAAGAGAAGTGCTACAGAATTCCTTTTTAGCCAACTTACCTTATATACTGCTCCTGTGCAAACTCTCCATAAAAGTGATATGTTGGAAACCAGAAGAAAAGGACAAATGATGTGCCTACACTTCTTCAGCAATAATGATATTCACATTACAGGACACCTAATAAACCTAATCAAAATCATCTGTCTCTCCTGTTCTCTCTCTTTCTTTCTTTGTGTGTGTGTGTGTGTGTGTAATAGATTGATGCTGAGGGAAGAGGCACCCAGTGCTCCTCCAAAGAATATTGTAGCCAGTGGGCGGACAAACCAGTCCATCATGGTCCAGTGGCAGCCTCCGCCAGAACCCCAGCTCAACGGAGTCCTCCGAGGATATGTACTCAGGTATACATACACACATACATATTTTGCTTTACGACATTGAAAAGTCTTGACTCTGATTGGCTGTTTGGTATATTTTTTGTAAAGCACAGTGTAAAGACAGCGTCACACCATAAAGTAGAAGTTTCATCTTTCAGGACTTTATAGGTTTACAGTCGAGTGATTGATTAGTAGAACGCCAGAAAATACATTTTGATAATCAGATATTCATTTAAGTAATTGATCAAGAAAAATGCTAAACATTGTACCAGCTTCTCAAATGTGAGCTTATTTTTACTGTTTTATACCATCATAAAATTGATATAAATTGGGGGTTATTTGACCTGTTGGACAGACAAAAAACAAGCAATTTCCCATGGTCATCTTGGAATGTGAAATATTGTGAAAGGCATTTTTCACTATTTTCTGACATTTTACAGCCAAAAAAACCTCAGTGATTACTTAATAAGGCTCAGAATTGTTAGTTGCAGCCCTAGTATAGAGAAAACTTATTAGAATGTATATTTTAAAGAAGTAATCCTTCCCCCCCTTTCCCTCTTTATCAAATCCATAACCACACACACAGACACAAGTGCTCTTTACAGATGCTCTTGCTGCCCTTGGTCGGCCGTCCTTCACTTTGATGTCTACCTAAAGTGTGACAAACTGGGTGTAATCAAACTGTCATCAGCTGCCTCACACGAATTTGCATATAATAGCAGTAGAAGTTATCAGGTCTTTATGCTTGTTCAATGTGTTATCTGCCTCCACTTCAGAAATCAGTGGAAAATAGAAATGCGCACTCATACATCTCCACCATATCATTTCAGCTTTATAGGACAGAGCTTCTACTTCCTCCTGCCCTCCCCTTTGAATCTCCTTTCTTTTCATTCCCTTCATATCTTCTTCTACTTTTTCTCCCCCCCCCCCCCCCACTGTGAGTGTCAGTGTGTCAGGTGGAGAGAAGAGAAAGGGGTTATCGCCTCTCCACTACAGAGATCCCCCCCGTCAGCCTCCGGCACCTCCTTGCTTTGTGTATCTGTGTTTGAGTGTATGAGTGTGTTCCTGTGTGTGTGCATGTGTGATAGAGCGCTGACTCAGCCGGTGAAATGTTGGAATATCCTGCTACACTGAATAGACTCCATATTAAAACGCTGACATGTGGATTATTACTCCATTCAGCTCCATCAGATATGTACAATACCTAAGTGGTACACCTCCCTGTCTGGTCGGGTCATATATCCTTTTAAGTGGACATTTATATCACATGTACTAAAGAAAAGGCCTTGAAGGTGCACTATTCAGAGATGTCTACCAGGCGTTGAAGGTTTTTATTCTTTAGGGATTCTGACGTGATTCAAGCGACCTCACACAAGTGGAAAATCTTTTAGCATAGTTTCCTTGCCTCTCAACATAAATCATACTGTGTGAAAGTGAATTATATGTTTATTTTAAAATGTGTATTAAGGCGTATACAGTATGCACAGTGGTAAGATTTGATGTGTAAAGCATTTCCAGGCTGGGGACGTATTGCTATGACTATATTTAGTTACACTACATTTATTCATTACATGCATTGATCCAAAGCCCGTGCATCTACATGTACAGAATCTACAATTCTGGGTTTGTTAAGAGCCAGGGATTGAATCATCAACCTCTACAATTAATAGCTGATCTACCACCAGAGCTACATCCGTAATTGTTCATATGTGCATACATGTCTCTGTATTTTGACTTATGCTGAATCACTTGCTTACTTTCCTAACTTGTTTAGCTACAAACCAACATATTTACTTGTTTCTGTGTGTGTGTGTGTGTGTGTGTGTGTGTGTGTGTATGTGTGTAGGTACCGTCTGGCCGGGCTGCCAGGGGACTACCAGGAGAAGAATATAAGCAGCCCAGAGACCAACTACTGTCTGCTAAAAGATCTGATCATCTGGACACAATACCAGATCCAGGTGGCTGCCTACACTGGAGCTGGCCTGGGCGTCTACAGCAGCCCTGTCACAGAGTACACTCTGCAGGGAGGTGAGTAAAGACACACACACACACACACACACACACACAATTTTTAGTTCTTGTTGTTTAGTTCTTCTTGTTTTTAGAGGACAAAGCTAATATACCAAGAAACTTAGAGACATTTTCTCAGTCATCAGTCCATGAATAAACACATTACTGAACTTAGTAGCCTGGCATCGCCAGACTAATTTGCAAATGCATATTAGTCTGAAACCTCTTAGTTCAGTTTCGATTTTCCAAGGGCAGTTATCGACGGGCGGAGACAACCAATCAGAGCAACGAAACGCTGTCCAATAGGACGGTACTTCCTGTCGAAAGTACGGCAAACACATATTTCTTATCAACATAAATTTTTAGTGCAGTTGTTTGTTCTTTTAAAGTTTATTACTGCCACTTTAGCCAGCCGTTGAACGTCCGTATTGGCAGTCGCCATCTTGGATATTTACAAAGATAGTTCAACGGCACTCCTCTCCGTCAGTCATCGTATTAAATCCGCCTCATAATAGATAAACGGTTGTGATTGGTCACCTGATACCAGTACCAAGGAAATCAGTTTGAATGGGAAAGGGGCCAGACGTATCTGCCAGAGCAAATAAAACATGAGCTCGTAGATTTGTCTGGTTTCCCAGGCTAGAACTTAAAGTATTCTTACATAAAGTTATCAGTAGCATTATCTTTCAATGTACAATACCTTAAATAACTGCCCACACATTATATGCACATATGTTTCCACTTTTTTATTATGATATACAGGTGGCAAATGTGTGTGAGACAAAGCTGGAGTGGGAAGTGGTGGTCAAATTAAATCTATGAATAGATTTGTAGTTAATCATTTGATGATTAAAATGTATATAGAGAAGACAGCAATCATTTCCCATGCTCTTGTCCAATTAATAGGTAGTTGGCCATTCAATATACATGTTATTTATTCTTATTTCTTATACAATTTAGATGCAACACCCCCACATTTATATTTTATGGTTGTGCAATTAATGACTGCATAAATAGGGAAAGCATCACTTCATAGACTCTGTGAGCTCCTCGAGTAATGGATAGCCATAGATATGCATGAAGTGTAAAGACCATAGGTTTCCCACACTTTTGCAGCTATAGAACATTGTTGCTTTACCTGTCCAGATATTTGCTTTTTGGTTGTTTGTAACCTAAAGATAAAGTGCA
Organism: Lateolabrax maculatus; assembly: GCA_031216445.1. NCBI lineage: Eukaryota > Metazoa > Chordata > Actinopteri > Acropomatiformes > Lateolabracidae > Lateolabrax > Lateolabrax maculatus. Next base: position 7,268,582 of record CM062204.1, on the reverse strand, counting down.
GTGTAGAAAGATACATTTTGATATATCTGTGGGCCTGGACCTTTGCAAAAACATTTGCACTACAGTACACAGAGACATTTCTAAAAATGGTAGCAGGTTGTACAAATGAGTAGATAGACCATCCACAACTATTGGGTAACGATCAAATGACTGAGATCACAGTTACAGGCAGCAGCAATGAGTGCAGGCTGCTTGGCTTCACTCTCAGTGATAAGATGAGTAGCTCAGCTTTGAGAGGAGCCAGTTGATGCAGTTCAGACTGGTGTTAAAGTTGCCCCTGAGGCATACCCTGAAAGGCATACCAGCTTCAACCAATCGGAAGGAGACCCTAGGGGCGACCCAGGACATGCTGGAGGGACTACATCTCCCATCCCAACCTTGGGATGCTACAGGATGAGCTGAAGGAAGATTGTGACAAAGACTGATTGTGTTGCTCTATAAATATATTATATGATAACTAATAGTGTGTTGGTTGTAATAAACATGGCCGCACAGAGGAACACACTTTCAAGTCTGTCAAATAAGAATCTATGCGGAGGTAGTGAAAGAAGGAAGTCTAAGTGAAGACAGTAAAGTGGTCGTGAGGGTAAATCTTCTTTAAACACGTGCTCTTCTCTTCCTGACTTTTATTCCAGCAGTATATTATCATTATTAAAGATGGGCTGAGCTACTCACACACACGCACACACACACCCCCCCCCCCCCCCCCCACACACACACACACACACACACACACACACACACATGCACATAAAACTCACAGTCATTATTACAAGAGTTCAGGACAGGTTTATAGACTCAGGAGAGGGAGTTAGGCTCATTAATTATTCTAATGTGGTTTAATGGGAGTGGCTGCGATAGATTGGACATTTTCTCTCACTATCTCTGAGAGGATGTGGTTGAGCTCAGTGTTAGACTCTGATAACATTGCTCTCCTTCCGCTCTCTCACATACAGGCGTACGCACATACTAAGATTCCCCCAGAGGACAGAGTTTAGTGTTTTATCTGTAGCTGTGAGCTGAGAGGGGTTAGGAGCCGGTCCCCATGAGTACAGTCAGCATGGCAGGGGGGGTAGAGAGCATCTTCAACATCAATTAATCTTCCGTCTCCCTCTCTGTCTTCTCATCCTCTGGCTCTTTTGCTCTCACTGTTTCTTCCCTTCTGTTTTCCTCTAGTTTTTATTCTTGTCTCTACACTTTCCACTCTGTATATACTCTGTGTGTTGTCTGGCTTCTTTGGCTCAAATATAAGATGTAAAGGGCATTCCCATCATGCAACAGTGCATTATCAGTCTGTGGCTTTCTAGCATCAGCATAAACCCTTTACAGTGTAATAACCATAACATGCCCACAGACACACACACACGTGCACGCACACAGTTCACCATTACACTCTTCTTCCTTCCTGGCCTTAATGTTTTAATGGACCCTCTTATAGATAGATTCCATATAATGTGAAAAAAAATCTCATTTAGAGACACATTCATATACTGACATGAAGAGAAAAAAATTTAAATCTTGAAGTTGGTGAAGTAAATCTGTGTCTAGCAAAACCAAACACTACAACCCTTTTTTTTTTATTCAAATTGAACAAATAATTTACATTTCATGGGAAAAACTGCTGAAATATACACAGTGTATTCCACAACTTCTCTGTCTCACTCTCTGGTGGATTATGAATGCTTTGGCCAGGTTTATACATGTTTAAAGCATACTTATACTAGAGTCCTAGTTTATTACTAATTGTAATGTTTTTGCATCGCTGGAGTGCCTATTGTAAGTCAAGTATTAAAACAGATCAAGTGTCATACTTTTTTTTAATCAAAAAAACATGACATACTTATGCAGTCACATCATGTGGGTAGTAAATGTTGACAGGGCTGCTTGGTTAGGAATGGTAGAGTCATGTGCTACAGGATTGAACCAACAAATTAAGTTAGTCATCAAACTTTCTGTGGCCACTGTCTGGCCTCCTGAGGTCGACGACTGAAAGGCTTGATAGATGTAATTTATCATTTTAGCTGTCTTTATGAGCCGTCATTGTTCAGGACCAGTGACTGAAGGCGCAGTATCCTAATCTCACTAAATCATTCCTCAGCTGATACTATGCAAAACACATGAATGCAAAATACAATAGATAAGATGAATTTTATTGAAAATTAGGTCATGCAGCAGCAGAGAAAAGCAGTGTAGGTTTGGCATTTAACTTTTGCAAGCTTTGCAGATATTTTAAATTAAAAAAATGAACTGAATCTCAACATAAAATATTGAAATATGGTGCTGTATGATATATTTAAAACCACTACTTGTTGAAAAAGTAAAAGCCTAACACTAAAACATTTCTTTCTGAAGCTTAGGGCTGAAAGTCTGTTACTGTATATGTTTTTCTAGTGTATCTAAACACTCATCCTCTTCCTCCTGGTGAAACCATTGCAGCAAAATATTAATGTGCATCTGTGTGCTTAGTTCCCACAGCACCTCCGCAGGAAGTGGAAGTTCTAGCTATCAACTCGACTACCATCCGCTTTACCTGGAACCCTCCGCCTCAGCAGTTTATTAATGGAATCAACCAGGGATACAAGGTAAGCCTCTGGATGTGTAAGATACAATACTGCGTACAACACTAGGTTACAACCGTGTTCAAACATTCTTGTAAAGTTCAATAAAATAAAAGACCATTATTTACTTAAAAAATAAGGAATAATTTGTTTTCATATGTGCAGGATCTCACCTGTATTTTGCATGAGAAATTTAATTCTTTCAACTTTAGGTTAGTTTTTGTATGTAAATTAAAATATGTTACATTATTTGTAAGACAAAAGACCTCTTTTAAATGTCCAAAATGTCTGTTCTCATCGTCTTTTACCATGAAATTTTTAATAAAAACAAACTCCCTCCAGATAGTAAAATTAGAAGTGATATTAAATATGCAGAACTGCAGACAAGACAATAGCCAGTATTATAATAATAATGAGCTCTCGAGGCCATGACCTCCAACACATGGTTCATTTTGAGCAGACTCCAAAAAACAGTCTGTAAAAAAATCTATTAATCCAGATTTTTCTCCACATTTTATTCGTCAATTTAACAATTTGAATTAAAATATAAATAGCTGCTTGTAAAATAAATATGTTTCTCTGTGTGGGTGTTTGAGTAAATTTTATGAAAAACCTGTTAACCTCTCATAGGACTTCCAGCTTGGAGGTTATGTCCCAAAATGCCTTGCTTTTGTTTATTAGCCAAGCCAAGTGGGGGTTCAGCTCCAGGTATAACTTGAGGACTGATGGAGGTATAAGAAAAAGAGAGATGATTAAATAGGAAAAGAGGAGGAGGTGTTGAGAAAATAGGTAGCGAGGGACCAAAGACAAATAAGAGATAATATAAAAGGAGCAGAATAATGGGGAGCAGAGTGAGAGTGAAGGGTTGAATAGTGTTGGTGATCTATATGTACAGTACTAGTTCTGGTTTGGGATTTATTCTTAGTTGTGGCAACCAGCCCCTTAAGGACCTGATTAACATGACAAAGAAAACACACCACATTCTTGTTGTGCGTCACTGGGTCCATGTGTGTGAGTCTGCATGTTGGTGTCTTTGTGGTTGATAAATACAATATGGCTTTCCATCTGTTTGATGTGGCTCTCTGATGTTGTCTCTTTGTACCAGCCTTTACTACTCCAAATCAGTGGAGCCTCACAGTGCTGCTCTGCACATGTGGCTGTACGTCTTTGGGTGTGTTATGCTGGTTAGGGGACAGTAGATAATGATATTAATTAAAATAGGCTATGAAGCAAAACCTCATCTCATCTTCTCCCCCCACAGATCACTGACTATATACAATACCCTTAATAATATAGCTCAAAACTGATTGCCCGAGGGAAAACCAGAAAGCCACTTCAGACGAGTTTCACGTCCTCTATTTACATGTCCTTGAAACTGTACTTGTCGTTGTAAGAGTTATCCATCCATCTATCTATCTACCTACAAGGATACTTGGTTAATTTATAATCATTCCACAACATAGGATTATACAACGAGATGCAGATAATAGTCCAATTTTGCTACTTCAGAAAGATAATTTTTATTTATTGTGGAGTGTGGAGGAGGAAAGAAGCTGCTCTATAGTCTGGTGTTATGACAGCAGATACCTCTGTATCTCTTGCCAGATGGCAGCAGGATGACCAGGCTGTTGCCGGGGTGGGTATAGTCTTTTAATATCCTTTGGGCTCTGAACAGGCACCTCTCCTCACCGTCATCACTGATGCTCGGTAGATGGGTACCGATGATGTACTGGGCAGTTTTTAATCACCTGCTGCAAAGCCCTCCTGTCCTGGGCCGTGCACATCCCATGCCAATTAGTGATGATTCCAGTCAGGATGCTTTCTATTGCTCTTCTCTAAAAGTTAACAAGAACTTGGCCTGGGAAGTTTCCTTAAGAAAGTTCTGGGCTTTCTTAACCAGGGTGGAGATGTGAGATGTCCATCACATGTTCTTTGTGATGTTGATTCCCAGGAACTGAACAGTTCACATGCTCCACCTTAACTCCACTGATGTAGACAGGGGTGTGTGTTGATACGAATTCTCATCATTGTTTTTACCTGTTTTTAAACCGTTTTATAAACCTCCAATCCAAACTGTTTTGGTTCTGTTCGCGAGAAAGTCCAGTATCCAATTGCAGAGTGTAGTACTCAAGCCCAGAGTGCTGGGTTTGCTAATCAGTTTCATGGGGAAGATTGTATTGAAAGCTGAGCTGAAATCAACAAACAGCTTTCTGACGTAGGTGTTACTATTTTCAAGATGTGTGAGGGCTGAGTGGAGGGCAGTGGAGTTGGCATTCTCTGTGGATCTGTTTGTTCTGAATGCAAACTAGTTCTAGGGTCCAAGCTGTCTGGGATGTTGTTTTTGATGTGCTGGAGCAGTTCATCAGAATGGGTGTGAATCTCTCCATCTATCTATTTGTCTATCTATCTATTTATCTATCAATCTCTCTAACTAAAATTTCTATCCATCTATCTGTCTCCGCTTACTGATACTCATAAATGAGGTTTATTCAGAGCATACTAAAAGACAAAGAACAGAGCAATAGTTTTTCATTAAACAGATTGCATTTTGGCTGAATTTTCATGGCTTCTCTTCTATGCAAAAGAGGTTGCATAAAAGATGTATTGACGGTAAATTATGCAGAAAAAACATATGCAGAAATCTCTGATCCCACGTCTATTTGGGGACAGTACTCAACCGCACCGTGTTCTTAAGCACACTTTGGGTTTCCATTGCAATGTGGTTCAGAATCCACATGTTTTGCAATCCATACTATTGCAACAGCAAACCCAATCATCCCAGCACCCTTTAAAAGTGGACTAGCATCAGATGCTTGAGGGTGCCAGATCAGCACTCTTTTACTGCACCAAAACTGTACTGTGCTGATAATAAATTACAGTAGAAAACCGTATTTTACCATGACAGACTGGGTGCAGTGCAGCACCCTTTAGGCAGAGAGAAAAGCAGCCACTCAACTGTCTCTGCGACTTTTCCCTAATAGAAGATCCTTGTGTTTATGATTGGGTTACTATTTTAGATCATTGAGGTAATAAGAAGCAGTGTGTATAGTGGAACAGCATTTGCAGTGTTAATTCCGAACTCTTCCTGAATATCTTTTTTGTTGTATTTGGCAACATAAACATGTTTTTGTAACCACAGACCTATTCAAAGCAAAATGTATAGCTGTAAATATCCGGGGGCTGAGCTGCTAAAATCCACAACACCCAAAAAACCCAGTATGGTTAACAAGCATGAAGTATATACCGAATAAACAAGTACTGCTCCAATGTGTCTAGACTGTGCCCTAAATCACTCCTTTGTTTACTCACTCACAACCCCCCTTATATAATAAACACTCAATAGTTTTGTTTTTAGTGAGCCATGAATTGAATTTTTGAGACTTACAGTTATTTTGCATCATCACTTAAAGGCGTGGAGTAACACAGTGGTATCGGTATGTTAATTGTGTGATTGTTAGCAGAAAATAGTGTACATGCCATGGACATGCAAAACCCTAAACTTACAGTGGTACAGTGGTCTTAACTGTAGAGTATGTACAGAATACACAAGTGTTGTATTTCAGCTTTCATATGGACAAGCAGAAAGAAAACCTCTGGGTAAAAGTACATTATAGAAATTAGACTAGTGGCACACACAAGGTGGCCTGGAAGTTATGTGGAACTTACGTTTTCTGTTGGAAAAACTCACTAGAATTGGCTCAGTAGCAACAGCAGTGAATGAGTACACCTCTTTGACCTGTGAAGCTCAATGGAGGTGTGGCACAGTCATTGGGTTTCCACTAGATAGCATTCAATGAAACAGTCTCAGAGTTCCAGCTGGTTATTCCAGCACTGTCTGCTTGTGGGAACTACAGAAGAGGGTATGGTGAAGATAAGGCACTCTCTTACAGTTGTAGCCTGCCCATGGAACAGTAGGAATGCATACTGTCTGTGGAAAGTGTAGAGAATAGTAACAACAACAGTCAACAGTGTTGGTTACCGTTATCATTTACTGGGAGATGAATGAACCAGAGGAAAGAGGAAAAAGTCTTGAATACTTTGAAGCTTTGGGACAGCAGGTGAGACAGAGGGAGTGTATGCAAAGCACTGAGAGTTAGACATTGTGCCTACAGGTCAGAGTTTCTGAAGTTATCAAAAACAAATTTATGTAAATGTCTCACAAACAATATGCCATTAAAGAGATATTTTGAATTATTTAATCATATGCAGCCTGTCTTTATTGCATTTACTTACCACTAATCTGTTGCTCTGACGAATTCTGATGAAAACTTGACCCTAACCTAGCCAGTTATTGTTTTTTACCAGGAACTTTAAATATGGGTGCCATATAACAGTGTTGCCCATGGCTTATTTCTCATTATGAATATGTAAGTGTATGCTTTTCACTGTTTGTTTTTGTGGCTAAAGCAATAACGTAAACCAAACTGCTGTCGTTCTGAATGTAAATCAAGTCTCACAATAGAGACAAATTCACCTTTTATTGGGCATTTAGTTGGACTGATCAAACTTAGAATTTGTCTTCAGATGCTGTTACGACTGATAATGGCCTGCTGGTTGGAATTTATGTTAAGTTGTACATTCATATGTAAATAAATGCTTAAATTTTAATATATTTGGAATGCAGATAACTTTTCTGGGGAATGAAACATGAATATTGTTTTGCCATTTTGACACATTTGTAAATACAAAATTTAAACTTTAAAGATGATAAACCCTTGGGTATCAGCCTAATTCAAAAAAGATTCACCATAGCCCATACCGTACAAATAAGTTTCGTCTCATAAATGCAGTCTGAATAATATGATTTGGATTTGGTAGCCTGAAGCTAATACTGCTGAGCTAAAATAATGACTAAACAAAAAATAATGGAAATATACAACAAACAAATAACTGTGATGGATACATCAGGATACAGTAGATATTGTCGGGAACCCAGATGCCGCCAGTAATCGTATTTCTCACTTAATACAGCTGCTGGTCTGGCCAGAGCAGTCTCCAGAGGCTGTTACCGTGGTAACTATCACCCCAGACTACCCGGGTTCACGCCACACAGGATTAGTCAGCGGCCTCAAGAAATTCACCTGGTACTTTGGCTCCACCCTCTGCTTCACGACACCTGGAGACGGTCCCCGCAGCCCACCCACCCTGCTGCAGACACATGAGGACAGTGAGTATCCCCACACACACACACACTCACACTTCAGTGTAAATAAAGCCAGAACAGAGCACAAAGAACATTTTACCAGACTCTCCTGTGAATAATAATGAAATGTATTGACTCGCGCTGTGTTCAGTCCAGCTGTTTCTATCAGTGTAATACACAGCTGTGTACTCATTGTCTGCACACCAACACCCCCTGTTTTCTCTCAGGCTCTTTCACTCTTTTCTCTCCTTTTTAATATTTTTGGTCTTAGTTTCCCTTCCACTCCCCCTCTTTCATTTATTCTTAACTGTTTCTTTTTAAAGGGAATTGATTCATATGTTTTAAGGCATACTGGTATTTATAGCCTAGTGTTCCATGGATAAACATAATAGCTGCCACTCCCAGTTGCAAGTACACATGCACATAGTTGCACTGTCAAATAAACACAATAGCCTATAGGCAGACAGACAAGCAATTATTACCAACCCGCAATTATCGAGTGGGAAAGGGATATTAGGAGCCATGTGTACACACACACATGCACACACACACACTCCCACACGTACACACAGATATTGATTGGGTGCCGGGCGTGTTGCAGGGTTAACGGTGGGTGTAATTCTTGCTTGATGATAGCTTTTTGCGTGTGTTTCTGTGTGTGTGTGTGTGTGTGTGGGTTATTGAATGTCTCAGATGAATAGCTTAATCGCTCTGCAGGGAGAGGGGTTAGAGAGCCATACATGAAATGAGAAACAACAGGCATGCTTGGACCTGAGTGTGTGTGCATGTGTGGTGGTCAATGCAGATGTGATTAGGAGGTGGTGTGTGAAGATGAAGAGCGGTTTAAGATGCTTATGTGTGTTTGTTTGGAGGGATAATTTAGTAAAATCTAAAACTTTCTGGAATTAAGTGACTGTTGAAGATAGAATAAAACAAATATTATCTGACGTATGTGGAATTATTTTTATTTTTTTTCAGCACCTGGACCTGTTCGCCACCTGAGCTTCACTGAAATCTTGGACACATCACTCAGAGTCAGCTGGGCAGAGCCTGAAGACAAGAATGGCATCATCACTGGTTAGCGCATTAGGACATCAAAGAAAAATATATCTAAACAGTCACTAATGATTTCCTCCACCACCTCCATCTACCTTCTGTAATCAAGACAACTTTTATTTTGCCATGTTATATTCGGTCCTATTAATCGTTGTAATGAGATAAGCTTAAATTAGGTTTAGTGAGTATGTCCTTGCCAGAAACATTTAATGATTAGACATGATATGCCCAACGTTTCCTGTTAAAAGGTATTCAATACAAATACAGTGTGTAAAATTACTAATTTATTAAAAATGTGAAAAGCATCTCCTTGAGGCATGCAACGGTGAGGGAGGAGTCCTAAAACTTATATAGTTTCTTCAGTATTCTCCACTTAATCTTTTATTTTTGTTCTGGCTACCACAGACATCCTACTGTCTCTGACACTGTGTACAACTGATTCATCATCAGCTAATCCCTTCCCTCTGCAGCTTGTCTTCTCACATTATCTCCAACATGCCCTCATCCCACGCCTCCCAACACCCAGGGTGTTGTTTGTGTGGCGCATCCCTGAGCTCAAGGCACTTTTCCTCCCAATTCATTTTGTCCTATCTCTTCCATGGCTCGGTTAGACAATGGTGCTGTTGAACACGTCAAGCTGCTGTGAATTAAGCAATCGCACTACATTGTGTGCGCATGCATATGTCTATGGGTCATCAGACACCTACACAACAAGGCTGCAGTGGCTTTACAGTCAGCTTACAAACTCAGAGGAGTGGGAACATGGTTATTCAATCAAGGTCACCTTGCACATTTACTCTTTTTTCCTCAACCTGCTTTTCATCCAGCACCTGGTGAACAGGGAGACAGATGAGGGACCATTCACTCTCTCCAGGGCTTTACACGCAAGTGGCCTCACACACAGAGCAACACACGCACGCACATTTGAAGGTGGTGGAGGGTGATGCATGACTGTGAAGATGCGAAGGGACAGACAGGGATTTTGACTGTAGTTACCCCACCCGTTCTCTTTTCCTCCTTTTTGGCTCTGTACCTCTCATCATGTGCGTGTGTGTGTGCATGCATGTCTGTTCATGTCAGTGTGCACCTTTATTAACCCAGCGTGTGCTCCACACCCTGCAGGCTATGTGTTGTGGTGGGAAGTGTCTGGCGTAGAGTCGAAACGTGAGGAACGTTCACTGTCCAACTCCACCCTGCAGTACCAGCTGACCGGTCTCACCTCCACCACCGTGTACACACTACAGGTGGCAGCGCTCACTGCCGCAGGACGGGGCGTGGTCACGTCCTCCACCATCTCCACTGGAGTCCCACCAGGTACGGTAAATACACACACATACACACACACACACAGGATCCGAGCACAGTGGATGGAAAAAAAGATTTTGCTTGTGTGTGTGTGTAGCAGAGTAAATATGACTGATGAGCTCTTACGATGCCATTGTCTTTCCTCAGGCTGATAAGTGGCTGTTACTGTGCATCCATGAATCATCACCCACACAACCAACTCACACATCCACATGCACACACACAAGAGTTAGTCATTTACGGCATCTTAGAAAGCGCTTCAGTGTGTGGTTTATACTTGTGTGCATGATGAGTTTGTATGATTGGACTAAGGCCAAGTTGCAATCATTATTAGTGCTGATTAACTGCAAATGGCAAAGTGGAGGGAATGCAGCGATGAGAGAGGGCAAGAGACAATCAAAGAACAGGACTGAAGAAAAGAGAGCAGATAGAGAAACATAATGAGGGAAGAAGAGAGAACACAAGAAAATGCAATCTCCAAAGAAAAGAAGACCAAAGTCTCTCAGAAATGGACTGTGAGGCAGAGAGGAAATGGAGGAGAATGGAAGAAAAACCTTGCTCGTACAGCAGAATTTTTGTCCTAACATTTTCTGATTACTAATTTATGAATAAAAGCAGGAAAAGTGAAAGCAAGATGGATACAGACAGTTCTTAGATTCCGAGGTTATTCATTAATTCATGAAAGCAAAAGAGTGAAGGAAAAACGGAAGACTGAAGATTAGGAAAAAGAACTAAAGAATGAGCAGAGAGAGTGGGAGAGAGAGAAAGAGAGAGATCCACCGAGCATAGAGTCTTGTTTATTTATTCATGTATTCATGAAGTTGAGAGAATTTTGTCATTCATCTGAGCAAGGCAGCTGATACCAACATTTCCACATTATAACCCTTACAAGTTCGCTGCATGCACTTACAGAGCAATGGTAGCTGATAGCTATAATTTGTTTTTGTTGCACACATGTACGTCACTGTATCCAGAATAAATATTGCCTTGTTTCCATGATAGCTGGACCCCGTCATGTTATATAGTCCTTTAACAATAAAAACATATTCGACTAAATCTATCTGATGTGCCCCAGTGTACTGGTGTGTTACAACACACACCGTTTGATTTAACACATCGGCTTTCGGGATCTTTATTCTGCCATGTTCAGCAAATGTGATGCTTGTGATGCTGCAGCAGAATTGTGGATGGATTACAGCAGATCACAACAGAGCACTTACTCCATCCAAGTATTAACCAAACACAGTAAAGAGAAGTGGTTGAAAAGTGGGTCTGAAGTGCTCGGTCTTGTTGTGATTGAGTGAGACAATTTAGAGCAAAGTGGATTGTGATGATTTTTGATTATCTAATAGTCATTAACAGAAACAGGCTGCTACAGTATATGTTCCATTTGTTAGGACATGATTTAAAACAACAAAAAGAGGATTTTAGCCTGCAGAGAAGTTGTCAGATATGTTGCCTGCCTGACCGTTGCCAGTTCAATTTAACAGCTGTCACTGAAGAAGTCTGTTCAGAGCCAGCTTTAAATTTTGTGTGGCATTTGATAGTTGGAGTTGTAAAACCTTTCATTGGAATATTTAGTTCTGGTTGAAGTGTGCATACAAAATGTTTTATTATTCGTCTTTGATTTATTCCAGCTTAACAAAAAACACATCCCCACTGGGAGAAAATAATAATAGTCTCTTCGTTGCTTGTTGTTGACCAAATTCAGCACAGCTCTCAGCTGGAAAGTGACAGAAGCAACTATTCAAACTTTCAGTCAATAGCGTTTAGCAGGACAGGGAACAAACTTGGGCTGAATCAATGATGCTATTGTCAGAGACATTTCTTTGTAGTATAAGCTGAATCACTTTGATTTTCAATTGTTCTTTATTCCAATTATTGATACTATCCCGGTTCTACCATTTGCGGAAAACAGTTACTGACTAATGATTTTTCCTGAACAAATTATCCTCACAAAATAGCTTTTCTTAAAAGTTGCTGTTCCTACATTGTAATCATAAATTATTTGTGGGAGGAAAGAAACGGCAAGATACAAAGATATATTACACTTAAAATATGACAATATTGTCTGTCAGCTACATTTACTCATCTCTGTGTGCACATGGTGAATATGTGTTTATAGGGATTTTGGACAAAGTGATCAGATACATAATAATTAATCAATCAGATTGTCATATGCAGCTTGAAATGGACCAAAAGGATAATTTTCAAGCCAAGACCTCACGTGTTTTCAGCACTTTGTTGTTGTGTCGTTCAGGCTGCCACAACTGGTCTGCCACATTGCACATTTCCCATCGCTCATTATTGCCATAGAGATGGAATGATCTTAGAATAAGAATGGGTCAAGCATAATTTATGAGGCTTGCAGCCTACTCAGACATTTATAGGCCTTAAATGGACTTTAGTGAACTGTGCATTTAATTCACCTCTCGCCTCCACTGGTGTACAGATTTATCTCTCTGTATTGTGTTGTCGACCTTGGAAATATGAATTAAATTGTTCTGACAGAGAAAGATATACAGCTGTAGCATAAGTGCCTGTGCTTTAGTAAAATTAACATTTTTTTTCTGTGACCAATCTTTTTATTTTCCTTTTTTATGGCCAAGCATGGACACATAAAAAAAGGACTTGAGGCAATTCCTTGGCTTCCTCTTCCATAAAGCCTTTTTCAGACTAACGTCATTATTGCCAACATGATTTCCTTCTTTTTCTCTTTCTATTATCAAAATTATTGCAAGTGTATTGCAGATAAGCCATGTTGCAGTATTTGACATATTTTTATCCCTTCATGAAAAAGTCTTTTCAAAAACATTATTGGTCTTGTTGATTTATTTTGATCTATCTGTTTGAAATAATTTGCCATGCTGTGATGCTATGGTCCTTTTCTGCTTGAACAAAGCACTGATGTTTGCAAATAAATGCTTATTGCACCTGGTTACTGCAGCACCAGCAAGCAGAGGCGGTTTTATTTCAAAGAATTTATAACTCACTATTGAAACATCACAAATGCAGTACACAGACTCCTTTTCTTTTCATAAATAACACTATTATGAGTGCAACAATCCCACAGGTCAATAAATATTTTGTAAGAATACATAAAATCCACTGTTGAAAAGTGACCCTCTCGTACTAGCTGCATGATATCAAAATAGTTTGTAGTTCTTTGTAGCTTTGACTAAATCAGTATTCTCTCTGTTTTTTCTATCTGCAGAACTTCCTGGTGCACCATCTAACTTAGTCATCTCCAACATCAGCCCTCGTACAGCTACACTTCGGTTCCGCCCTGGTCCTGATGGCAAGACTGCCATATCACGATGGATAGTAGAAGGGCAGGTGCGTCTGTCTGTGTGTCTGCACGTGTACTTTTGTGGTCCCTGCTTAGTCTGAAAAAAGAGCAAGAGGTAAACTATTTTGTAACATAAGATATCCCTCTTTAACAGGTTGTGAAGGAGGATGGAAAGGAAGAGGCGTGGACAGTTGTCTTTCAGAAAGACAACCAGCCAGATGCAGACACGCTGGAGGTCCCCGATCTCACTCCGTTCACTCAGTACAGGTGAGCAGCAAACACACACAGCCTACGAACACAGTCAAGTGCACACATACGGTACACACAAAATCACTCACGCACATCTCACTCTCCACCAGTTTCTGCAGTATTGCAAGACTCAGGTGAAGTTAGATAAATCACACAGACACACAGAGAGACAGTTCCATCTGAGACTTTTCTGTTTGTCAGCACCTTCACAGCTGCTGCATGCAGATCCTTATTACCCTCCCGCAACTAGCTAGGGGGAAAGAGAGGGGAGGGGGAGGAGAAGGATGAGGGAAGGGGAGAAGAAAGGTGATGAGAAAGCGGGAAAGGGCAGCAGAGAGCATTAAAGAGGAGAAGAGACAAGGAGAACAGGAAATAGAGGAGGAGAGAGGAGTGTCTATAATCCCTGCTCAAGGGCCGCGGGGAGCCTGTAGTTTGTAAACGTGATCCTCTTTCTCTCTTTCTCTACCCGTCCCTCTATCTATCTGCCGTATTTATCACTCTGTCTATCTCTGCCTTTTGCTCTCTGTTGCTCTGCCTTCATGTGTAATGGGATTGTGGTGTGTGTGTGTGCACACACACTGCACACTCAGGGATTATGTTGTCACAGGCGACACCATTGGGACATTAGATGAAGTGATGCACTTGTCTGTGTTTCTTATCCCAGGCTTTAAGTCCCTCTTTACACCCTGTTCTCTATCTCCCTATACAGGGACCAGAACTCATAGATGTAGCCTCTCACATGCACTCTGCACGCTCACACATTTTATCACTCACACCCACACGGAAGCATGGATGCATTTAGAAGTAACAAAAGTAACAAACACTCCCTCATGGCCGTGTGTGTTTGTGTGTGTGTGTGTGTGTGTGTGTGTGTGTGTGTGTGTGTGTCAACAGGTTCTCTATAGTTATACTGTATAAAGAATGTTTGGCATCTTCAGAAAACTTAACAATATGCCAGTGGCCTTTTCAGAAATCCTCTGGTGGAGAGTTCTAGCTGAAGGATGCCATCAAGTGAAATATTTCTTAATTGTGAAGGAAATAATGCACATATTCACTTACTGGAAGTGAACGCAAATGTCCGAAATGTTTTTTCTTCACTCTTACTGTGAAGCCTGGTTGTCTTGACATGTCCTGTGATATCTTGATTGTGTGCATTACACTATGGATAATTATTTTCTGTCAGGTGTATGTTGATAATGGCTCAATTTCTTAGGTTTTTTCCAACGCCTCTACGGTAACACTGTGTAATCAGTTGAAAATATTAGACACCATACTGTTTTGAAAACGTAACCCCAATGTCCAACTGTATTGCACTTAAACTTGGGGGACTAAAAAAGAAAAGTCTAAATCGAAGCAGCAGAGGCAGATGTAGCCTGACTTAAGCCCCTAGTATGGGTCAAGCTCCAAAAACACTGGATCCTACATTGTTAGATCTTCCCTGTCTGGTTAAAATCCATATTTTTTTAAACACCACAACCCCATTTTGTAATGCAGCCTTTCTATTATAAATGTGCAGTCCCTGAGCCTGTCAAGATTACTCCTCATGATGTCACTATGACATCATCAGGAGTTATTTTTAACTATTAACTTACGAGGACACCCCCCAGAGCCGCAGTAGACATTATACAACCGTTTTCACAGGCTGAACTAAACTTGTTGTGTAAAACCGTGGTGTCCCTGTAACTGTGCTCTCTGTTCTCACCAGGTTCAGGATGCGGCAGGTGAACATCGTCGGCTCCAGTCCCATAAGCGCCCCTTCCAGGGTGATCCAAACCCTACAGGCTGCCCCTGACACACACCCCTCCAACCTCACCCTGCTGTCTGCCACACAGACCAGACTGTGCTTCAACTGGAAGGTACTGAAACACACACACACAGATACACACTTAACTGTGTACCACATTAAAACATTACTCTGCCCTTTTACAATCATTTAAATAGTGCTAATTTGACTGAAAGGGATTTTTTTTTTCTGTGTTCCGTTGCTCTCGCATCTCTGTGTATTTTCTCTTGTGTTTATATCAGTGCGTGTGTGCATATGCACATTTTGCACTCAGCAGCAGCAGGACTGAACAGGTTGAGTGGCTGACAGCCTATAATCAGTGTCTCTCCTTGTTATCAGTGCTAACACTAATCTGTCACATTTCCCATTCACTGCGCGGACCGCTAGCAGCACAAACTGCAATGCAATTTTCTCCTTACTGTCCTGCTCTTGTTCCTGCTCTTCGTACCTCCTCCTCCCCCCCTCGTTCCTCCCTCCTCCCCCTCTTCTATTATAACATAAATGGAGAGCAGAGTATTTTCCATTTAAGCGTTGGAATGAGAAAAAGAGCCTGTCAAATCAGACACTGAGGCGCCACGAGCTACCTGTGCAGCATGTTAATGGGATTTAACCTGCGTGTTAGCGCCCAGCCTGAGCTATGCTACGTTTTTTTTCTGCTGTAATAGAACCATTACAATGGTTTCAGCTAAGGCTATTATTCTAAGCTGCATATTAAGGGTAATAAAGCTAATGTGACATTCTGTATTATGGCTCCTAAATGCTAAGCTGAGCTAAATCACCGGGGTATTTAAAACGGCTGGGCGTCTCACTTCCTTATCTGCTGCGCAGCACAGAGCAACTCTGTGCAGTGTCCGTTCGAATCTTCTGTGGCGCGATACACCGTGAGCAAACTGAACTTCTTCCTAATGTGATTTCGCGGCACTAGGTGGCTGTGGAGGTGACGCATAATGACATGGTGGTTCACGGGGCAGAGTAGAGAGGATAGGGGGACAGAGAAAAAGTATAGACAGGAAAAGGAGGGAGGGTGGCAGGAAATGAGAGTGGAAGCAAGCAAAAGAGGGTGACAGAGTGTGAATAAAACAGGGACAAGAGGGTGACAGAAAGAGAAAGATCATACGATGGGATGTCAAAGGGGAGAAGACAGTAAAAGGTTTTTAAGACGTACTTTAGAGTTTGACACCGTCACATAAATCACCATATTCTTTAGAGCTCCGAAATGCTTTTTCACTTGTGTGCTTGTGTGTCTGTTTATTTCATAATGTGGAAACCTAAACTTGATATTCCACTTATTTTGTCTGGACCCAACCCCATTCTGGGTGTTTCTTGATACTACCACTGGAAGGCACTAAAGTTCAAAATGTTCTACTCATAATGGCTTTAAATGGGGCCCTTAAAAACCTATTTTTTCAATCTACTATGAGGGATGCAGTTCATAAAGAGCCCACATTTTTATGCCAAAGTTAGAACAGATTTTTTTTATTTCACATAAAAAATGGATGTTTCTAGTTTTTGTCACTGCTTTTTTAACTAGTTTGAAGTAGGTGGGGCTCTGCTGTAAAAAGGTGGTGTCACATAGTTTTGTGAACCAGTCATCCATGTTGGTTATAACGAACTGTGTCACATTGTTTCACAGATCAATAATGTTCTGTGTGTTAACCAAATTATCATTTTATTAATCACAATTTTACCAAAAATGGTTTCTTGTTCAATCATCCTTTTAGCTCAGTCTCTGTATGGATAGTTTTTCTTCCATAAATCACAGTCAAAATCAATTCATTTTCTCAAATCGCAATGTTGGCACAGGGTGGTGGCAAAGAGCTTATTATACTTTCACTCTTCAGAATTGGCACACTGGCCCTCATTTATTGAGCGATTGTGGAATAAAGTGCACAATATAAAAAGAAAAAACTGTCCTGAAAATAGAATAGACATCCTCTTATCAGACATACGTTTACTTTTATCATATGGTAAACAAAGTAATATTTGTTGGATTTGTTTAAGCATGTAAAACTTTACAAGTAAGGGTTATTTGGCGTGCCCCTTTAACTGTGCTCTCTGTTCAGGACGGCAGATAAACATGACCGTCTCTATATTTTATACTGTATGTATACCATATATAGCAGTTAATGTACATGGTTTTGTCTGTAAACTATTGCCATAATGACAATAAACTAAACAAACTCACTACAAAAACCCATGCAAGGCTGAAGAACTGTACCAGTGTATCGTTATTTCTAAAGCCACGTGTACACATTCAGAAAAATAATAAGAAATGATGGAACACCTCTCTCTAATCTGCTCTTTTTTCTATCTCCTCTCACTGTTTGTTACCTTTCAGCCCCTTCCAGAGTCCGATTACAACAGCAGTCCAGAGACTGTGGGATACCGGCTGCGTGTGTGGAGGACAGATGGCCAGGGGGAGGACAGGACCGAGGACGTGAAGGGAGCAGGAGGGATCAGTGAGGCTACAGTAGAGGGCCTGAATCCCTGGACCCAGTACCAGGTTCAGATACAGGCCTACAACTCCATAGGACATGGACCGTGGAGCAACACTGTCGCTGCACACACTGCAGAATCTGGTACTGACACAGACCCCATTCACTCCTTTTTCCTGTTTGCAAGTGTCCAACAGAGCTGTCTGGCCAATATTGTATTAGCAGCGTATAAGAAGACGGATGGATGAGGAACAAAGTGCTCCTATTACCTCACTGAGTCTCCTCTCGTCCTGCCACCTCTCTCTGCCCTCTACACTCTCCCTCTATTTCAGTGAGGGGAAGATTGACGGAGAGAGGGAGGGGGAAGGGGAGATGATTGAGATAAAATCGAAGATTTGTGGAGAGAGTGAAGTAGCACTGAGCACGGTGTGTGTGTGTGTGTGTGTGTGCAACGTCCACTTGCGTACCTGTACAACAGTAGACCTTGGCGTTGTAAGCGAGCCAACAGGGGACATTTTGCTGGTCCACTTTGGGTCATGCTTTAAGACTTTCTGCTTAAGTTATTTTCATTTTGACCTACGGGGACTTGTAGGTATGTGAGGGTTAAAGTTTATACTCAGCTCTGCCCCTGTGGCGTCTGACTAGTCAAATCGTTTTTTCACGTAATGAGCAGCTGAAAATTGCTTTAAAATATTGTTTTTAACGAATATTTCTAATCAGGGGCAGGCATACCCTTTGTTATTTTGATTCGTGTGATCTGATCAACATAGCCACACTAACATGTGTCTTCATGACCTCCAACTCTTTTTATGCCTCCACGCCGGCGATAGCCGTGGCCAGAGGCATTATGTTTTCGGGTTGTCTGTCCGTCCCATTCTCCCAAACCTCCACTTGGATTCAAGGATGATCTGATTAGATTTTGGTGGTCAGAGGTCAAGGTCACTGTGACATCATAAGGTTCTGCAAAAACCCTTTTCTGGCCGTTATTCAACACCATAACTCGTGAACAGTAGAGGAGATTGTGACAATATTTCACATTTTGATCAGATAGTGAACTGGTGACACTAATGGGTGCCCACTGTGTTGATCATTTAGCTCTCCTGTGATGCTGGTTGAAGTTGTGTGCGAAGCATCCACGTTTCAGAATTTGTAGCTTCTTTTCTGCAACATCCATATTTGAAGCATTGTCTACTGTCATTGCTACAACTTGCAAACTATCAGAAGCAGCTTCATTGGCCAAGGATGTGAACACTTAAGGAATTTGACTCTGTAATCAGTATAAATTCGCAGGTAAAGGGGCACACCAGCTTGGTCACCTGCTGTATTCCACAAAAATGGAAGAAGAGAGAGTCATATTGGATAGTATGACGTTCAACCAGCACCAGTTCAGGAGAGCCCCTATTCCCATCCAGGAAGTTTGTCTTCCACCAAATTTAAATCTATAGCCTGATGTAAATATATGGAGAAGTAAACTGACACTATGTCATATTTGCTGTTGGTTTTGTTTATAAATAACTGCAGACGTGGAGGTTGTTTTTTTTTCTGGTGCTGTCTTTAATGATGATGTTTTGTTACATAATTTATTGGTAGACATAATAATGGGATTTTGTTGATTGAATGACTGTTTGTCTCACCTATGTGTTTGTCTTACCTATTCTCAAAACCAGGATAATGGAGAAAAACTGTAAATTAGTGTAGTGGCGCCAGCAGGGCTTGCAGTGTTGTGGGTTTTTTTCTATTTTTGAGAGGTGTGACACAGTGACAACGTATCTCTGTTATACAACCATATTGAAATTTTAAGAACGTCCACCTTATTTTATTTTATGCATAATTATTTAATGTGAAAGTAACACTGGGAATAGTCAATGTAATCAGATTCAAGGGTCATGCTAATTATTAATACTAATTAACCAGTTTTGTTTATGCTGGACCTGGTTTACCAAACTTTTATTACGCTTACAAATCACAACACAATTGTCACCTCCTGTTTGGAGGGCATATATTTCTCTGGGGGAGCTTCATTGATTTTGATATTGGAAGCAGTGAATTTAATCCTTTCAGGAGCAGATATCTGTGTGATTTTGCTCACTGTTTCCCAGTAATAATTACAACCCTGATTACCTAGGGTTTTGCTGCACATAATATAGGTTGCTGTGTTTCCCAACGATCAGCCTGGCATACAACTTGAGTCCTGTGTGACAAAGAAGTTGAACGTATTTGCCAAACTGGTAGATAACCAGCTTTCAGTCATATTTTGGAACCCAGATGATGAAGGAAAACTAATGTTTAAAGAGAAAGACCCCACATTTTCTTCTAATGGGCTGTTTTATTGTAAGTTTATAGCAAGTGTAATGAAGGTGAGATTCCTGTAAAAGGTCCCATGTCTATTGCAGAACCACCTTCTGTAATTTGCCACTGGCTAAACTGGCATCTATAACAAGTGTTTTATTACCCACCCCTGGACTAATCCCAGTGATTGACGGACAACAAACCAAATTGTTAGAAAGGTTTTTCTGGTATCTGTGAAATTTAGGTAATTTAGAACCATATACAAGTTTCCCCTTCACAAACAGTCAAGAATGTGGATGCAACCAGGAGCACAAAACAACAGATACAGTCACATCTGCCGAGATTTGCAGCATTTGAAATTATGGAACTTGTTGACAACCTTTTTTCAAAAGCACATTTTTATGGGACACTTGTCCTTGATATTACACAACTCCTTTACAACATGCCACAGGCTGAACTAACAACTCTTGCAAACATGACACAAAGAACTCCAGTGAGAAATGCTAATTAATAACAGGACAAATGCTAACCCAGACTATTAAAAAAAAATGTAACCAATTTGTTCTGATTTTGCTTTCACTATAATTATGTTTAAAAAATGCACTGTTACAAAAGAACACAGCAACAAATTTAACACATAATCTGACAAAATGAGAACGGTTGTAGTCTGACTCTTTGCTGTTGTGACATAATTTTCATTTAATTAATGCTAAACTGGCTGTGATTATTTTCAGAATATTTTTATATTAAAAACACTATAGTTAAGTTATCCACTTTTGAAAGACATCAAGGTCTTTGTACCTGCAGTATTCATATCCCCTTACAGTACTATTGCAGGCTATGATGGTCCCCTCTTTGATAGGTAAACATTGGCCAGATTTGTACGTCCCCTCTTGGCAATATGTTAACACATTTTAGCACTTACTGTATGAAAGATTACAATAAAAAATTTCTGTTTCATTGTATTTTTTTCAAAATGACTAGAAATAGTGGTCGATACTTAGTAAGTGTAGAATAATAGTCCACAGATGGTAATGAAGGGACGTGTGTGTGTGTGTGTGTGTGTGTGTGTGTGTGCTCTCTAGTTCCATCTGGATCTCCGGTGAATGTGACTGCTGAAGCTGTGAGTTCCACCAGGATCCTGCTCACATGGTCTGCTCTTCCTCCGGCACAGAAAAATGGAATAGTACTTGGATATAAGGTGTATAAAACACTCAAACACACACACACACACACACACACACACACACACACACACAAACCCATCCTGGCATTTTCACTTGACCCTTTCAGCCCATTATCACTTGCTCCGACACCTTCACGCAGTCTCACACACAGAGATGCACAAAGGCATACACACAAAAATCTGATATAAGACGAATATGATGTAATGTCCTGTAACTGCTCTAGTTTGTTCTTCTTACATTACTGCTTTTGAAAGCACCCAGCTACAGTAAGTACGTTTGGAGGTGTGTGTGTAATTGTGCGCATGAATATGAGAGAGGCTTTAATGTTTAATACCCTTTCATAAAACAACAGTTTGTATCATGTTGTAGTAGAAACAATGTCTGGATTAGTCAGTTATGAAAAAAGGACAGTAATCCATAAAGCCTGTTGGTTCTGAAAAGTGCTTTGTTTATTTGAAATTTAAAACATAAGCTGCAGTTAAGGCAAGAGAAGGTGATTTGTTGAATATACATACATGCTTTGAATATGCTTTGGAGATCCTGCATCCAAACTTGCAACCCACCTAAGCAACATAGCCTACAGTCTATCCACATCTGCCAAATTAAAGCTCATCTTTTTCTTATATTATTCTGTCTTGCTAAAAACAAGGCGATGGTGAAGTAGTTGACACCCGTTGATGGGCAGGACTCTAAGAAAAGGCTGGATGAATACTGTTGATGGTGAAGTGCAAGAGCACTCTTTTTTTTACCTGAGTGCATACATCCCTCCTTTTACACTCAATTTGGTCCCACCTGCTTTTTGCGGGCTCCCACACACACCCTCCAGGGGTTGATTATAATGTACTCCACTTCGTTGTTTGATTTTAAATACTGAAAAAAAAACACATACCAGTTGTCTGTATTGTTGCAGTATTGCTTTTCTTGTACAGTGGTGTACATGTAGTGCCTCTCAATATCCTTAGAAAAGAAAACTTAACAAAGAGAAAGCACACGCTAAATATTTTTGTGGCCTTAAGTACACCTCTTAATCGCTACCCAAACAAAACATGGACAGAAGAAAGCTTTAAAGGGGAGGAAATGTATCTATAATTGTGTGGACATGGTTGTGTCATAAATACATAAATCTATAGAATAAAACAGGCTGTGACTGTGTGATATAAACCAGTACCATCCATTATTTAAAAAACCAAGCCCAAAGAAACACACTCCCCATCTTTGGGTGTTGTAGTGCCTTCCTGAGGCTCGAACTGAGCCATGTGCCTACCATGTTAATAGATGGGAAGTGGCTGCCAGCAGCAGCTATTCAACACCTTTTCTCTCCTAGTAGATGCTGAAAGATCCCCTGCCTCTTGTCACGTACTCCTCCTGACTGTTTCTGTTTTTAGGCACTTAAGAGCTAACATTTCCTTCAAAGGAGTTTTAAGTGTGGCAGGGAGTTCATGAACATGAATAAAAAGAATAAAAAGAACAAGAAAAAGCTGTTCTTGACACATACTCCTGTTGCCAGTGAAACTGCAATGTGTGCTGATTTGTTTTTTAGATGTGGACTGTTGGGTAATTTTGTATTTCAATTGTCAACAAATCTTATTAAAAGACCAAAGACCAAAGCTGGTATTTCTTCTGTATCCAAAGTCTGATGTGGCCTCTTCCTCTTTGCCACAGACATCCATTGTTATCAAAAACACATCAATGAGCCACACTATTGCACTGGCTGACATGTTTCTTTATTATGATACATATGCTGTGAAGATTACAATATCATTTGAGGCATATGTGTGATTATTGGCTATATTAAATAGAATTGACTTGACTTTATTGATGAACAGGAAAACTGTATTTTAAGTAAACGCATACACCACTAGTTCTGTACATACTCGCTAGCACGCCAGATCCGCAGCTGAAAATAGTCCCCATCAAATAAATTTTTTATACCTATATAAGTGCCTGGCTGTTAAACAGTAGGAAATAATGCCACTTCTTTTAAAACTTTCTTTTTCTTTTTAAAACTCTTTTAAAATATGTATTTGTGACATATTTTTAAACCGGCAATAACTGATTTTCGTGCTACAAGATGTAGGAACATAACATTGACATACCAACGCCATATAAAGTTTTCTGAGCTTTTTCACTAAAAACAGCTGCCTGCTGTGGCCAAAAACAACTCTATGAAAGTGGCAATTATGAACCAAAACAGTAAAGATGTGGGCCTGACAGTTAAACTATGTGCTGAAAATTGCAAAAAAGCTCTGTACACAAGTGCTATGATCCATTGTTAATATAAGAATATTGATAATAGCAGTTTTAAAGAATTACATCTGAGATAGGAAGGAACAGGTTTGGGGCCGAGTGCTACAGACAGGTTGCAAAAGTCTAAAAGTATTGAAAGAGTTGCTTGTGGTATTTGAATGGTATATCATGGACAATCACAAAAATATGGAACATCACCAACTTAATATCCTTTAAAGCCAACAAAGCTTCTGTAAATGAAGGAAAAATCAGACAAATAGTTCTTACAAACAGAGAGTGTTTGTTCACTTTTTATCTATATTTAGGATTGTGATTACATGTGTGACTTAAATGCCTGTTTGTGTGTGTGTCTGTGTCCAGGTGTTGTACAGCGAGAAGGACTCAGACGGTCCCCCCAGTGTTCAGGTGGCAGAAGGAGAGGGGAGTGTGTCACTGCTCCTCGGGGTTCTCCAAAAATACACGGTGTACGTGCTGCAGGTGCTGGCTTTCACACGGATGGGTGACGGCCCTCCTAGCAACCCCATACTGCTCAGAACCAAAGAAGATGGTAGGATCCCTCTCTCTCTGTCTCAGGTCTAATCGCTGACCTTTCTGTCCAGTAGTTTGTTGTACACTTTTGCCTTCTTCTCACCTCTGTAGCTGTTTTTCACCTCTTTACACCTATGCTGTCAGCACAGCCAACAGCCTCTTTCCCCCACTTCACTGATCATGCACTGGGTTCAGCTCACCCTTCAGACCCTCTCCACTGCCCAGACATGGAGAACACACTGTGTATGTGTGTGTTAGTGTGTACCATGTGTGCAGATATCTTCAGATGCAACCATGGCATGACCTTTCAGGATGCCAGCAACCTGGTCTGGTTTTTTGAATAATAAAACACACGGAATAGTACACACAGAGAAAGACACACATGCACACACACTCATCTTCTATCAAACAGTGTCACGTTTGAAAAGTTTTTCTCATTTCAGGATGAAACAAGAACAGGGAAGTCAATTCCCGGCAGTGTATAATGAACCGCCATCCTGTGTGTCAGTCACACACTTTCGCATACTGTACACACATACACATGCACACTCACACTGAGATGTATTTGGTGATGTGGAACATGGATTTTTATCAGGAACAAAGACATTTAATAAAGAAAATTACATTTTTTATTTTGAGTGTTGTAGAAGTCTCTTTAACACTGTATAAGGCGCTCACTTTATAAATATGTGTATATGCACATACATCTGTGAGCCTTGGTACCGTCATACTAACTTATGAGGATATAAGTGCTTGATGTTAAAATATTCTCTTTCTCATTACAGTGTATCCTTTCTGCTGCTCTTTGTATATCTATTATTATAGTTTCATTCTGCTGCCAACTCCCTCTTCTATTTTTCTCTCCAGTCCCAGGCCCTTCTGTCAGGATGGTGTTTCCAGAAGTTCGATTGTCATCAGTCAGGGTGGTTTGGCAGCCACCCACAAACCCCAACGGCATCATATTAGGTACAAAAACAAACACACACATGTACGAGAAAGCAGATATTTGAGAGCAACATTGAAATCATAATCAAGTGTTTTACGCTTATAGTGACAGTACATTTATTTTCAATTGCAGAAGGACAGAGCCCAGCTTAAAGAGGGAATGAGTTAGCAGTTTTAAACACGTGCACACACACAGACACACACAGAAACACGCACACATACCGCTGTGATCTTTCAAGGGAAGGAAGGAAGTAAAAGCCGTAAAATGGAAAAGAGCTGATTCTGTTTTTAGCTTTCAAACAAGGGTCAGCTCTCTCTCTCTCTCTCTCTCTCGCTCTCTCTCTCTCTCTCTCTCTCTCTCTCTGTGTGTGTGTGTGTGTGTGTGTGTGTGTGTGTGTGTGTTTGTGTGTGTGTGTGTGTCTGTCAGTGATTAAGCTTGTACCAGGGAAAAGGGCTATTATAGCTGCTGAAGCAAGACACCTTTCCTAATGCCTAATGCATACATAGCCTCATATATAAACACATATCACTTGTTTCTCAAACTGCGAATCACAGCGTGCGGAGTGCATCAGAAAGAACAGATTAATGAAGAGGAAGAGAGGCAAAGTAGAGGCGAAAGGAATGTGAGAGCTGCTGAGCTGGAAACAGTGAGAACAGAAGGGGAGAGACAGCAGAGAGGAGATGTATGGAGGTGAAAGGAGGGACAGGTGTGTGTGTGTGAGTGTGAGTGTGTGTGCGGCCACACTGCACAAGGGGGAGAAAGGAGCGGTGTTTGTCCTCTCAGTGGGGGAGTCTAGCAGGACAGTGTGAGTGATGTGTGACTATATTGTAAGGGGAGGACATTTAGTGCGACACTACTTTGTGACAGAAGGATGAGTGGGAGGGCAAATCTCTCTCTCTCGATCACACAGACACACACAAACATGCAGTCCTGCTGTGTCCTTGCTTGAGTATGTGGTGTGTGTGGAGACTATGTGGGTCTGTGTGTGTGTGTGTGTGTGTGTGTGTGTGTGTGTGCATGCAGATACAAATAACTGTGGTGTACGGGTTTCTTTGACTGCCTCATTTCTCCTTGGGTTCTCAACCCATAGGGGACTGACACAGAAGGTGGACAGAGGGGAAACAAGACCACAGAAGGTGCACAATCTAATTTGGCACATGGCAGTGAGGCACTTGGGTTCTCACACAACCTTTCTGTGAATATAATACAGCCATGCGCACATGAACATCCCGTTGGCAAATACAAGCTGTAAATTTCCATTACTAAAGTCACAGAGTTAGGTACTCCAAAAAGTCAGTATAGATACTAAAAAACACTTGATTTTTGGGTGGGTTGATATATACGGCTGTCCCACAAGGAAGTGCTCAAAGAAAACTGAGCAGCTGCTCGCAGCTGCATAACATTTTATCTCTTTGTGTCGTGTTATTGGCAGTGGCATTTCGAAGTTGCAGTTTGATGCCTGTTACCTCACGTATAGCATCACTACCTGTTACACAAAACTGTGTACCACACAGATGTTTGTACAGTTTCTGCAAAAAATAGTATATTATAGCAATTATTGTGTTGGGTGCACACTTAAACACAGACATCCAAAAACTGTTTCAATAATTTATTAGTGTGGCAATTTAGTTATGGATGGATGATTATTTTCTATATGAGAAGGAAAACATCACAAGAAAATATTTCAAATTAGAAAACTTGCAGTAAACACGAGTAAATTTCTAAAGCAAATTAAGTCATAATTATTCTCACGTACTTCAATTAATGCATTCCTAATCTTGGCATTTAGTACATCTTCAGGGCTTACTCAACGCAAAATCTAATATAAATGCATTACAAAACAACCCATTAAATAATTACATTAAACCACATAAGAGATTGTAAAGCCCCCTGAGGCAAATTCTGATTTTGGGCTTTATAAGTAAAATTTGACTTGACTTGACCTGAAGAGTGAAACGTCCTTATTTCAATTTACATAAATTGTCTCTTTGTTCAGTCATGGTTTGGAGGCAAAAGGCTAACAAGCCTAACGGGAGGGGTTGTAGATAACCCCCTATGGGGTGTCTCGCCTTGGTAGAAAAAATAGGATGAAAACTATAGTAAATGTAAGCATGGAGATGTGTGATTCAACACTGTACACAATTTGAATGTAGTGTAGAAATAGACACGGGAGATGAGAAGAGCGAAATTGTTTCAGCTCTGAAGTACTTGGTAGTACAGTTGTAGTACTAAGAATTTACTGTCTTTCAAGCTGGGTTAGTTAGTAGCATTGCCATTGTTTTTTCTTTATTAACACAGAAAAGGCCAGTGAGCATTGACTGGCTTAAAATTGAAAATAATGTATACACACACATTTTGAATGCCTTAATCTTAATGAATCATATGAAATATACTGTACATGTTACATCAAATTTTTTCGATGGGCTTTCAGTAACATGACACTGTCACTTTGTAATGGAGATTTAGCCTCATGTACAGCAGCGATGTCCTAATGATTTTCAGTACAGAAGATAATGCTGTGCTCTGACCCAATTGTTTAGATGGAAGAGGATTTGTTATCTAGCTATTATCCAATAATCTTCCACACACTGCGTTCACATTAATATACAATCAGACTATCTGATGAGATTATCACCCACACAACCAGATTAGGTGCCTCTGAGCAGATTACCATCCTGACAGTCTTACCATGAACCAATCACCTCCGCACCCTTGTGTGTTTGTGTGTGCTTGTGGATGTGTGTATTTGGTGTACAATACAATCTTCATATTGAGAGCTTTTGTGAGTGGCCAGTGGCCTGTGGAAAGCTTGGTCGGGGATCAGTGGTTTGAGTGTATGTGTGTATGTGTTGAAGGGTGTTAGTGTTATTACATGGCCTACTGCACATGAGACAGAGAAACACACACAAGCCGTGTACACCATGGGTCACAGCCAAGGGGGCAGAAGACAGGTTGTATGTTTATATAATGTGTGTTGGGGAATGTCAGTATGTGAGCTGTGATGCTTGTGTATGTGTGTGTACTGGCGTTTAATGATAGAATTACGTCTTTCTCTCTAGCTTTGTAGTATTTTTTGCATGAATGCAAAATCTTAAGGCTCTAAACATACACAGGTACTAATAGCAAAGCAGCTGCATGGATCAAATATTTTCAGAGCAGACATGGACAGTTTCAGGAACTGTAGAAAAGTGTGTTTGTTTGTATGTTTCACTGTGGAAATGAGAATGCGTGGTACGTGGCATTGTGTGGTTATGTTCTCTGGCTTTTTCCTATCTCATATTGTGCTGTCTTTGATTCCTGTGGGCTCTGTGATCTAAAGTGGGCCACAGAAACACATTTGCACACAAGACTCTCACACAAATTTCAACTTTCTTCCTCCTCCGTCTGTCTTTCCTTCTGTCCCTCACCAGGCTATCAGATCTCCTACCGCTTGGACAGCAGGGACCCTCAGCGCTGGACCACAGTGGAGGTGGGCTCCAACGCTCGACAGTTCACCGTCACAGGACTTTCCCCCGAGCAGACCTACGTGTTCCGACTCACTGCTCGCACCGCCGTGGGCTGGGGCGAAGAACAGGAAGCCCTGGTTGTTACCACTGAACGTAGAGGTAAAGGACACACACATACACATACGTGGTATCTGGTATACTATCACATCTGTTTCTGTAGCAATGCAGATGTTAACTACTCCCGTTAAAAGCTAATAGGAACATGACCCATATGAACTCTCAAGCTGCCACAATAGTGTTACTTATTAAGTTATGATTAATGTTGTAGAGAAATGCTTAAAGGTTGAAACTAAGTTTTCAGGGGCTTGAAGATCTTTACTAAGCATTTCATAACGCCTTGACATGCCATAGCAGCAACAGGTATAAAAGATTAAAGGTCTAAATGGAATGGAGTCTTCATTAATGTTATTAGTTGCAGTTTTCCTGCTATGCTGAGTCAAAATGTCAGCTATGAAAAGAGTCTATAGGTATAAGAAGTATGTGATTAACGTTCTTTATGGAAAACTGCCATCTCAAGTGTGTGGTCTATGTGTGTGTACACACTGAGGCACAGAAGAGTAAAAACCTTTTTTGAAATATCAATTTCGTATTGAAAGAGGTAGAAACGGTAACAGTGTTATTTAATTCTGAAACAGTATTGAATCACCCACTAATGGAACCACTATAACAAATGTGTTCATTTTGTTTCTATAAAAATTACTTCACTCTACAGTGCTGGATAATTCAACAAGATTAATGGGGCGTAAGCTTGGAAGCTTTGACTAATGACAAGTAAAATGTGCTTTTTTCATGCACCCCCATTATGTAAGTGTCATGTATCCCGTGTGGCATTTGCACCAAAAGCAATGTAATAATCTGTAACGAAATTCCCATTCAATTATACTAACATATAAGGAAATAAAATGTGTTAAATAAACCAGACACGAAATTCTGTTAATCAGCCGTTTTTAAACAGGAGTGACATGATTAATGTTATTAATTTTACTCGTGCTGTTCAAAATGTTTGCAATTAGAAAGTTCTTTTGCAGGAGCCAACTACGATTATTTAATGTTTTTTTTTTTTTTTTTTTTTTTTTTTTTTTGTCCTCTCTTTTCATATTAACTTACTAATCGTCAAAGATTATATTTTGGCACCCATTATATTATTCCCTACAGTTATGCTAGTGCAGGAAGAGTCTGAAAGGTTAGGTGAAGTTTTAGCATTTTAAAATTTTATGATCTCTGCAGCCCTACTTAGAGGTGTAATGTGGTGGTCAATGTGAAGTCCTCGCAGACATAAAGTTAGAGAAAGAAAAGCAAGCACGAGCTTAAGGCGCTCAAACAGGTTATCAGTGCATCAACAATATTTAGTTTGTGGTTAGACATGCAGAATCCGTTCTTACTGTGCACTAAATATTAGCACAAGATAGAAATGTATGACCTTTTCCGTATGTTGGACATTTTACATACAGAACAAGACGAAATGACATTTCGAAACTCCAGTGGATGACTATCTACATAAATGTAGATATGGAAATCACCATGTTTTAGCCCTCCTGCAGGGAGAAAATGTGTCAGGAGTTCCAAAACTGCTTTGGGGTCCATGCAACAGTAGTCAATTAAAAAAAAAGGGGGAGCCGCCTTACCAGGGTTTGTCAAATTGTCATGAAAAGTTATTATTAACAGACCAAAGACAATTGTGGCATTCAGTCTGTTGATACCATCCACCAAATAGGCCAACATAAATTGACTAGTTGAGTAAGACAACAAGGATTATTGGCCTTTCTCACTCGATTGTCTTGCAACACTGGCTACTTTCTCCTAGCACCATGCTCTGTTGTGGGCGGGTGACAAATTTACTGTTAGTAGGTGAGAAAGAAACTGGCAATGTGTTGAAATGGCAGTGGTTGGGAAGTCTTTTTTTGCCAAAGGAGACGGCACAGGCCAGAAAGCAAGATCTGAAAGCTATAAATCTTAAATTCTAAACCAAAGTAATTACTATTGATCAATAGTTCTATCAGCACTCTGCATTCATGGTAATTTTCTCTGTTAGGGCAGCGAAAATGTTGTTAATTTCTCTTTAACATTTCATCTAATTTTAGCACTGGCCTCATCATAGGGTATAACTGTGAAAATAACAAGAATTTTTAAACATATTCGAACACTGTGCATGACAGCCCATGCCTATGGCGAGATGTAGGAGGCTGAGCAGTGACTGTAACTCTCCTAAGACAGTTTTTTCTCCAAAAACCTGTAACAGAGGAATATCTTCCAACACACAGTCAGTGGCCAAAAAGGAAGAACAGACCTTTACAGTGACTTTTAAAGAAGTGAAGTAGTGCGTGAGCAGTGCAGTTCTTTTACCTTCAATTTAGAAAATAATTAAAAACTCCAATATTTATCCTTGTCAGATTCACAGGTTGTGATGTTTATCTCATCTTGTCTAGACTTCTGCACCTCTCTCTCTTCCTTTTTCAGTCAACTGCTTTCATGTCTTGAGCTCATTTATAATGAAGTGACCGAGTTTTTAACTGCTGCTAAATGAACATTCAGTATATCCCATAATTAGGATCTCTCTAATGGTTACAATTTACACAATTATTAGATCAGTAAAAATATGACTTTTATTCTGAGTGTTTCAGAGGCTAATCTGCCATAGATGTAGGCTACTGGTGTTTACATATGGTCTAAGTAATACAGGTTCTTTTTTTGGTTACACTTCATGACAGATGTTTGACTGAACGTTAACAAGAGAAGGTAACATACTGGAACAAGCTGACAGATGTCGAGGTACAAATGGCCCTGTGTTACGTCAATATTAGGAAGGCAAGAAACAGCAGTAGACAATAACGGTGGGCAAACAGCAGGAATCAAATTGTAAAGAAGGATTTGCCCTGAAATGACTGAAATGTGGTGAATTAGTTAACTAAAAGACACTTAGAACTAAAAATGTGTTGGAGAGAGTGGTATGCTATGTTTACTCAAAGGAAGGCAAATTTATACTGCAATTTTATTTAAAGAAGTTTTGTTACTATTTCCCAGTCATGACTACCAAAGTTTTAAGTTGTTGAAAACCTTAATCAAAATTTAAACCAATGCTTGTTTGACTTCATAAACAAAGTCTAGATCAGACTTTTTTCCCTCCGAATAATTTACAATACATGTTAACAAAACAGAAGGTTTTCCCCCTTTATGTTTACTAGGATGTGATATAGCCGTACAGGTTGTTAAACGGTAAGGCTTCCATCACATTAAACTGACCATATTGTTTAACTGTATTAACTGGAGCTACAAGTCATAAAAGTCATCACGCGATCCATCATACATATACAGTACATCAACCCATACAAGTGTTACAGCTACAGTGTGTTCATACATAAGTTTCCGTCTGCAATGTTTGTCTTCAGTGAGCCAGAACGTAGCCTGAGAAGCCTGACTGTTTCCATGGTCTTTAGTCATTGGACTCATGACTAAAGTTGATTACATTTTTATCCTTAGATGCTGCTTCAAAACAACAGAGGCAGGACATTTAGTATCATCTTTCAAATCAGTTTTTCAAACCTGCATTAACAGATTTGTCTTTTTGTTTTTTGGACCACTTGGGGGCAGAAGAAACTCTCTGTAAACACATCACTGATATATTATCACCTTAAAATGTTGATATGGTGAATATTTACATATCCATCCGTTACAGAGCAACATGAACATTCATTTTGAGTTGTGTCCACCTGATAAATGTAAGTCCAATATTCACTCTCCTTTTGCTCTATTTTGGCTATCCATCAGCTCCTGAGGGAAACATCTTCCTCTTGAGCTGTAAAATGATCCAATATGTTTATCAGCTAGTTGCTAACTTTGCCTGACTGCAGATTGGTGCTGGGAAGGTCGTGTATAGTGGGTTTTTAGAGACTTTTTTGCTGAAAACTATGCTGATGAGAGCGGTGAACCCAAACCGTAAAGTTGCGTGCCATAAAACCAAATCACTGAGATGAAAGATGGTAACACGGGTGATAGTTCTCTGTAGGTCACGACAGACGTTTGATCCAGTGTTCGTTTAAAAATATAGGTTATAGCAGCTTTAAAGACTGATATATAGATTTGCCTACTTGACATTTTTGTCTTCTTCCATCAGTATTCTTATCAAAACGTGTATTTTTTCTTTTTCATTTTAATATAGTGCACTGTATTGTGTCTTATCAAGTACTCTAACTTCTGTTTTTAAATAAGTACTAATATTACATTTTGTTTTGAAAATGTACTTTAAAATTCATTATAAAGATCATATAAGTGCAAACATTTAGCAGGCATGCTGCATTAGTCTTACATTCTGTGAGCAGGGTAAGAAAATCAGTTGATAAAGAGACATGGATGAAAGGTTTAAGTGTCAGTTGGTGTTGAAGTTTGACCACTCCCGAGCTGTGAAGAGCTTTCCCATTTTCCCGAGTGAAATATCCTTTAAAAATGAACTTACTTCTGGTGTCTCAGAAGGCTAACGCATGAATAACTTTTGGTTGAACGTAGCACACAGCCTTTGATATATGTCATCCCTGATCTCTTTCTCCAATTTTCTCTGTCAGCCGGCACTGTGTATGTCTGGTAAAGCATTGAAATGCTACAAAGGTCCCTATATTAAAATGTGACAGTGAGGTGAATTTTTATGAAAACCTGGAATCATGATGTCAGATATTCTATTCGGAGCTATCAGCTTGTGTAGTCTCTTTTAATTGGATCAGATATTGTAACATAGGCAGCATCATTATTTGGATTCCTTAAGAACAGAATTTGGTGGTTCCCTGTTCCACTTCAGCAACATAATGGGCCATTCTCACTGTGAGGTGGACAGAACAGCCTAATAGAGATTTCTTTCTGATGATGCTGAAGAGACCAGCTTAATCCCTAGAAAAAGAAAATTGGGTTTTTGAGTGTGCATGTGAGTACGTATGTGTGCATGTGCATGAATGAATTAGAGAAATCCGCAATTCCCTCTAGAGAGACTTATCTATGGTGATTTTTGTTTCCAAGAGGCTGATAACTGATAAGGTAATGGGCAAGATACAGTAGCACATGTAGCAGAATTCATCCCCCTACAACCGTGTCTTCTCTCTCCTCGAACACTATCTCTTCTTTCTTCTACACTTCACTTCCTCCACTCTCCTCTCCCCTCCCTAGCGTAGCAGTAAACAGTCATGTAAGTGCTAAAAGGGCAGCACTTGTTGTGACAATTATGAGTTTATTATCAGAACATGATCTTAACTGCGGAACAGAACAAGAGGAAAACAGACAGGGAGACACAGATGGTATCAGGAAAACAAAATAGGGAGAGAATAGTCAAATCTTAAAGGGACTGAAGAATAATGGCGTGAGGGAAGAAGGGAGACAAACAGATCTGACTTAAATTACTTGTGATAAGGATGAATGAAGGAAGGCGAGCTTGTATGTGTGTGTCTGTGTGTCTGTGTGTGTGTGTCTGTGTGTGTGTCTGTGTGTGTCTGTGTGTGTGTGTGTGTAAAACTGTGTTTGTGCAGATGTTTGAGAAATAAGTGCAGATTAATTAAACTTCAGAAAGAATCGATGATGCTTTCATTTCTAGACTTAATCGATAACCTGATGCCCCTGAAATTAAACAGTAATGTCCCCCAACCACGTGCTCTTGTTTGCGTGTGTGCATGCGTGCACGTGTGTACACACGTCTACTTATCACACAGCTCCTGCCGACACAGTCATACAAAGATACTGACTCCCAGAGCCATCTTTCATCTGCTAATTGAATAGCGAAGACAAAGACAAGTACACACACATACACACCCGCAATCTGTTGAGAAATTGTTTCTTTAATGCTGCAGTGGTTAGATGTCTTGTTTCATTTAAACATATGTATGCATTGCAACAGTCACACTCATGCATATGTGATGTATATGCAGATGTTTCTATACGGAGAACTCAGAGCGTTCACATGCATTCGTGTAACCAGGTAACAGTAAACAGATATCTACAATGTCATGTATACGACATTTCCACAGCTAGATTTGTACTTTAGAAAACTGATTTCTTGGTCATGTATATGAAAAGCTGGGTCTCTAATCGGCTTTTTACATCTACACATGTGTATGACAGAGACTTCAGAAACAGTAAAATCACTGTATAGCTGTGACAGCAGAGCAGATGAAAGGAAAGAGCATTACAGGTAGCAATCTATCTTTTATTCAAAAAGAACATATACATTTTCTTTTTGTTTTTTTTGCATCCAGTACCTACTACACTGGTGGTAATGTTTGGTGCTCTGTCACCCAACTGTATATCTAAATCTCAGTTGAACAAAAATACACACACATGGATTTTATAGTTGTATTTGCTTACACAATCACACAAGGTTACTGCTAAAGGACATAATAATTTTAAATGTGAATGAATGTTTAGACTGTCAGAATATTAACTGGAATGTTTTTTAATCAAACTGAAGTTGATCTATAAATTTTAGTTAGTTGCTCACTTTTCCCTTTCCTGCTCACTTCAGTTCTCCTGTTCTTAACTTTGTCACATCACTTTTTCTACTCTCTTTCTTCCCCTATTCATCTCTCCTCTGCCTCTTTTGTCTCATCCACAGAGCGTCCCCAGCCACCCAGGAAGTTGTCTGCGCCTCAGGACGGAGTTGAATCTCGCCGCCTTCACCTCCACTGGGTGACGGGTGGCTCGGGCTCCTCCCCGCTGAGGTACTTCACCCTGCAGGTCAAAGAGCTGCCTAACGGGGACTGGAGCACACACACCGCTGACATCTCGCACAACGTATCCACCTGGACCGTTGACAGGTACCCATGTGCACATATATACACACACACATAATCTGCTTGTCTCATGACAGTGCAGTAAGTTTTGAATGACAATCGACTGTTTCCTAAACCCCTCCCCCAAACAGGTGATTGTCTAATCATAGATTAGCAACTGTAACTACGTATGACAGGCCTGTCAAGCTTTATATGCTCCATGTGTAAAGAGTTTGGAGGGTCATGTCTTTTTTTTTTTGAATGTAAGGAATGGATTAAAAGTGCGTTTGCTCTAACGTAAGCTGCAAATGTTAGCATGTTGCTACCTACAGCTATAACCCAGCATTACTTCCATGAAGGCTTTTATACTTTGTGGGTTAAAGGTTAGATCATGTAAAGCTCACAACAACATCGACTGTGTAGTAATTCTCCACTGTGTGGAAGCCGGTCCTTCAGCCTTCAGCTTTAGCATCTCTGTCGTGTTCTTTATTGGATTCGGAAAAGTTTACACTCCAGCAACCCCAGCAAGGTAACCTGGGAACCAGACGAATCTGCAAGCTCATGTTTTATTTGCTCTGGCAGATACGTCCGGCCCCTCTCACATTCAGACTGGTATGTGGCGAGCCAGTCATAATCGTTTATCTAATATGGGGTTCAATGGGATGACCGACAGAGAGGAGCATCGTTGAGGCATCTTCTTAAATAACCAAGATGGCAGCCGCTGATGCAGAACTTTCCACGGCCGGCTACAGCAGCAGTATTAAACAGACTGGACAGTACATATTCTCTAAAAGAAGAACAAACAACTGAACTTAAACTCAACAGGATTATGTTAGAATGGAAGTACAGTCTGATCTTTTTTTTCATCATATTTATAACACTAGGACTAACTTGCTCTACACTGCAGTACAAGGACAATGCTGTTTCTTTATTTCCATGTCTCATCAGCTGGAGAGAAAGGTGACATTTATTCAGGGACATGCAGCTTTAGCATCAGTCTTTCAGCACGATTTCATGTATAGAGCTCATATTTAGTTCATATTCAAGATTATTTTATAAGTTCTTGTTTTAAAACAAGTCAGCTTGAAATATTAAAAAGTAGACAGTGGAGACAGTTTTCAAGTAACTTGTCGTACTAACATTAGCTTGATTAGTTAACTAGGATGAATTATGCAGTGAAAATATTAATTTTGGCCGAAATCAAGAACACATTGTTTCAAAAATGACAAAGAATTTTAAGTGGCAAAGCTGCCACCGAGATCACTGTAAACTACACACGTGCTATGCAAGAAGGGGAAGCTTGACAGGCATAGCAACAGTATCTTAGGAGGGGTGGGAGTTAGACAAACAAGCAGGATGGTAAAAAAGTAATGTTTAGACTTCCTTGGTGAGAAGAGTGGAGATAGAAAAGGGGATGCTCTGGATTCTCATAGTAAACAACAGAAAGAATTACAACACTGAAAGAAAATATTATTATATATTATTATATTATTTATTTAGCATAGGAAGTATGGGAAGGGTTTGTGGAGCAAAAAAACATAAACCACAAAAATCCACCAGGGAGAGCAGAGTAATCATAATCACTGCAGAACATGGAGGATCTCAGTCACCTAATCACACAGGCACAGAAGGAACTGCTCTCTGTCTTTTTCTCTTAATACCTTTTTTTTTTCTCACTTTGCCTTCATGCTTTCAAGTTTGTGTGTACCATTTGTCCATTGTCTCTCTCGCCTTTTCATCCGTGTCTCCTCTTGTTGTGTCCACCTCCTTCCCTCCCTCCCTCCATCCATCCATCAACAGCTAGTGCTTTCAAATACCATAAGGCATGTATTTTTTCCTTCATTCATCCTCAATCATCACATCCACTCATTCCCTGGAAGAGGGTGTCATTCCTATAGCATGTATTACTTTTCCATCCCACTGTCTTTATCCCTCCATCCTCTTCTCCCTGGTGAGGGTGGTCATTATGGCGGCAGGTAATAGTGGTCAGACTGGATGGCTACTCCAACTTCCCTGAGTTGCAGAGCTATGATAAAGTTTTACTTGTGCATAGTGTGTGTTCCCCGTGCATGTTTTTCTGCCTCGTGACTGTTTGTGTGCAGTCCTTTGCGAGCTATCACAGGACTATTTGAGATGCTGAAGAGTGTTCTCTCAGTGTGACTGCATCAGCCTGTTTCAACCTGCCTCAGGGGGAGTCTATCTGCTGTGATGGTGGTGGTGCTGCTGTTGTTGTCCTGATGCTGTTTTCAAGCTCATTCTTCATCACTGAATGCTCTCATTACAGCGCCGGATGGAGGAATTAGCTTACATCTCCACATGCTCACGCTCATACTTACTTGTTATCTATCCTTAATTGTTGTTTTCCGCCGAGACATCTTTGGAACCAAAACATCGAAGTCCCCAGGCTGATGCACACATAGACACACACATACATTATATACACACTTTCAAACATTGTCCTTAACATCCTCCCAGTGCTGTTGGTACCCCACCCTCTTTGAGGTTGGTGCCTTTGATGTTCTATTCCTACGACACTCACAACCCCATAGGGCCCTTTCTTGTCCCTTATTGGGGCCGGCTCATTATTATACAAGTAGACACTTGAGCAGTTCTCCTGTTGCCTGCTGAATTTCTAACTGGTCCTCTGTAGTCTGTGAGGCGCTCAGTAAATAAAGTCTAGAGATGGACCTTGTAAGTATATGCGTGGGCAGCGGTGGAGGGGGTGTGGAATGACTTCTTGTTACAAATTATTAATTTGCTGCTGTTATCTTTTCTTAATAATAGGTTAGATCAATAAAAAATGAGGAAAAATTACTGTTTTGCTACCGACTGTCCTTTTTAAATTTTAATCAATTTCCCACGGTGTGCAGGAGGGGGTACATTTAAAATATTAGCATGCCAGAGCGCAGACTTGTTCAGCTAGTCCCTAACAATGGGTGTGTGTTCATTGGGCTGATTGTTAAGTGGCTCTAGAGTAAAGTGTTTTCAAAATGACTGATGTAAATTGTTATTCTGTGCTTACTAATGCATTCACCTTGCACAGAGGAGAAATGCAGATAAGATGTTGTGGTAGTATGGCAGTAAAAATACTTTGGCAGTGGAGACAATTAGGAAAGGTGTAAGATGATTATTATTCAAGACCTTGTCTGCTCTTCAAAGGCCACTAAAAGAGCAAAACATGTCTGTGAGAAGGAGAGAAGGTGGTTTTGGCAGGAAGTTATTCCCTAAGTGTTTAAGGTACCCAGAGGTGTTTTTGACCACTTGTGGTGCAGTAGAGCAATGTTCTGATGAGCGAGGGATTGTACTGTTTGTATTTTGCATTGAATTTTTTTGTGTGTTTTAGTGGTAGAGTAAGATAAAATAATATAATCCTTTATTGATCCCTAGAGGGCAAATTTGGGTGTTACAGCCGCACAAAGATAGAAATAAGAACAGACAAATACAGAAACCTAAAAAAATATATAGATATAAGTATATAAAATAAAACTAAGAGAAAGAGAAGAAACTATACAAGACCAATTAAACTCAAACTCAAACTACAGGCAATAGAAGTGCATATACTGTACATACATCTAGCGTTGTAAGTGACATAGTGATGAGATCAGTAGCAGCCAGTCAGGAATATAGTATATGTCAGGATAATATGATACCGACAGATATAACTGGGTACACCAAAATATTCAATAGTATGATTATGTAATTATACTTTTGTAGCCTTGTCTGTATTATGATATTCATGTAATTATAACATGATATAGCATAATATAGTAAAGTATAATAATATAGTTTGGTATATAAAGTATAATATAAGGCAATGTGGTGATATAGTTTAACAATGTAAAGTACAGCACAGTGCAGCCGTATAGCTTAGAATAACATATAGAATTATAAGTATGATACATAGTTATACAACCCATACACCCACAGATTAATACAGTTTACTACATGAAAAAACACAGTTATTGAAAGTTAGTTAGCAAAAGTTACCTAAAATGACAGAAACCCTGTCCCATCCACTAACATGGAGGGGGGCTGGTTTATGACCTATACTAGAACCAGTCTTTATGTGCAATCTATTGTACTGAACCGTTAGAGAAGAGAAGAAAACCACAAGCTGATACAAACAATTCAAACATTCAAAAGAAGGCTTTACGATTGTCTTACTTGTTTGTAAGGTCGTACAGATGCTCTTTGGTGAGAAACCTTCAGTGGAAACTAAAATCTTGTTTGTTTATTCCACAGGCCTCTTCAAAGCTTTGGCACTGCTACAATTACATTCTAGTAAATTACCTGCTTTATGAATTAATTTCAGTTTTCATCAGTTTACAGCGATCTCACCTTGATTACTTTACTAATCTAATCAATCTTTGTTTAGCACCTTTCATAGTTTAGTACAATTCAAAATTGTTAAAGCTAATAAGACAGTCCAAATAT
This sequence comes from Lateolabrax maculatus, assembly GCA_031216445.1. Taxonomy (NCBI): domain Eukaryota; kingdom Metazoa; phylum Chordata; class Actinopteri; order Acropomatiformes; family Lateolabracidae; genus Lateolabrax; species Lateolabrax maculatus. The sequence continues at coordinate 7,228,887 of CM062204.1, read as the reverse complement.
AAACTGAAGACTAAGGCACTGAGGCATTGAGGTAAATTGCTCACCTTTTGCACATCAAATTTAATCATCATTAAAACTTCGTTTAACAACTGGTGCATAAACTGCAATGTGAGCATTGAGAAACATTTGCACTGACTGTTTTCTTTCGATGAATGCACATAATGCACAGCTGGTCCTGAGGAGATTCCACCCTGAGGCACCTCACCTTCATCTCTTATAGTGGCGATTCCAGTAGTGTATTTGCTACAGTTTTGCGCACAAGACTTTCATAGTGGTATTATAAAAGTGTTTTGCATAAAACTATGAGTGTAAATGTATTGGTGTGGTTTTATTGATAAAAATCACAAATGCAATGCATGCATCAATTGGCTTGGTAATGAAATAACAGGGTGGAGGATCATGGTGCAACAAGTTCAGCAGCATTTCTGAAAATTGAAATGATAGATATTTAATAGAGAGAGAGATGTACGCCTAAGGCTGAAATCAGTACTGTAGCACGTGAATTAATGTAATATTTATTTGCTTTTTTGCGTCTTATCTGTACATGTGTATCTGTGTGTGTTTGTATCTATAGGCTGAAGCCCTTTACATCATACAAGTTTCGGATGCTGGCCACCAACGATGTAGGAGACAGTGTCTTCAGCAAAGAGACAGAGGCTGTTACAACTCTGCAGGACGGTGAGAGACTGGGAACAACTGATGGAGCAGGGGAGAAAAGAAGTACTGTAATAGGACAGACGCTAACATGTCTGTCAGTGTGCCTTTTTCTTTCTCACTCTTTTGCTCTGTGTTTTCTTTCCAGTGCCTGATGAGCCTCCAGCGATCCTCACAGTGAAACCAACAACCACTACCTCAGTCCTGGTGCAGTGGAAGGTACTTTCAGACTTCTAACACAACAGGGATCCCTGAGTATACACACAACATTATATACACACAGACCAACACAACAAAACTTTGAGTGCAGGTTAATCACCCACTTGGAGAATGAGACCCCTGCAGACATACTGTATGTATGCAGTGATTGTATGTGGGTTTGTGCTGTGTGACTTTGGAAGCAATTATCATTATTTATTGAACCACAAAAGGTCAGAGGGCAGCACAGACAGATTGGAGGGATGGCATAAGGGAGAGATGGACAGACGGAGAGACAGATAGTCTTGGCTGGGGGAAAGAAATGATCAAAATCTTAATGAGGATATACGAGCAGGAGAGATATTAGAGGGCAAGAGAAGCAAACACAACAATGTCCAGCAACAGAGTAAAGAGAGGAAAAGGGGAAAATAGAGGTGATTCAGAGCAACGGTGACACGTGAATAGACGGTAAATACAGCCGTGCTATTTCACTGCTTGTCACTCTTCCTCTTCTGTTTGGAAGTGTCTTCTCTCACTCATTCTAGTCTTATGTCAAAGCAGAAGGAGGCAATGAAAAACAAAGTCACCAGCAATTTCATCATCCTTTACAAGAGTGCCAAACCCACTGAAGCATCACTTTGTCTGTGCGTGTTACAGCCAGACCAATCCACCAGCCCCTTAAAGTGGACTGCTGATAAAATACTGCTCAGCCAGCCTGCTAGTGTCCTGTCAGTCACCTCGCTACACCAAGAAAATGAAAATGAGTGCAGAATTCTCAGAAGTTTCGTTGTGAGAAATGGAGTACTAATACTACTTTACATGTGCCCGTGTGTGCTTGTTTGCATCTTTTCAGCGACCCAGCGATGACAGTATTAACGGGGTGTTGACTGGATACCGGCTGTATTATAGAGAGCTTCCAGTAAACACCTCCACTTTCACTGAAGCAGAAGTCCTGGCAACCAAAAACAACACCACAAGTACCCTCATTACAAGTGAGTAGTACTGATACTAGTGTTAACTGTTTGCTAAGCCCCGTCCACGTTAGTTACTGTTGCTATGTCTGTCAGACTTTCTGTATTCCCACAGCACATGAGCAGTTTACAGAGATAAAAGTGTCTTTTTTTATGACTTGAAGGGTTCTTGAAATGAGAACTGACAAGCTAATTAAGAAATTTTTAGCCCCATGAGTTGGTTGAAAAACACGGTTGACTGTTTAATATTTCCAGCAGACTCATTTTATAATGAAAACACTGTAAAAAGGTCTTAAATTTGCTTTTGATGGCTACATACATGATATGTTAAAAGACTGAAGCTAAAGCTGCATGTCACAGGCAAAGAAATCAGCATCCTCACCAGGTGATGATCCATGTAGAAGACGAAGAAGAAATTAAAAAACAGCATTGTTCTTATTCGTTGTTGGTTGCCCTGTAGTAAAAGTAGATTGAAAATGTTTGCAAAAGGTTTATAACCTGACAATCATACACTTATACTGTTTATTAAAAAATCTTTATGTAATTGTTCATGCTGCAGTACATGGCCATCATTTCTCTTAGACTCTAGACTAGACTCTAGACTAGACTCTTAGACTCTTTTTGCAATTTTTTAAAAAAGATTTATATTCAGAGGTCTGGAAAGAAAAAAGAAAAGGAGTTTTCAAATGTATCCATATCCGAGCTGGGACCTTGGATGAACTGTGTACCAGGATGTGAGACTTAGCCCTCACCAGGCCGTTGTTTTCTTATGAGGCCAATCATATTGCACTATAATTTGGCAATATCAAAATATTATTATTCACTGTGCAGCCTGAAGTGCTTTATTCATGTAGTAGCTTGAGTATCTGTTTGACTAGATTGGGCAATTCTCTTTCTCTCAATCCAACGTCCACTGGGTCTGACAGTGGTATTGAAACGTCTTTCAAACGTTTTCCTTAAACACAGTCATTTTATTGAATGGCATTATAATTGCAGAGTTCATTGTTAAACTTGAAACATTTATTGATTTACTCTCCCACCATTTTTCCCTCTCTCTACTAAGCCAAGAGCACCTTCAAGACAGTCAGCAGTGCCTCGCTAACAGAGTTTGAGTTGACACGTAAGTAACTCAAGATAGAGCTCCTGAGATCTTTATGTTTTATATTTAGTTTCAGTTAACTTGATAAGCAACTAGGTTCTAGAATAAGAAGAACAAGTGGCAACAACAACTAACATTTGTCCTTTGCGTGCATGTTGTATACTGTAAATCTAAGTTTTTGTTATTTCCTTGTAGAACTAAAGAAGTTCAAACGCTACCAGATTGTTATGACAAGCTTCAATATCGTCGGAGAGAGCCCACCCTCTACTCCAGTGGAGGTGTCTGTTGGAGAGGCAGGTAGGTGGTAACTGAAGGAAGACACTAGTAGAATATATTGCCAGTAAAACTGTTTTATTGTTGTTCTTCAAGCTTCTTCTCTCTCCTGTGTGAAACATTTAGTGCGTTGTTAGAAGGTTGCATTGGGGATACATGAAGGAACATTTAGTTTGGAGTTCAATCTTTAAATCTTCTTACATCAGTTACGGTGAAGTATAAAGATCCTCCACCTTCTTTAAAATTATACTTCTCAGTGTATCATTTTAAAGCATGAATGCACATTTTTGATCTCGGAAATAGTAGTTTAACCGAGCAATCCCATGTCCAGGTCCACAGAGCTTTCAGCCATATCATACAGAGTTTGTCCAGTTGTTATGGAGATGTGGAGATTGATCTGTTCATATACAAGCCCAGTAGCTGTCATGATTTAATCCATGCCACATCATCTGGCGGTGTGATATGGTTAAAACCTCTGGAAGAAGCTAGTAAGGACCTTCTCTTTCTTACTTTGTCCTGTTCATGCCTCCTGTCTTGCTTTCATTGCCCCTAGAAGGACATTGCCTTTCACAGGCTCACGAAGGTGTGTCAAGAGCTGCACAAGGTCATCTATTGTTTAGCGATGGCCCAACCCCTGTTTAACTTTCACCAGAGAGTCAAACGTGTATCCATTAGACAGACAGGAGTGCAAATCTCTCTCCCTCTCTCTCTCTCTCTCTCACACTCACTTTCGCACACAGACACACACTACTACAAGGTAGACACACAAATAAGAGTACAGAATAACAGATTTGCATGTCATGATAGTAACAATTTTTCTCACAATCACACACTCCCTCGATCAAACCAACGCTGCATCCATATTCAAGGGGTGTGTGTAGTGTGTGCGTGTAGGCCATACATATCACATGCAGACAAGCGAGAGGTGAGGATAAGCAGGGGGAGGGGAGGGTAGGAAAGGCTAAAGGGGGATGATGAAATGGGGTGATATGGACTTTTCTTTAGCCTCAGGTGCACACTGCTGAGTGTTGATGCATATGTGTGGTACAGTGGAGTAACAAGGTATCGCCTTAGGCCCATTCTAATTGGAAGGGTAGAACATATCTTTCCTACTTCCCACTCTAATACCCCGCTGCGCACACACACACACACACACACACACTCACACACACTCACACACTCAGTGACTCTCTAACAACACCTCTCCTTCTGCAGCTCCATCGGTGGCCCCTCAGTCGATCAGAGTGTCAGCTGTGTCTCCCTCCATCCTGGAAGTGACCTGGGACACTCCCCCCCTCGAGACCCAGAATGGACTCATCCAAGGATACAAGGTGACACACAGGAAAACAAACACACAAGCATGTATACACACAAATAATTCCTTTTACAAGACAAAAAAAGACCCAAGCACACACAGATGAGTACTTATGTATGAGTGTCCACAAGATAAAAAAGCCCACAGTACTATTTCTGTCTGTATTTAATGCTTCTCTTCTCGTCTTGGAGGGGTTTTGCTCTGCTGCACCTTCAAGTGTCCTATAGAAAGGAGAGAAAGGGGGAGAATTAACTTAGAGAAAGATTCTGAATATCCTTTAATGGTTTCGATAACACTCCTCTGCCTGTCTCTCTCCCTTAACTCCCCTGTCCCACCCCCTCGCTCTTAGTACTTCAAACACAAGGTTATCTGTCCTGCTTTAGACACATTGATTTCTGCCGGAGTAGAGAGGGGAATGAAGAAGAAAGAAGGGAATGTAATATTTGCAGAGTGAAGGAATGAGATGAGCAAGTGATCCCTGTAGAATCCTGATTAGAGGAGAGGATCGAGGGAATACATTTAAACTACCATAGACGGATGGACACGGGGAGGGGATTGGGAGGCAGAGAGGGGTTAACGAGATTAAGACGATAGAAATAGAGCAAAGAAAGAATGTTTAATGAATTTATAGGTTCTTACTTCTGTTAACACTCCTACTCTTTTAGATGAGCAGCACAGACAGCAGGTAGGACTGATGGTAAACTTCATTGTAGGTGTATTATTTGAATAGAAGTTGACTGAAATGCTCCATAGGGCTTATTAAGCACATTGAACATGATGGGTAAGGGGGTAACAGGTAATACCCAACCATGCTTGTCCCATCAAGTACAATTTGTCACACACACCAGATGTAAAAGTTTATCAAATGTAAATCTGTACAAATCAGACATTCATATTTGGAGTGAAGTACTCCACAACTGCAGGTTTTCCTTGTAGTATCAACCTTTAAGATTTTATTTTTCTTTATACGTCTAGATAAGTATCAACTCAAAGACACTGGCAACATCCTCATCATCTGTCTCTATCAAAATAGGTCGTCATTTCTAATAGAAGTGCTACAGACACAGATAAAAACATGGAAAGGATCAAATGTTTCCTCCTTTACAAAACAAAAATCCGGCCGCTGTTTTTCATCAAGACTTAAGATCCTAAATTAACTCTTTGGTTGGAAAATCCATTTAAAGTTCTTGATCTTATCAAATCATATCATAATCATGTTCATGGCAGCTCCAAATTGTTTTTTTAGACTAATCCTGGTGGTCTCACACTCTTACCAAATACCAAAATAGATCCTCTAAACAACAGTAGAGTGGATAACAAAATGACCTGGACATTTTTACTAAACCAAGTTTCACAAGGGTTGTTGCCTAAATGGAAATAACCCCATTTATGCAGAAGGTAATACATTTAGATTTTAAATTGAGTATACGGATGAGTTATTCTGTATTTCATTATTGTAAGAGCTTATGGAAGGACAGAGATGGTATAATGCTGCCCTCAAGTGCTACTCATAAGCTGCTACTTCCAAGTTCGGAAGTTGTAAATATAGCTTATGGTGCTTTGTAGTGCTTTCTGTTATGAATGATAGCAAAATGGAGCCCATCACCAAAAGTAGCTCTTGGTTGTTGTTTTTTGCGTTATAAACCAAACTGCACAGAGAGAGTTTATGTTTGTTAAATAAATGTTGCAGCTAGTGTATACAAGCATGTATATGAAAAAACATTGAATATTATTTACTTGAATTACCAAATAAAAACATAAATCACTTTTGAATACTAAAACCATTTTTAAAGCATCTCTACTAAATGTTGGGAATCATTAAAGATCTGTGTGTATTTACCGTCTTGTTGGTACACATTGAACCCATATTTATTATGATATTTCATAGAGGACAGCACACAGTAAGAGTGGCAGCATTATACTGCATGTTGTTGTCGGCTAACATGACAAATGCAATCATATCAATATCTGGCAGCTTCTCATTTTGTATCCATCTTGATCAACCGACACGACAAAATGTCCAGTCCATCTGTGGTTATAAAAGCCACATTTTCATGATCTAATTACAGTTTGAATGAGCTGAGGAATCACATTCGGTATGATTAGGTACCCGGATGCGTGTCAGGAAATGTGTTGTGGGTGTCTAGAACATATTGTGCTCTGAGACATACGTTTTTCTTTGAAATTTAACTTAAAGCTAAACCATTTAAGCTTAAAATAAATTATCCAGCATGAAAAGAAGTACAGTAACCACTTTTGTGGCTATTTTTCACTCTAAAGGCTCTTGTGTATACAAGATACCTTTCTGATTCATTTCTAATGCATGAGGCCCAACCACCTCTGTAACCTTGCTGTTAGTGTGTATCAGATATGGCTGTATGTGTGGGGAAAGTCAAACCAAGCCTTTTTTGCTGGGCTCTCAGCTGTTGTGTAAAACACTGATATATGATAATATTTTCTCTACATTCAGCTGGGATTAAACCACATGCAGGGATTAGTAAAAGTAGCTGTGGGTTTAAAGAATATTACAGTGGATATGCACCTGTCCAGTGCCGTTAGGAGCAGGAGGCAAGCTGTTTTAACGCATCAAACAGATTTTGTTACTGGATATGCATTTATATAGGCTGTTTACTGGCAGTAAGATATCAAGTATATTGCTTATCTTTTTTTATCTCATTATATACAGTCTGTTTCATTAAAAGTATGTGACCTAGGCTACAATATAAGTCACACATTCAGGATTTCTAGAATACTTTTACTTTTTCAAAGTCAGTTAAGTAACACATTTTTCAGATCACCACAGTTATATGAAATTCAACCAAGAGTGATAAATTGGTCTGTCTACGGTGCCAAAAAGCCAGAGAAACAATATTCCTCAATGATAACTAACAAAGAGGCTTAACTTTAAACCTACTTCATCATAGCTTTGAATAAGTTTTATTAAAAAGAGCTATTTTCGGCAACATTCACAACCTGCAAGATCTTAATATTGATCTCATCATACTGAGTACAATAATCTAGTGACCTCTGTTCTATTTAAGCTTAAAGGGATTGACTGAAGTAGCCCCGTGTGTCTTCATTACTGGCTGATGTCATGAAAGTTAATGGTCATGTCCATGATTATTGGTTTCCTCCTGAGAATGGACAGTTTACAAAAGAAAGACGGGGGTGGCATGTCGGCCTATTTGTGTCTTAAAATGCTACACAAATGGACTATATTCTATATTATTGATTTTTAATCACTTGAATTGGTTCAAATGAGCAAATCTCATTCTGTGAGGTTTGATAATACTGTGAATAGATAATATAGCAGTATATACACTAAATTTAGGTTTAATTACCTTGAACAACAGACTATGGCTTTTAAAAGGCATCCATGTTGGTTTGGTTTTCAAGCACTTCTGTAATATTAGATGCAAAGTCATAAATCAGAACGCTCAGAAAATAACTCTCAGTTTCAAAGTCATGATTATGACTTGGTTGTTGACGTTTACTCCATTTACAAGCTGGAAGTTGGTAATTACGACAACTCTGATAAGATCAACATTGTATTATACCTGTAACTGCCATTTCATGTGACGGAACAAGTGATGAAATTATGTATTTAATGAAACTTTACACTGACATTAGTGACCATGTAGTCTAAATTTTAAAGTGTGAGAGAAGAAAAACATGTCAATTGTCCTCAGCTATGTGATAAGATATTTTTACATGAAACAGAGAAAAGGTATTTTATGTACGGTAGTACCAGTAGTATCTGCGATAAGAAATTACACCTACTTTACCCTTCTGTTAAACTGTCAACACCAAAACAAATCTCTCCATAACCAACTTCTCCTCCTTGTAAAACAGCGCATGAGCACTTGTATATTGTATGGATCGATTAGGGGGCCTCAGGCATGGACGGAAAGTAAATAATACATATACTTGGCAGAAATGGAGTGAGGGAGAGGAGAAATTGGGAGCAGTGGAATTTGTTTGGAGAAAAACAAAGCCAGTGTTGTTGACTGTGTTTTCCTGTGTTGCAGATCCACTACTGGGAGAGGGACAAGCAGAACCAGAGTGAGAAGGTCAAGGTGATTTTTGTACCGGACACCCGTGTGCACCTCACCAACCTGACCAGCTACACACCTTACCTGGTCACTCTGACTGCCTTCAACACGGCCGGAGACGGCCCACCCAGTGACCCCCGCGGGGCCCGCACCCTGCAGTCCGGTAGGGAATGGGAGTCGGTTCCCTAAAACCAAATTAACAAGCGTCACATTATTTCCTTTGATTTCCTTTATTCTTTTATTTAATTTGTCATCTTCCATGTGTCCCACAGCTCCCAGTCAGCCCAGCCACCTGTCCTTCTCAGAGGTGACAGAAGGAAGTGTCAATGTGTCCTGGGGAGCTCCCCTCACTCCTAATGGACAGCTGGAAGGCTACAGGGTCATCTATCAGCCCACTGCTCCTGTACAAGGTATGCACACACATGCTTTATACACACACACACACACACACAAATACATGTTGAGGAGGACACTGACCTTTTTTTTTTAATCGTCTGTGTGAGAGCAGGAGTGAGTAAAGTGGTGACAGTGGATGTGAGGGGCAGCTGGCAGCGATGGCTGAAGGTTCGAGACCTGATCAAAGGAGCGACGTACACGTTCAGTGTTCAGGCTCTCACAGTCAGCTATGGACCGCCAATACAGGCGAACATCTCTGCTCAGCCTGTGCAAGGTACGCATGGCCGTAACTCTGTATATATATGTATATGTGTGTCTGTGTCTGTGTGTGTGTTGTGGGGACAAATATCTGTTAATGATTCTGAATGAATATCTGATGACGATTCTTTTCTCTATTAACCAAATAATTGTTTAGATTATAATTTATTTATTTTTATGTTAAAAAGGCCAATGACCAACAGCACAAAACCCAAAGATATTCAGTTTACAATGATAGAAAACAGAGAAATGCAGAGAAATGCAATACTCACATCTGAGAACCATTTTTGCCTGAAAAATTACTGTAACAATATGACTGAAACGATCGAAATGGTTGCCGATAAATTTTCTTTTGATCAACTAATCAAGTAATAAATTGAAAGTTTTAGCTCTAAATGAAACTCCCATTTAGAGACATAGAGGGTTAAGACTTGGCTTTTTGTTAAGTTTAGATTTAGGTTAAGGTTAAGTTGCAGTTAGGCATGTTCTAGTTGTGTGCTGCATGGAAAAGGTTTGTGTTTGTTAGGTGCTGGCATACACAATGAACAACATGTACTATGATGTCCTATGATGTAGATTTGAGCATAACTCAAATGGTCTTAGTTTATTATTTATAGGCACAGACAAGAAAGTCTTGTCACATACTTAGTTGAAAATGTTGGAATATGACCTTGTTGTAATTTTATTTATGCGCTGACAGAACTGTATTTTACATACATGTATATACATCAACACATTGTCCTCCTAAGTGAAGGAAACAAGTATGTGTGTGGCCCTCTCTGACACTACAGGCTCTCCTGGGTCACCTATGGAAATGTCCATCACCAAGACGTCCTCTGCGCTCACCATCCACTGGTCAGAGGGAGACATCGGTGCAGCACCTGTCAATGGATACATTATTGAGGCTCGTGCCTCCGGTAAGCTCCAACACAGATCAACCAGTAGCTTACCTGACATACAGCTTTTCGTCAGTTCATTTCATTAATAAAGAGGGAGGTTAAGTACTACCTTGCACTAAAACTCTGCGCAGCTTTCATCAGAATCATTAAGACCTGCTGCGCAAATCAAGTCAGCAGCAATTTTCTAATAAAGATTACCAGAGGTGTAATACTGAAAGGGAACGTCTGTGTTTGCAAGCTGTTTGAACACTCTGCAGGACAGATTGTAGACTCTGGTCTGATTCTACTACTGATGATAATGGTAATATAAATTGTATTTATAGTAATAATAATGATCATCGTCACCACATTATCATCTTATGTGTAATTTGACAAGTTATAATTTTCTTTAATCACATTCTGACATTTGAAAAGGGAATAATAAAAGTGCTCTCTCTCTTGTTTGCCCACTCGCCAAACTGTGACGTCACCGCTCTCTCTCTCTCTCCGCTCCCCTCTCCCTCTCTCCCTCTCTCTCTCCCCCCTTCTCTCCCTCTCTCTCTCTCTCCCTCTCTGCAGATGAAGGAGTGTGGGATTCCTTCATCAGACTCCTTCCTCCCAGCAGCAGGTCTGTCTCAGTGCCGCTGGAGCGCCTGAGGTCGGGGATCAGCTACGAGTTCAGAGTCATCGCTGTTAATCGCTATGGTTACGGACAGCCGAGTACACCCTCTGCTGCTCTCGCTGGTAAATACAAACAGACACACTGGTGGAAATCAGGCTAATGAACAAATCCAGAGTGATCCAACTTGTTTGATTGGGATTTGACTTAATTTCTAGTCAGCTGGAAACACTGGAGGACATTTCTGTGATCGTTATGTTCTTTTGCGTCTGCTGCCATCTAGAGGCAAAGTCACGTAACTACAACTATGCTTATTGTGCAGAAGACACCAAATTCAGATATTTATTCAACTTCCCCTCTCAACAAATAAACTGATTTGTGGATGTTTTCTGGTCATGTGAGACGAACCATAGTTTCAGTGTGAACTAAAGAAACAGAAAAGGTGATATCTCCCTCATGATGTGTGTGTTCCTCCTCTCCCCCCCGTCTGTTCCTCCCCCTGTGTGCAGCGCTGACGGAGCGTCCGTTCTATGAGGAGTGGTGGTTTCTGCTGGTCATGGCTCTGGTGGGACTCATCCTTATTCTGGTCCTGGTCTTCACACTGCTGCTGCATGGGCACAGCACCAAGTACAAGGCCTGCAGCACAGGTGTGTGGCTCCGATTGTCTAATGTAACGCTTTATAGAGTCACCCAGTGGTGTCATTCATACAATTGTGTGGCAACCTCGAGATTGTCATACACCAAAGATAATTGTTTGTTTGCTTGTGTTTGTTGTTTTTTTTTTTATGTCAGTCACACTTACATTGTTCCTGTCACTGTCAACAGACTCACCACATGTACAATCCACTGGTTTATTACAGTGTCCTCCACTTTGTGTGAAAAGTTGAGACATGCATCAGTTCAGTTGTACTGTTTGAGGAGCAAAATTGCCTGTAGCAGTCGTGTTCCTGCAGCCCCACTGCCACCTGTGAGGCCTTATGAGAGAGGAAAACAAGGTCAGCCTTGTTCCTTCGGGGAAAACAGCATCCTGAAGCATCTCAGGAAAAAAGATCTCACTGAAGCCCCACTGTAGGTTTTTTAATATAGCTTCAGATTAATGATGAAACTAAGCTTTTTAAGTAACATAAGTTTTTAGGATTAATTTAAGTCATGCTAGTTAATTAAAAAATTTTAAAAACTGATGTAATTTAACTGGAACAAGAGTGACTTCTTAAAGATGAAACATGTTGTAAAAACAGACAAAGGTTGAGTTAAATTATTATCAATTTATCAGCAATTTACTGTCTCAGGTCTCAAGCTTTAAAATGCTAAATTTGCATGAAACAGTTCTCATTTCTGGTATTTTAACTAAAGCCGTGTTCAGATCAGATTCACTCCTCGAACGGAAGAAATACTAACTCGCTTCTCAGTTTATCATTCTCAAACCTGGACTGCTCTATTATATTTTAGCTCACACCACCTCCACAGGGTCAGTCAGGGGGCTCAGCAGCCTGAAGCTGGAGGAATCAGTCTTACTCGAGGATGCTTACTAACATTGATTGAAGGACAAACTCCCTCCTCAGTATGACCAAAAAAAAAAATGCGCTGTCTGATGTGTTGCTCGGTTACTCTTCTAAAGCTTTGGTTCTTTGTGTTGAAGCTTTTCTCCCTGTTTTTATCTGTGTTTCTTCTCCTCTTAGGCTTTCTTAGCTCCGGGTGCAGCAGTGCTTTTACAGTCACTTTGTGTGTGTGTGTGTGTGTGTGTGTGTGTGTTCATGCCAACATCAGTAATACAAAGTTAGCCCTGAAATGCACAGGTTACGTCAGGACAGCTGTTAATCTGAGTTGCCACGGAAACCTTGGCACAACCTCTGGGCAGTGGAGCGAGGGAGCTGCTGTAGGAAGCGAGAGAGCGCAGGCACGACACAAACATAAACAAAAGGGAATAATAATAGGGAGTCAGTGGGCAACAGCAAAATACATTTCTGACATTGTTTCCTTTTTTGTTCTGTTTTTTATGGTTATTTGTGGATAAATTATGACGGCATTCTGTGTGGTTATTGCCTGAGTGCCAAATTATTCATCCTAGTTTAATTAGCTTCTTATTCTCAGGCCTGAGAGGTAGCTGAATACACAATGAATAAAACAGGAGGTCGCACATAAACTCAGAGTACAGAGGAACAATTTCACAAAAATTTCTCAGCCGTGGTCCCATATAAGTGACTGAACTGCTTTGAATTTTAGTATTCATCCGAACCCTTTTATTATTTATCCCTCCAGGGAAGCACGTGTCCACAGCGGAGGAGTCGGTAACGCTGGACAACGGAGGTTTCACTGCTCTGGAGCTCAACAGCAGAACGCTCAACACCAAGAACTCCTTCCTGAAAAAGAACGGGACCAGGTTTGTGAACGGACACACCTTCCTGGATTTGTTCAAGTTATTCTCAATTTTGTATTTTTACTTTTTTTTTTTGATGTTATATTTATTGTGTGTGTGTGTGTGCACGTCCAGGTCTCCTCCCAGGCCCAGTCCAGGTGGTCTTCATTACTCTGACGAGGACATCTGCAACAACTATAACGGAGCCGTGCTCACTGAGAGCACCACGCTCACAGAGAAACCCACTGAGGTCTCTGAGTCAGAGGTACCTCTCTCTCACTCTCTCTCCATCTGCCTCTCTCTCAAAGTCAAAGACTTTATTGGCCTGACAGGAACGAGACCTGTGTTGCTGTGGTCTGTACTGTGGTGCGAACAATTACAGCCAAAAATAGGGGGTTGTTGCAGTCGTTGGTCAGCGCTCTAACACTATGACGACCAGGCGGCCTCAGATTTTGTTTATTTAGAATAAAAAATGTATCACAAAAAAGAACCAGCCTAACATTTTCAACCCACTGTGAAAGCTGCTTAACAATCTTATTATATTCTTGGAGTATGAATTGGAAAAAAATTGAATGGAAAAGTTCTGTAAAAGTATAAATTGAGTTCTTTGTACTGTACTTGTGTTGTCAGCATGTGGTCTTGATTGTGGAAGAGGGGAGAAAAGAAATTACACTAAATGGCTAAAATTACTGACCTCTCTCCAACCTTCTGCCTCCACCGTGGATTCAACATGCTGAAATGGCCAAATGGCCCCTGATAATGGCTTAGAAGCACCATCTAAGAAGTGTAACATGTTCTCTCAGCATGTTTGGTTCAGTTCCAACCTCTCCCCATGTTCCCATCTGTCCCTGCTGTCAAATAAAGCCAGAAATGACAAAATATAATCTAAAAGAAAACTGCAGCCAGTGGTCAGCCACAGAAGCTTTAAACCTTTATGTCAACACTAAAATTCCCTCCCTGTTATGTGTCTGTCACAATCTAACCCCCGCTATGTCTTTGTATCTAGTTAACAGACAGCGACTACGAGGACGAGCAGCCCAAGCACTCCTTCGTCAACCACTACATGAGCGACCCCACCTACTACAACTCCTGGAAGCGGCAGCCCAAAGGCCTCAAAGCGATCGGCACTCCCTTTGGCTACGAGGAGTGCGCCACCGCAGACACAGAGCCCTACTACCAGACCGTGGTCACCCAGCACAGCACAGGCGGCGCGTACACACCCACGGGGCAGCCTGCGCACACGCACGTCAACCCCAACACCAACCCGCCGGGGTCACGCACCCCCGTGACGGGATTCTCCTCGTTCGTTTGACTATAGAGACAAAACCTGCACAAAATGATACACACACACGTACACAAAATGAAGGAGGGGGCCCGGTGTGTGTTTGGACTAAAGGAGACAGAGCCGGCGGCTTCGGAGGAGAGGGGAGGACGAGACGAGGAGACGTGGGACGGACTGGTGATGAAACAGCCCTTCATGCCCCAAAGAACTGAACCTACACCTCTCACTCGCCTTCTCCCCTTCGCTCACAAAGATCCTCACTGTGTCGACGAGTGTGTGTGTTGCTCTCCTACTCTTTTACGCGTCTGTGTCACTGTGCTTACACACACACACAGTTACTATTCTCGTTTTCACAAACACACACGCATACACACCGGCATTTACCACCAGATATTCATGCCTATTCCAGAGACTCTCCAACGAGAGGTAAGAGCGGTGACTACGTGACTCCTTTCGTGTAAATGTCGAGGCGTGGATTCGACCTTGAGCTGGTGGAACCTGGAAAAAAAAAAAAACGCTTCTTCTCTGTTTTCTGTATTTACACATAAGTGCACAAACACACTCACACGCACTCGCCATTTTCAGCATCTCCCACTGGGAGAGAGGAACTTCATGTTTGAGGAGAATTATTACAAGACGGCACAGAAGGGAGCAGCTTTTGTTGGCGGACTGGTTCATGTACACAAACGCGGAGCTGTCAGCTTTAAAATATCACCACACAGAGGAAAGAAAATAACAATCAATAGTCACAGTTTCTGAACTTGGGCGGGGGTTCTTCAGATCGTAAAACATTCTCAGCGAGTGTTTCGTGGTTTCTGAGAGCGTCGTGATGTTCTGGGTTTGGGTTGGAATACATGAAAACTATGTTTTTTACTGTCTACTGCCTGTTGTCAGCCCTCCTTGTACCGCAGCCTCCCAAGCCATAATGCTTGCACTGAGCCAACCCCCGCATATTTCATCTTAATTCCGTCGAAATTTAATTTTTTACAAGTTGGAGTGCGTGTGCTTGAGTTTGACACACAAACACGTGTGTATAAATGGCTCTTTGCTCAGTTTAGAAGCCTGTTCATCCGTCTCTGTTGCTCACTGCTAAGCAAAGCGTGCCATTGTATGTATGTTTGTATTTTTAAGATGGATTTTGTACAGGGAAACCCTTTTTACTTGTGTGCTGTTGTATGAACTTCGGCCACGTTTGTGTAATTCAAAGCAAATAGTGAAACAGCACCGGAGCAAGTCCTGAGCTACACTGACCGACGAGAGGGAAAAAGAAGAGACAGAGTCAAGATGGTTTAAAGAATCATGAAGAATAAGCTGCAGCGAGTGAGTGTGGAACAAGATTACAGGATATTTTAGAGAATCATTCTTGTTCAAACTGAGTATGACTGAACTTTGAATCATAAGGCCCCACTATCTGCACCCTGGGCTCTACTCCAGCTGCCAGAGGCTGACACACGTACTTTGTACCTCTCTTCAAGTGCAAACAAAAATCATCTGTAAGTTTTATCTCATGTATAATTTAAAGATTCCCCTCCGTCCCAGCCAGCCAGCAGCCTCCCTCACTCTGCCACGCTTGTTTTGAGTCCCATACAGTGTGTGAATAAATGGTCATTGTTTAAAAGTGTGTCTTTGTGGTCTGTTTTAGTGCTGAGACGGTGAACACGTCTCTTTGGATCATCCTCTACATTACATTAACTGAATTAAAGATGTGCCTCAACATTTTCTACCTGCCTCAGTGTCCCTCAGCTGTCTCACTGAACTCCCTGTCAACATTGTTTGTGTCTTTTATTAAAGTAGTTAAAGGGGGACCAGAGCTTTATCAGTTGTTTTCTATTAATTATTATCCATCAGTGTTTTCGTGTTGTGCTCAGTGTGTGAAGGGTGTGTGTGATGCTTTTCCCTGAATAAAATTGAGAATTCAAGGAAACTGATGGCAGCAGATAGTTGAATTATTAAACAATTATGTAAGAGATAATTCAGCTGGGGCAAAGAGCATTCATGACAATCCAGGTGTAAACATAGCAAACAGCCATATGTTTTCAAATAAAGGGTTAGTTCACCCAAAATACAGGAATGATTATCTCTGTAGGCTTGCATATGGTTTTGTTTTTATTTGTCCAGGTTTTGAGATATTTGTCTCTGAGATTTCAGCCTCCACTACAATACAGTGGAGGTAAGTGGAATTCTGTCTGTGGTGCTCAAAGTATTCAAAATCACTTTTTTGTGTCCCCTGGAAACAGTTTCTGTTGTCATCTGTGCTACTTGCAGTATTCCTGCACGTGTTGGCAAACTGGTGAAGATGATTTCTTATTTTGTGTGTGTTTTGTTGAAGTTCATCTCTCAGATCCGCCGTACAATTGTTTGCGCAGCAGTGAAACAGGCACATAAATAGTTTTAGTAGCTCACAGTCGATGTAGGCCCTGAATGCTGAATGAAAATGACACTGTTAATATGTTTGTTTATGTTTTCAGACCCTGACTTTTTTTGTTTCACCGCCAAATCCAGGTAAACACTTTGTATGTGGCCTGGGTCTCTAATTACTAACGCACAAATCAGACGAGCAATCATCAACACTAATGGAGGTCATCAGTGTAATTGTGATTAAATGTAATGTAATGTGTATATTAATCAGATTTCATTATTTTCATTTTACTTATTTAAACCGTGTGATACCAACAGTACACCAGTGTGGCAGGTTACTGAGACGACGAGATTTTCTCTCCTGAAACTGAAAATATTTTTTTGACCCCAGTGCATTTATTTGACAGAAATCGAAACTGGTTAGTTTACTTGAGCATATAAAATACAATGCATTGTTTCACAGTCCATTAAACTACCCAACAGTGTATATAATAATTCAAACAGTAGCTTTACCACAAGCAGCAGCAACATGAACAATCTGTTTACAATTGAATCGGTAATGATAATCCAATAAGATGATACACTGACAGGGGCCGTTCTGCTGCACAATGACCCGATAGATACTTTTACTTTAAGTACATTTTGCTGATAAAACTTTTACCTGAGTTTTATATTTGAGTCATTCCATGAAAACTGTTAAGTTTGGGTCCCAAGCATTTAAAGGGAAAAACTAAGTGATACAAAACAGTCAATATTGTTTTCAATGGCTGAAGATAATTTTTCAAGTTTACTGAAATATAAAAATAAAATAATAAAGTTACAATTTGCATATTTTTTTACTGTTTTCTGTTAAACTATAGTCATTTTCTTGTGTCCATTCTGACCATTACTCATAAATATTTCATACATCTCAGACTTTTTGGGTTTTAGGAACATAAACACTCCTTCATACCTTCATGAGAAATGTGTTAATAAAAAAATAAAAATAAACATTTTGGTTAAAAAAGGATGATTTATGTGTCACCCTGTCACAACAAAACATGTTTTAGTTCATTTTTCTTTCCAAACCTTCTGCCTGTCATTCAAAAAACAATTGTTTTTATTATTTTTTCCAAATGTATTTACATAAAACCTGTTTATTTTTCACTTAAACAAACGACATTTAAATGCTGCTTACATGTTAATGGATCAGTAAAAATGTAATGTATGCATTAATGCACTTTTTGTACATTTTGTCGTTAATGCCTCTGTACTACAGTGTTTCTACCGGACATGGAGCATGTTTACATCGTGCAGAGTCTGAATGGAAGCGAGGCCGCTGTGGTGCGTCTCCCGGCCGGCAGGGGGCGCTGCGACGGACCCGGAGGGGCCGCTGTGCTTTCCGGAAAAAGGAAAGTCAGCATGGCGGATATATTTTTCCCTTCTTTGCCTTCCAGTGTTTTGTTGGAGCAGCGCAGCGTCACGTCTCCCGCATCCCGCCGCACCGAGCCGCGTGCGTGTTTCCGCCCCGCGCGGCCCTGAGCCGCAGCGGCCGCCGCGCGCCGCACGTCGTGACTTGTGACCCACTTTGATTTGGTGAGTTTTTCGTCTCCTCCTCCATTTATTGCTTCATACTCACCTCCTCCTCCTCCTCCTCCGCGGACGCTGTCAGGATGCGGTTGTCCCGCACGAGCTCGTTTATTTACATGGTGAAATACGACCGTTAAAAACCGTTAGAGACCGTTAAGAACCGTTGGAGACCGTTAAGAACCGTTAGAGACCGTTAAAAACCGTTGGAGACCGTTAAAAACCGTTGACACTGAGGTTGCTGCGGTTTTATTGCGGGTTGTTGTATTATTTGGTCCCAGTTGTCAGGGCCGGCGCTAGAAAACTCAAGGCCCCCTGACAGCAGCTCGGCCCCCCGCTGTGAAACAATAAACATCTGTAATCCCTGACCAGCCCTGGGGCCCCCGGAGGCCCCCGGTCACCGCAGCCTCAACCGGCTAATCTCTGGAAAAATGTCGAGGTGGAAGAAAAACTCACATCTTTAACTAAAGTGCCGATACCTCAGTGTAAAAATTCCTCTGTTACCAGTAAAATTCATGCATGTAAAACCCAACTCAAGTAGAAGTGGTGAAACACTGAAGCAGAAGAATCATTTCACTGTTGAGGTGGAGCTGCTCGATGTAACGGGGCCGGGCCCTCCAAAGACTCAAGGGATAAACCTGAAGATAAATATGACGAAGATACCAAAGAAGAAGAAGAAAAAGTTCTGATTGCTCAGATTTTTCTTCATTTTTAATTTTTTATTTTTTATTTTGAGAGTTTTATCTCTTCAACAATAGTTAAAAACAAATATAAAATTTGGGGGCGAAGTGTCTCTTTTTTTTGGAACTGAAATGTGACCATGGGCAACTTTTTTTTATTTTTTTTATGTAAAATCTTGATCTGAAAAGTCATTGCAACTCTCAGATAAATGAAGTGGAGCAAAAAAAATTTTAAAAAACTATGTTCCTCTGAATTGTAGTGGAGAGAGAGGTGTTACTGTTATTTAGCCTGCCCTTATTGATATGAATGGTGTGGACATAACATTGTCACCTCCGTGAACCTACGATTTATGTGGGACTCTTGTATTGGACTGCATTAGATTTAGCTTTGTGTACCTAATATACTGGGAACTGAGCCTGCAGCTTACTTGTGTTTCTTTCTTTTCTAGACCGAGCTGACTGGGATGAAACATCAGGAGCCCGAACACGGACCAGAGAGGGTTAACATCTTAGTTCAGTGATTAAAATTAGCCTCAGTGGGGAAAAAAAAAAATCATACACCAGAAACTTACCATGGCTGAAGTTACTGTAGACGTAGATGAGGTGACAAAACAGGACTTCTCCTTGGAGCTACTCCCAGAGCCACTGCTGATAATCCTGTCCCCGCCTCCACCTTACCTACCCGTCCCCGGTAAACCGACCATGTTTTGGCATAAGTGGCTTAAAGCTTTTGAACACTACGTCGAAGCGCTCGGTGAAAACGAGCTCACGGACTCCAGTAAGTGCGTGCTCTTACAGAACTGCCTTGGTCTGGAAGGCCAGCGTGTCTTCACAACAATGATCGAGAGGGAAACCACGTACGCAGCAGCCATCTCAGCGCTGACGCTTTATTTCAGCTGCGATCCCGCCTCTCAGATGCACCGCCTTAAATTTCACCAGAGGGCTCAGATGCCCAAGGAGACCGTAGATCAGTTTGTGTCTGCGTTAGAAGAACTGCTGAAGCCTTGCAACTATGGAGACTTGCGAGACAAACTTATCCTGGATCAGCTGGTGGAGAAAACAAACTGCCTGCGACTTAAAGAGAGGCTGCTGATGGAGCGGGGAAGTCTTACCGTGGACAAGGCGTTGGTTATCGGTAAAGAGGTTGAATCTACTTTAAATGAATCTGAACTGTTTGATTTTCACGAGGTCAGTGTGGACATCGGAGACGATTTAGATCCTCCGGTTCAAAGAAAGGCCAAAAGAGGACGGCCTCGGCGTGGGGAGAGAAGAGCGAAAAACAAGACAAAACCGCCCCCGACTAAAACCCCAACAAGATCATCCAGATACAAAGATTACTGTTACATTAAGGACAAGCTATATTACAGTGAAAATGATGAAGATAAGTTGAAGAATGCTGACGAGACTCATCTGGCTTGTGACAAAGCCAGCGATAAAGCAGGTGATGACGATGGTCTCTTGTCGTCGTCGTCGTCATCGTCATCGCTGAGGATGGAAGAGGACAACAAAGCTAGTGATGGTGCCGATGATGATGACAACGACTTTGTCATTTCTTCGACTAAACTGAAAGGCCCCTACTGTCCCATCTGTATAGACAGGCGCTTCAGAGATGCAAACAAGCTCGCCAGACACATGAGGACGCACACAAAGGAGAAACCGTTCAGCTGCCCGGTCTGTACGATCACCTTCAGCCAGTCCTACCACATGACCCGACACCTGAGGAACCAGCACGGTGCAGGCCCTCACGTCTGCTCCACATGCGGGACAAGTTTAGGGAGCTTTGCAGAACTGCAAAGTCACAAGAGGACACATTCGCCGCAAGTTCTGTCATGTCCCGACTGTCATGAGAAATTCACCAACAACGGTGCGTTTTTGAGTCATATCTTGTCACATGGCAAAGACCAGTCTACCCAGACACAGGGACCGAGTTCCCAGCAATGTGACGACGTGAAAACCCCAGAAATAATCAATTCATGCAACAAGGATCATCATGAGAGCGACGATTGCAGTGACAATGTTGCTGAGAACGATGCAGACTCTGGTAATAGTGATTCTCAGGATAAAGCACCTGAAATTTGTGTTAAGACTGAAGATAATGACACTGATGAATCTATTTCTCAAGATGGAGGCAGTCCGAAAGAAAAGGTCACCTCTAAGGCTAAAACAAAAGGCCATTATTGTCCCATCTGTGTCGGCAGGCGCTTCAGAGGGCCAAACAAACTCGCCAGACACATGAGGACGCACACGAAGGAGAAACCGTTCAGCTGCCCGGTCTGCTCTTTGACCTTCAGCCAGTCCTACCACATGACCCGACACCTGAGGAACCAGCACGGCTTGGGCAAGTACATCTGCTCTAAATGTGGGAAAAGTTTAAGCAGCTGGCTGGAACTGAAAGCTCACAAGAAGACTCATGCAGTTGAAGGCCTGACATGTCTTGCATGTGATAAACATTTCAAGGAGAAGGCTGCACTTGTGAGTCACCTTAAGTTACACAAAAAGGTCCAGTCCAGCCCTCGAAGCCTCATCTGCGGCGATTGCGGCAAAGTATTCGGTCGAATGTATCATTTGAAACGGCACATAGTGACTCATCGCAAAGCAACAAACGGCGAGTATTACACATGCCCTGACTGTCAGAAGAACTTTGCCTTCCCTGAAGACCTCAACAAACACCTGGAGATTCACGTGAAAGAAAACAATGGGACTTGTCCGAAGTGTAACGAAACGTTTAGTAGTCCAGAAGAACTGGAGACGCACATGGGCGTTCACGAAAAGTCGTACACCTGCAACACCTGTGGGAAGAAGTTCAAGGTCGAGTACGCGCTGAAGAAGCATGAGCAAGGCCACCAAGACGAACAGTATTATTGTTCTCTATGCCGCAAACGCTTCATCAAGCTGTCGCACTACAAGAGGCACATAATGGTCCACGACAGACGGGAGTCCAGATGTCCACACTGTGACAGCGTCTTTCTACAGTTAACAGCTTTGAAGTATCACCTGCGGACTCACACAGAAGAAAGACCGTACCAGTGCACCTGTTGCATTGAGACCTTTGAGGAGAAGGAAGACCTGGAGCAGCACTGCCTCAAACACAGGAAATTCAAGAGGGAGCGGCCGTACTCGTGCACTCGCTGTGATTTCGCTTTCTCTACACTAATTGAGCTGACAGAACACATGAGCTCCCACGAGGGGGAGCAGCCGCTGAACTGCCCCGTCTGCGGCAGGACTTTCCTCAACAAGAACAAGCTGGAGAAGCACCTGAGCATCCACACGGGGGAGAGACCTCACCTCTGCTCCATCTGCGGCAACGGCTTCCCCTCGGCGGCCAGCCTCAAGTTACACGTCCACATCCACACCGGAGAGAAACCCTTCCAGTGCTCGCAGTGCAGCAAGAGTTTCCGATCGTCCAGCGGCCTGCGGCTGCACAGCAGGCAGCACATGGAGGTGCGGCCCAGCTACGATTGTCCCGAGTGCGGCAGGACTTACGGTCGCATGACGGAGCTGAAGATGCACCAGCGCTATCACACGGGGGATAAACCGTACGCATGCACCTGCTGCAACAAACGCTTTATTAGTAAAGACAAGCTGAACGTTCACATGAGGATACACACAGGGGAGAGGCCATACTCCTGTCCTCACTGTGGACAGACATTTACACAGACTGGGGACAGAAACAGACACATGAGTAAATACCACTAGTTAGTTAAGCTGTAGTAACAGAGCTCCAGTGGAGCTGCAGTTGTTGCTTTTCAATGATCGTACCAGTGGTTTTGCATGTTTGTGAGGGTAGGTAGCATTAAGAATCGATTCATACTCTGATATTTCTTTATATTATTTGAGAAAGAATAAGAAACCAAAATATGTTCAAAGCATAACTTGAATGAACACTTAGTTGACATAAATGATGAAGTAATGTCATTGTTTTTTGGAGAATATAGATATTCTCTGTTGTAGAAAAGATTCAATTCCAAAACATCCCCACAAAACATGGCCTTAAAATGATCGATCAACTAATGTTCAATCAACACTTCTCTGACACAGCATGAGCAAAGATTAAGCATTATAAGTTTTACAAGGACTTTTATTGCTACAGTTTGGGATAATTTATTAAACAGTACATAAATTATACTTTTCAATACCTCACTTTAAGGGATATAAACAAGTATTTCTACAGAACAGGCTAAACTTTTCTCAAATGTTAAATGTCTAAACACAAGCAGTCATACAATTTTAAAATAAAATTGAAAAATTGTCATAAGGTAAGTAAAGAGGGAGCACCTCCGTAGCTGAATGGTTACGGCTCATGCCACATGGCCGCAACGTTTCCGGTTCTGTTCCAGCTGTTGGTGCGTGTCTTACCCCTTAATCTCTCTCCCATGTTTCCTGTCTGCTCTTCACTGTCACACAAAGAAACAAAAATGCCCCAAAAAATAATCTAAAAAGGAAAGCTAAAAGCTTTGGGTACATGACGGTTTTAGATACTCGGTGCTACAAACACATTTCTGTACAGGGGAACCTTTTTTTCTGGTCACTATGTAAATTACATAAATATTACAGATTGGAAATGTTTTTTCTGTCTGTTTCTCAACCAACTACGATTCAATGTTTAGGTTTGTTTTACTGCTTTTTGCAAAGAATACATGTAAACAAACCATTCACACAATCAGTACATTTACATTTGGGTTATGGATTGTGCTTTTCTGATATCTAAGACTCCACACTCTCAGTGCAGAAGATTCACATTTGGATACTCACGACCTCATGTTTGCTGGGTTTGATTTTCTGAAAACGGAGCTCATGAATTCAGTGCTTTTTGTTGGCACCCTTTTCCCTAAAGGATGATGGGCTAAAATATGTGAAACCACTGATTTCTCTGTGCAGTATAAACCTTCACTGTGGCCATCCAAACAGTTTGTCACTCTTGTGATATTTTACCACTTAATTCAAAATCTCTGCATGAGGGTCTAGTCCTTGTAGCTCACCCCTCTCCCCCCTCTCCCCCCTGTGCCTGACGTGCCCTCCCCATACAGCACTTTTTCATTCAAGCACCCCGTCTCACCAACAAACTCACACTAGTGACTGGCATGCGAATAGTTCTTGGACATCTAGAGCTTTTATCCACAATTTGCCTTGTAGTTTGGTCAGGAACACACACCTCTCGCCCGAACCTGTGGTTTCAAACTGGATATAATCATGGTCTGTTTCAATGTTTCTGTTGTTCTCCCAACCTCACTATGTGTTGTTGTCATGATATTACGTTTGTTTCGTGTCACTATTCGAAATTCTTTTTGTTTACGCTTCTCTGTAACAGAGCATTTTGTAACTGTGTTTAGAAAAGTGCCATAAAAATAAAACTATTATTCACTCTGCGAGCACATGTAAGGAGGTTTATGAACAGTGTTTGTAAAAGGTAAACGTGAGCTGCATCATTTTATTCACCTTCAGTCAGTGAGTCAAGTGAGAATCAGTCAGGTGGAAATAGAATTAAATGAATTAATTTGTCTCCATATAAACCCCAAAATCATCTATTAAGTGTTTTGTCACTGTTACACAACATGTGTACAATATACAACAGTAAATGAGCAACAATATATTAGTGACAAAAACAATAAAATGTTACTGAGAAGAATCAGAATCAGAAGAAAAAGTAAAAACAGACACAATATAATCAAATGTATATTGCCATCACAGTTGGTTGAAGCAACTAAGCAAATATAGTCTACTTTATACTTCTTTACTACATTTCATTGGCAAATATTGTACTCCATTATATTTTTTTGACAGCTATAATTACTTTGCACATTTAGATTTTTTTCATAGAAAACATGATGTAAAATCTGATGCATGTAAAATAAACTACCAACAGTAGATAAAGAAGTTGAAATTACTTCCACCTTGACCAGATCCCAACTTAAAATGCTTCTAAAATTATAATATAAAATAAAATGATCAAATAATATAACACATTCTGCACTTTGTCATTGCTACTTGAATCTGAATACTTCCTCCTCCACTGTCAATAATATACATAATATTTACACAGTATAATAAGGGGTATTGTGTATAATGATTACTTTTACTTTAAATACTTTAAGCATGGAAAATAAAACAAGTGCAACACTTTACAGCGTGGTGACTGCAGGAGGTGCAGGGACCCTCCGCTCCGACAGGCGGCAGCACTGCGCCTCAGTCCCGGTCACAACCAGGGAGACAACAGCGGCTTCCTGTTGTTAAAGAAAATAATGTTTCCCTCTGTTCGCTGTTTACATCGTGTGGACAGTGTTTTGAGGCGACCTGGGTATCGGTACCGAGTTGAGTTCCTTATGTCGTTTTAAATTAACGCGTTTTCGTGAGTTTAAAAGGTTTAATGTCGCTGTTACCCGAAGTTAAAGCTCGACGACTCTGAGCTCCTCTCTCCTCCAGAGGCTGGTCGTCTTATTCAGATTGATAAACGGACAAACTGTAAGTTGTATTTTGTTAAATATAATGTGTGAAATGTCCCACAAGCGTTAAATATCACAATTCAGTGTAACTCCAGACCTCCGGACTCAGAGTGAAGCTTGTAGTGAAGGAGGAACATCAGTGACTTTCAGCTGTTTCAGTCTGTTCTTCATCTCTTTTTATTCACATAACAGCAACAACTGTGAACCTGCCACACCTGGAGCTGCACTCACTCCTCATGGCTGCTTTAGGCTTCACTCCTGCCAGCGGGCAGGACGTTTTCAGCATTGAAGCAACCCAACCGTCCAGCTCTAAAACAACTGGTGGACTAAATGGGGACGAGGCCAGGCAGTTCTACGAGAATTTGATGACCGATGACGAAGATGCGTCAAGGGGAGACGGTGGCGGAGAGCATCAGAGGAACAGAGAGTCCGGCAGGAGAGTGAGGAGGAGAGTCAGGGCTGCGGCGACGCAGCGAGGTCAGACTGAGTCTGTGGGTCGGAGAGGGATTAGTGGTCGAGGTGAAGGCCACCAGAGAAGAGAGACGGTCCAGTCAGAAAGATCGACGGAGCTCCTGGGGCTCCGGCTGCTGCGCTGCGCCCATGCAGGGGACGTTTCCGGCCTCAAAGAGCTGCTCTCAAAGGGGGTCGACATCAACTTCCAGGTACAATACTTGCTGCTCAGTGTGTGTTTTTTTTTTATTTTAGGGAATATTTTCTTTGTAGATGTTCTAAGTGCTGGTGGTTCCCCTTCAGGATACTTACTTCTGGACGGCGGTGATGTGTGCGAGCTGGTCGGGACAAAGTGCTGCGGTGAGGCTGCTGCTGCACCACGGAGCCGCCTGGGTCGGAGTGGTTGATACACAGGGCAGGGATGCCAAAGACCTGGCGCGGGAAGGTATAAGCATGCAACTCTTATCAGCTACTCTGAATTCTTTTTGTTTGTGTGTACAGTGGAGTCGAACTCATGCGTATCTGTTTTTTCCCTCAGCGGGTCACAGTGAGGTATTGGAGGAGTTGGAGAGCTATGGGAGAAGTACACAAAGGGACACACAGTCTGATACCAGGTCAGCACACTCTAAATTCAATACAGTTTAAACCAAATTAAACAAAAAATTTAGTTTCCATTTTAATTTGGAAAATCTCAGATTTCCCAAACTATATATATGTATATCAGACGTTGAGGTGAGAAATAGGCCATGCAGCAGGAGGTTGGGAGAGAGGTGGTAAACATTATCATTAAACGTTCATATGTAGAATAGCACGTCTGATGGGGCTGCATGGATCTTCCAAAGTTGTTATGGCCTTTAATCTTGTATCGAAAACTGAAACGATTAAAGTGATGTAGTCTGGCTGTGTGGTGCTACTCATTTCCACTTTGTGTGTTTAATCTCACCAACCCCAGTCTCATCAATTCATTGGAAACAACAAGGCCCCTCTGTCCACCACAGTAATATGTGTTAATTCAAAAACAAACAAACAACGTTAACAAAGAGCCTGACGAATAATGAATTTTTGTTGCCCGTATCAATATTTTGAGAAAACCGTATATTGGCTGATATATTTGGACACAAACAGTTTTGGTAATCTTCACTTTGGTGATTTAAGAACTTTGACCAAGGTATTTACTGAGTGGGACATTTTACTGTTGAAAAATGTACTTTGTGGTGTCAAAAATTTGCAACTGCTTCACTGATTCTAAATTAACTTAACCTTGCTTTAGCATTACTGCAGTTTCTTGTAACTTATTAGCTGACATGTATGCTGTGACAAAGGACAGAAGTTGACCGTTTTTTGGATTTTACAGGAAGTAATAGTGAAACTGGTAAAACAGTATTGGATAAAACAACAAATTCAATGATGGGGAATACAAATAAAAAGATGAGATACTAAATAATAGATGGACTGAAGGTATTGTGAAAATAAAAGAGTAACAAGGAAATTAGTTTCACAAAACTGTCACTTAGAAACAGTGTTGTCTCTTCTGTTTGTCCCCAGTGCCCCGCAGCCTCAGTGGTGCAATGTGTGTTGTAGTGAGTACAGCAGCAGCCTGTCAGCGCATCTCTCCTCCACCCTGCATCTGTTCAGTCTGCGGCGTCCTCCACCCACCCCCTACTACTGCCTCCCCGCGTCCAGCAACAGCTACAAGATGATGGTTCGCTGCGGCTGGAAACCAGGGACGGGGCTGGGGCCAGAGGGAGAGGGGCCTCAACAGCCGGTATCAACTGTGCTGAAGAGGGACCAGAAAGGCCTGGGGTACGGACAGATGAAAAGAGCCAAAGTTACTCACTTCAAAGCCAGGGATCGCGACGCAGTGAAACCACCATCCAAGGAGAAAGAGGAGAGAGGGGGGAAAGGACAAAGGAAGGAAGAAAGTAGGAGAAAGGAACAAAAAGATAATAGCTGGGAAAGAGATTATCGTGCCTCTTTTTATCTTTGACACCTGCTCAAAGTGACTTTTCTACACCCCCTCTCCTAAACTCATCTATTAGTATCTCTAAAACATTAAACAGATCACTTATGAAGACAAGCTGTACCTGTTTTGTTTTCTAAAACTGTTTGTAAAGCTGCTGGGAGGGGATGTCCAATGGATTATTACATAAATGCCTTGACCCCACCTCAAAGCTGAAACTGGGCCCATTTGTGGAATCAGCTGCCATCAGGTTGTGCAATGACCAAATGTGGCATTGATTAATTGTGGCTTCTTAATCTTGAATTTTATTTTCATACTGATCTTACAAACATCACCGTGAACACTGGTTATAGTTCATGATCCAGGAAAGGAAACGTCTTTAATGTCAAAGAGCTATGTTGTCATGTTTTATATGGTAATAAAAACAAAACATTGTGGGTCCTAATAGAAGCGTAGAGACTGCAGCAATGCTGTTGAAGGTTATCAGTGTGGCCATGGCTCCTGAATGTAGAATAATGTTATGCAACTACACAAACAAACAGTGAACTCACCCTTTGTAGCGCTTTGGTACCTCACCCAATTTAACACACCTGTACACTCACGCTGTCACACAGTTAAAAATGTGAGGTGATTGCTACATCTCAAAACGTGACCCTTCTCCAGTAAGGTGTTGGGGTTAGACTGTTAGACTGTATTGAAGGAAGCACAACCCAAGCCAGAGACCTTTAATCCCACATGACACAACATGTGGCCTCAGGACAATATCAGAAGTTTACATACAGTTTGTTAATATTTGGTAGCATTGCCTTTAAATTGTTTAACTTGGGTCAAACATTTCGGGTAACCTTCCACATGTTCCACACAATAAGTTGCTGGATCTTTGGCCCGTTCCTCCTGACAGAACTGGTGCACCTTCAGTCAGGTTTGCGGGCCTCCTTGCTTGCACACGCCTTCTCAGTTCTGCACATACATTTTCTATGGGATTGAGGCCGGACTTTGTTGTCCTTAAACCATTTTGCCACAACTTTGGAAGTATGTTTGAGGTCATTGTCCATTTGGAGGATCCATATGCGACCAAGCAGTTGTTGGAAAACAATTTCTAATCGACTTGCCAGAAGTATAATTTGTTAACATGAAATCTGTGGAGTGATTAAAAAATAAGTTTTAATGATCTCAACCTAAGTTTATGTAAACTTCTGACTTTAATGGTAAATAGTAGTAAACTGAACATTTTATAAGAGTATTCAAAAGAAAAGAAATGCAAATCAGGTAAATTGCATGTGAGAAAATGGACATGAGTTTTTGTTAGACTCGTGATTTCACTTTAGACAAAATGTAAAATAAAAGGCTTCAGAAATGATGCACTATTGATCAAACAGTTCACAGTATTTTTGTATCAATGTTTATTGATTGTGCCTACATGCAAATATGATGCAATCATTTTAACAATTTAGATATGACAGAAGAAATATCATGTCATCCTTGTGTCTTCTGGACATCTGCAATTTTTCTTAGTTTTATCTAATCGTCAGCATATTTGGTATATAACATATTTGGATCATAACCCGAAAGGTTACTCATAAGTGTAGCAGTGTTTATCAAACTCTGGTTGGCATGGCCTATTTAACATATACAGTACAATATTTCCCATAATTCATGAACAGGATGCACATATAAATTCTGACTGTTTTGCTTCAAATCAGAAACAAACTTCTGATACGGATTTAAAAACTTGTAGTAGTTAACTTTAATCAGAATTTTTAGTTATTAAAATTACCATTTTAGAGGATAGTTCAGCCTTGAGGACGTATCCCTCTGAATACTCCCTAGTTGCACTTGATTTAACGTGTCACCACCTTCAGTTTGATTGGTTTTAAGGGTCCAACAAGGCCTTCAGGGTCCATCGTCAAAGGGATCTGGTGAATGGACATATTCACTCTTAATAAAAATCTAGCTTGTCAAGTACTTAATTATGTAAAATCAATCATGTAGACCATGTCGACCACAGTAGGTAATTTCAATATAATCACCTCTGTCTCCTCGCAGACTGAGAAGCTGTAGTTCTGCAAAACTTCCACCAAGGCCAGTTTAACCGTCACCAGAGCAAATCGCATCCCCAAACAGTTCCTTGGACCGGCCCCAAATGGCAGGTAAGTGTATTGGTTGATGTTCTGCTTGTTCTGCTTGCTAAATCTTGAAAAACAACCATACAGCAACAAAGAAAATAGAATTTCTACACAAGAATCTTCAAATATATTAAGACTCATGGGACTGTACAAATGATGAAATGACTCCATTTTAGAAACACATACACTGCTTGCTACTTGAAATTACTTAAGTCATTATGAAATTACCTTCAAAGTTGTTTGGGTGACCAAGGAATATAATTATACTCAGCGATTCTTAAAAGTCTGGAGAAGAGGTTTAACAGTACACACATTTACAGTGCACACATACACTACCTGTCAGGCCTGAACTCTTCGGGCTCTGGCCATAGCTCAGGGTCGCGGTGCAGGGCGTAGATGGGAATCATAACGAGCATGTCCTTTGGGATTGTGATTCCGTTGATCTTGACAGTTTCTTTGGCTATTCGTTCCAGACGTCCAATTGGAGGGTAGAGCCTATTGACAAAACAAGAATGTTTTCAAATACTGGGTTTTTAGTAGACTAAACATTCAATCACACTTACGATTCGAACAAATGTATAAATGTGTATTTTTGAAACATAGTTTTCTGGTTGCCGTAGAATTTGTGATGTTTGCTATTGTTCCTCAGGCTGGGTAGGATTTCCCTGCAAGGCTCCAGGGATGGCAATGTCTAGACTGAAGTACCTCGCCAAATGTCGGATAGATTGTCATGAAATCGGGTAAAGACATTCATGGCCCCCTCAGGATGAATTGCAATCAAATGACCACATTTTTGATTAGTCCAATACTTGGATTATAATCAAATACCTGCAAAACTAATGACATTCCCATCAGCCTCAGCTGTCCTTCATGTTAAGTGCTAATTGGCCAATATTAACATACTAACACATTAAACTAAGAAACTAAGATGGCCACCATGGTGAACATTACCTGCTAAACAGTATCATGTTAACATTTTTATTGTTAGTATCAAATTTAGATCTATGAAGAAAATTGTACTTGTGCTCTTTAATTCTGAGACTCTGATGTCAAAACCTCACTTTCACCTTTAAAAATGCATTAAGCAATGTTCATGATTTTTTTTTTACCTCTAGGCCCTGAAAGACTCAAAAGCACAGTCATCAAAACACAGCCCTGTGATAGACCACTTGTTTAATTCTGCTCCTATAAAATGTGTGCAGGGTAGCTCACAGATTTTTGCCTGAAATAGCTGCCTACAGTTTTCTGACAGGATCAAGTACTTTAAATCTGCAGCCAGAGAAAAAAACTATGAGCTTAACAGATGCTAAAAGATGCATAGAATGATGTTAATTCTCAGTGGATGTGGTACGACAAATTACTTTTTCACATTACACAGTCAACTGATTCAGTGTTAAAGTCACACAAATAGCTGGAAAATAGATTATTTTTTCTTCTTAAATGGTATTACACACACACACAAACACACACACACACAAACACAAACACACACACACACACACACACACACACACACATCAGCAGTCTGGTCAGACGTCAGTTAGCACAAGAAACTGCTCATTACCTCAGACACTCATTGACCACACTGTCTAGGTACTCCATCTGCATCAGAGCTTCATATTGGACTGGACCCTAGAGAATTAATGAAACAGGAGTCGTACCTGAAAAACCTGGGTTTTTATTTACCCCAAAAATGCCAAATAATTATAAACCAAGAATTTAATAACTAGGCCTATAAAAGAGGTCAACGAAAGATAACTTCAATACAACCATAACTAAAGACAGTGTCAGCTGAATAAACTGACCTACTACAATGACACGAGGCAACATATGTAGTGGCATTGCCAAACCAATTAACCACAAGATGGACATCAACTACAACTAAATACCACACAAAACTAATTAAACATGAATCCCCCCGATGACATAGCAGAACATGGTTTGGCCCAATGAGCTGCTCCAGGATTTAACTTGTCCTCAGCCCCCCAGATATGCCTTTTGCACTTCCAGGAAAAGGACCTCCCCCAACAACCACGGTAACTCAAAAACAAAGCCAATAAATTCCAAATAAAACCAGCTGTGATGTTATTGTTTGGGTGTTGCTGCCTGCAAATTAAATTAACCTGTGTAGGCAGCAAATTCATGAAGTGAGAGAGGGGGAACATATTACCATGTGTGGCTGTGACCATCACACTGTAGTTTCACCAATGAAATGAAACGGAGAGAATGACTCCGGCACCAGAAACTTCTACCTTATTAGGGAAAGTGGAGTCTATCTCCTCGTGCAGGCGTTCCATGACTTCAGGATTTCTGGCCAAACTGTAGGCCACGAAAACGAGAGTGGTGGCGGAGGTTTCGTAACCAGCAAACACAAACATTATCGCTTGAGAAATGATCTCATGATCAGTAAGACCTGTCAGGACGGGGGGGTGAATGAACAATGAGGGAGATTAAAGGAGGCGTCAAAACCTTTGCTGTGAATGCATGTAAGTGTACATTTGTGGTTCTCTGTGTAATTACCTTTATTCTGCTTTTCTTTCTTGGGTTCACTGGTAGACTGAGAGTCAATCATATTTTGAAGGAAATCTCCTAATTTCTGAAAACAGGTCAGATAATTAGTAAACATGGTCTCTTTTTTTATGTGTGCATGTGTTTGTGTACCATGAGATGACAGAGATTTGAAAACTGGTAGAGATTTTGTTGTATTGCATAACCTTTAAGCTCTCTGGTTTCATGTTGCAAATGTATGAGTATGTATTTTTTGAATATTTCAATTCACAGAATTTTTGTGTACTATAAATGCAATGAAGTACTTATATTTGTCAGGTTTTTAATTCAGTTGGATTAGTCAACAAAAGCTATGCCCATCTTGCTATTTTATTTAAATGTTGAGTTTTAAAGGTAATTCTTTTACCTTTGAAACAGCAGTTGAGAAAACAATCTATTCCCAAGGTCGATTAGTACCTGATCTGGAGCTTTCACTCATATCACCTCATGGGAATGTAGACATTAAAACTTCTTTTTTTTATCCATGCTGGTTTAAAGGTTGAGCTTCAAAGCTCATTCTTGACCTTGGAAACATGTCATTAATAATTACTGTCATCATTAAAAGCACCAAAACGCACCTTTAAGGTGAGATTGTTTTGTCAATCTGTGTTTCTAAACACTTTTTTAAGCCAACAGGGAAAAAAACGGAAATTTGAACATCCATGACGACATCCATGAAGTTTCCCACCCCTAGCTGTGTGATTTGTCCAGACCTGGTGTGAGCTCTCGTTGCGTTCTGCTCTGATCTTCTCCACAATCGTTTTAAAGAAATTAGTAGAAGCCTTAGGGAAAAAGGAGGCACCCAGCAGCTCCAACAGAGGAAGAAAGAAAGGAAAAAACCCTGAGAAGGAAAACGGGGTTAACATTTATAATTATTGTCACAATAGTTGTTTACATGCATATAAAGAAGAAGAAGGTGTCATGGAGAAACAGACGTACCTTGGAAAATAAAAAGAGATGTGGAGAATCTGAGCAGCTTCGAGCCATGGGTGATGAGGGCACTTGAGGGGTTGTTGATTGTGTCCATATCCACACTGAATGCACAGCTCGCCATCACATCCATACTGTAGGGTCCAAAGACGCTGGAATACACACAGCATTGTACAAATCACTGATCAGTGGTTGAATCCAGTGCCACAGGTAGTAGGTTTCACCATGTTTGCACCACAGTCCTTAGTTAAGGTCAGTAGTTATTGAGTGCATATGTTCATGTTTACAAAATAATTGTGCAAAAACAGCGATACTAGGTGTGATTCATGTAACATTTAACAATTTAATGCATGGTATTACTCACTCTTTTATATTTATAACTTCATTATTGTCAGCCTTCGACTGCAGGCAGGTTGTCAGTTTGCGGGAATTATGTTTCATGATGCTAAACAGCTTAGACAAAGGAAAAAGTACAAAAGGAAAATAACTACATGAAGGGTGAAGATATCTTCAGTCTATTCAGTTATGCGCTGAAAAAATTAAGAAAGTTGACAATTCTTACGTCTTTTATACGGCCAGAGGTGAAGGAGGTGGTGAGGATGTTACGAACCCGTCTCCAGTGATCATCCTCAACAAGAGACACTGCGTCATAGAGTTCCCCATTCAGATAGAAGTTCTAGTGGTCAGCACACATGTGTTGGTGGGTTTACAATTGAACATATTAACAGCTATTAATAGTAGTACTCTGGACAAAGAATTTGCTACTGCTGTTTGTTGCACTTTTAATGACATTAAACAGTAACTCCATCACACTTGTTAAAAAATTAAAGTTAATAGACCCTTAAAGACCCTTTTCACATAGAGGAGGGGAGACTGCAGCAACATAATAATAAGACTAATAATAATAACTGTAGCAGTGAGTGTGGAGCAGGAACATGAGGCCAGTAGACGGCCTGCAGTCACAGAACCAGACTCTACACCTCTAAAGGCAGAAATATCTGCAGAAAGTGAGAAGGTTACGGGGAAGATGTGGAGTCAGTAACATGCATTAATGGGATAAGAATGCGTATGGATGGAGAGGGAGAGGAGGAGAGCGAAGCTCAGTGCATCGTGGGAAATCCCCCGGCAGTCTAGGCCTATAGCAGCAGAACTAAGGGATGGTTCAGGGCTTCGGCTGAGCAGAACCTAACTATAACTAGGGTGTCTGCCTCCCGAACCCAAACTGGGAGGTGGTTCCACAGAAGAGGAGCTTGATAACTAAAGGCTCTGGCTCCCATTCTACTTTTAGAGACTTGAGGTACCACAAGTAACCCTGCGTTCTGGGAGTGCAGTGCTCTAGTGGGGTAATAGGGTACTATGAGCTCTTTAAGATATGATGTTGCCTGACCATTAAGAGCTTTGTAGGTCAGGAGGAAGATTTTAAATGATCTTCTGGATTTTACAAGGAGCCAGTGCAGAGAAGTTAATATAGGAGAAATATGTTCTCTTTTACTAGTTCCTGTCAGTACATGTGAAGCCGCATTCTGGATCAGCTGGAGAGTCTTTAGAGACTTATTGAGCTGCCTGATAATAAGGAATAACAATCATCCAACCTACAAGTAACAAATGCA
The DNA here is from genome assembly GCA_031216445.1 of Lateolabrax maculatus. Taxonomy (NCBI): domain Eukaryota; kingdom Metazoa; phylum Chordata; class Actinopteri; order Acropomatiformes; family Lateolabracidae; genus Lateolabrax; species Lateolabrax maculatus. The sequence goes on along the minus strand of CM062204.1, from coordinate 7,193,869 downwards.
TGGACTAGTTTTTTTTTTTACTATACTCTCTTTTGTTATATTCTTTCTTGTTCTCACCCGTCGGTTGGTAAAGTAGGTGAAGCACTCCTTCACCAGGATGGTTTTCAACATATCAGGGTCAATCACAGCCAGCATGGGTCTCCTGAGCTCATACATGCTGGACATTTACACAAACACACGTTTACATTTTGGTCATTTAGTGTAAAACTCTTACATATATTATATTATACATTAATAACGCTAGTAATGAACCAAGCAACCAGGAGATGTTTGCGAGTCAAAATCTGCTAAACATACAGTTTCACATATCATAATGGGTAGCTTGGATTTAGGCTTAATTCCTTTATTTACACTTTAAAAAGCTTTCTAGACTCACCCCCATACTCTCCCATACTTTTTAGCACACTCGTTGTCATCTATGTAGTAAACCTGGTAACAGAGAACACATTTTTATCACTAATTACAAAATATATCATTGTCTGTACCCTTATCAACTCAGTATTACATACCTTGTTGTGCCTGCCAACTGTGCCCAAGTACATAACAGGCTTGGGACCTGGGATCCCCAACTTCTCAAATATTCCATGAGTCCATTTGCCATACCTGCACAGAACAGAAAAGCATTGAAACATGTCTTTAAAGTCACATAGTGGCAGTCAAAACAATGTTTGCTGTTAACTCGAAAGTAAAAAGGTAAAACTTTTTCTTTGGTGCATTATAAATAATATACTTTGATTAAAATCTCTTATCCCTACATAACAAATATGCAGACAAATGTGATCAGTAGAATCCATGTTTCTAAAGAGAAGAAAGGAAAATAGCCCATGGCTCTCGCTTCCCTAAGTTGTTGTGATCTCAGCTTTGCAGTGAACTCTGTGTTACATAACAAATGTACCCGTCCCCTCCTCCTGCGTGTGACGCAATATTCTGAAAGACAAGAAGTTTCTGCCGCCCACACATCAGAGTATGTGTCTGGACTTGTTTTAGTGTGAGCACAGATTGCAAATAAATATGTCTAAATACAACTAAATGAGATCGTCTCTACATACATTTAGGGGGAAAGTGTTTAATGACTTGTTTGTGTTCCTATTTTGTCCACTTACACCAGAAAATGTAGTATGAGCCAAGAAGAAATTGAAATTACTTTTACAAAAATGACAAATAGGATACACATTATAAACGTTAATTCTCTCTCTCCCTCTCTCTCTGTACACACACACACACACACACACACACACACACACACACACATATACACACTGTTATATCATACTTGTTGTTTTCATGAACTTTGCATGTGTTCTTTCTTTCGTAACACAAGCAATATAATAATTAAGTCACAAAATTGCAGTGTCATACATGAAAGCGCTAATAAAAAATAGTAATTATAAATTCTGCTTGGTCTCTTTCTGTTAATGATTCACGTGATATCGCTGGCTGCCATTGGTTCAACTCCGACACACTTCTCTTTCTCACGCAACAGGTCTCTGCTGCAAGGAATAAAAAGCCTTTGTCCGTGACTTGGGGCTTTAGTAGAACTTCTGCTACCATCAATAGAAGAGAGAAAACGTGCAGAGATGGGTTACTTCTATTTCTCCGCTGAGACATGGACCCTCCTGGTTGCTGTCATCAGTCTGTTCTTTGTGTAAGGGTTTAAGAATATGTGTCCTATGTATTTGGACTCTGTTTATGTATGTTTGCCTGTTTGTGTGTGTGTGTGATAACAAATCTCCTCCTCCCTGTTTTTCTTTTGTTTTACACAGGTATAGCTGCTGGACATATGGAACATTTAAGAAAATGGGCGTTCCTGGTCCCAAACCAGTCCCTTTTTTCGGCACTATGCTGGCCTATAGACAGGTTGGTAAATATAACTTTTCAGGCACAATACACCATAGATTTATACCAAAGTGTACAGGCTTAGCAAGGTAAATACTGGTACAAGGGAACACCTGACAAAGTGGGTTAGTTACGTTAATGTGTCTGGTCTATGTGTATTGTTTTCTTGTAGAAGTTCAAACGTCTCCCATTGGGTTCTGACAGTGTACATATATCATAGGAGGTGTAGTTGTAGAGTTTAGATCTCTGAACAGACAGTCTCTTCCTTAGCTTGGTAAATCGACAGGTGAGTGGAGGTGGTGGTCTTCAGAAATCATTCAACAGGGGCGTCGCTTTTCAGGAACAATGTCCTGTTTTGTTCTGTCTCATAACAATGTATTTGAGGTATGATCTGTCAGTGTTTAAGTTTTATTGTTATTTAATAGAATGGTTTCAGCTTTGACGTGAAGACAATGGGATGATTGAGTACAGTAAAACAAAACATGTATCTTGTTAACATTGCACCATGTACCAACTCCAGTTCTAGTTCCTATATCCTTCAAAATCTAACACTGTTATTATTAATGATTTACATATTTAAATTGAATTATTAATACTACAAATACCCCCACCATGTTGAAGTGGACTGAAGAAAGGTGTTTAATTCTTAATCTGTGTTTCATTATTCTTGTCCTTAGGGATTCACTAACTTTGACTCAGATTGCTTCAAGAAATATGGGAAAACATGGGGGTAAGTCTGCATGTTGTACAGTGTGTGTGTTTCTGTATGCATGTAATTAATGTACATCTGATTGTTGTCCTTGGGGCTGCTTATCTGTCTATAAAAAGCCTCTCTGTTGTACCTCTCTGTATACCTGTTTTACATGAGTAAATGTAAATGTGACTGCATAAAACTCTCACCTGGTGTTTTGTTATTTTTCTGTTGATATCCTGTTCTATTCTCATCATATTTAGCATTTTTGATGGCCGTCAGCCCGTGCTGTGTATCACAGAGCCTGCCATGATAAAAACAGTTCTGATAAAGGAGTGTTACTCTCTCTTCACCAATCGCAGAGTATGTACACTTACCGTATAACACATTCAATCACTCTTTATGGTAACCACTCTTTAGTTGAACTCTCATCATCAGATGTTTCCTAACTCTGTTACAGAACTTCCGTCTGAACGGGCAACTGTACGATGCCGTGTCCATCGCTGAGGATGACCAGTGGAGGAGGATCCGTAGTGTCCTCTCTCCCTCCTTCACCTCAGGAAGACTGAAAGAGGTACATTCCTCTCCTGCTCTGTACCTCCTCTGCCCTTCATTGCATTTTGAACTGAATTTATTTCAAGCAAGGTTTGTGTTGTAACTTGACAAGTTTCTCTCTAGAGCAGCGGTTCCTAACCTGTTAAGCTTTTGACCCTTTAAAATTAAGCAATGTCTACTTTTGAGCCCTCATAACATCAGGTTAAGGTCTCAATGTAGACATAAGCTGTCATCAGTCACCAAAACGTGATTTTGTTCTTCTCGGACTGTTTCATTTGAAGAATTTTTTGGGGTCTAAAGAGATGAAAGTCTTCAGTATTTCACAGGACAAAAGCAAACATTAGCGGAAAGTCAGAGAAACAAACATAATTATGTCTTTCTTTACCCTTTTATCATCTTTTGGCCCTCACTTATCCTGGAACCCCCTTTTTGGGGTCTCGACCCCCAGGTTGGGAACCACTCATCTACAGTAGAGAAAGCACAAACAGAAATATCAGGAACTCCATGCCAGTGTAATGTACTGTGTATTCTTTTTGGTATTCTATTCTAACCTCGTTTTTCTGTCTATCTGTCCCTGTCTCTGCCTCAGATGTTTGACATAATGAAGCACCACTCTGCAAACCTGGTCAGCAGCATGAAAAAGAAAGCAGACAAGGATGAACCATTAGAGATGAAGGAGTAAGAACACTGTATACTTTAACATATTCAATTTATTTAAAGGTATCACAGAAAAAATACATAAAGTCAACTAATTTTAAGCATGGAAGGATAGGGACATACCTGATGTGTTTGTGTGCCATTTAGGTTCTTTGGACCCTACAGTATGGATGTTGTAACCAGCACAGCCTTCAGTGTAGACATAGACTCACTCAACAACCCTTCAGACCCTTTTGTCACTAACATCAAGAAGATGCTGAAGTTTGATCTGTTCAACCCTCTCTTCCTTATTGTTGGTACAGAATTGATTTCACTTCTGTAAAATGCTGCTTACGTCTAAAGTTGATACAGTCACTGTCTGTCTGGTGTTCTTGATAAATGTGATGCTTTCTGCTTAATTCCAGCTTTCTTCCCATTTATGGGCCCTATTTTTGAGAAGTTGGAGTTTTCCTTTTTCCCTGCGGTTGTCACGGACTTCTTTTACGCTGCACTGCAGAAAATCAAGTCTAGTCGAGAGGCCGTCAAGCAAAAGGTATGGCTGTTTGTGCATGTGTGTAAATTCAGCTGCCCCTGCTCTATTGAAAGAATATCAACATGGGTCTTTAATATCAAAGTTTGGTTCTTCATGTATTTTTATGATTTACTCAAAGAATTGATCACATTTCAGATCACATTTATGCAGAAATACAAAAGACTGTGAAAGGGTTCGCAGATTTTCTAGCAGCACTGTATGTCGTCTTTTAGAGTCGAGTGGATTTCCTTCAGCTGATGATTGATTCCCAGAAAAACAATGACCCCAGTAAAGTGGAACAGGATAAAGGTGACACACACATACACTGTCACATAGAGCACCACACACACATAAAAGAGCAACTCAAAGCTATTGTAAATCATATCTCCTTGCTATCTCCCCAGGTTTAAACGATCATGAGATCCTTTCTCAAGCTATGATTTTCCTTTTTGCTGGCTACGAAACAAGCAGCAGCTCTCTTAGTTTCTTGGCTTACAATCTGGCGACACATCCTCATGCCATGAAACGGCTGCAGGAGGAGGTCGACTCCACCTTCCCAAACAAGGTACGTTGGGAGTGGGGAAAGGACAATGTTTGAGGTAGCAGGAACATCTCAACAAAAAAAAATGAATTTAAAATTTTCATTGTTTTTTGACTTCTTGGTGGCAGAGGAACTCAACAACAAGTAGACAAATCCATAGATCTGATACATTATCACCTTATAAAGTTATTATGGCTAACATGCTTATTTACACATCCAGCAGGCAATATTAACAATAATCAGGAGTTGTGTTTTTGGACACCTCATGAATTTAGATTAAATTTTCCTTTTCTTTGAGCTATGCTTGCGTTTAAGTATCTGTGTCATTAGCGGGCAAAGCCAGTCTAGCTGTTTCCCCCGTGTTTCCCGTCTTCATGCTAAGCTAAGCGGCTGCTGGCTGTAGCTTTATATTTACCACACAGAGTGGTATCAATCTAACTCTATAAAGAAACAAAGCAGGTAGTAATATAGAAAATATTAATCTGTAGAATTTTGACAATTTATCTGCATCTCACCATCCCACTGTAGGTAGTACAAGACAAAATTACAAGATGACCTAATTTTGTCTTTTTTAATGATTAAGGTATGATGCAATGTGAAGTCACACCAGCATGGTTGTTCGCTGTTATAATCTTAAAAGGGATATCCATCAACCATCACTTAACCCTCCAGTGCTTGTTGTAGCTCCTAACTTTGCCTAATATAACAGAGTGGTGGTTTTTCTCTTGAGTGGCGTGAGTAAGAATTCATAGCAGTCATGTATATGTGTGTCTATGTGTTTGTGTAGGCTCCAGTTGAGTACCAGGCTCTGATGCAGATGGAGTATCTCGACAGCGTCATCAACGAGTCTCTCCGACTGTACCCCATTGCTCCACGTCTGGAACGTGTGGCCAAGGCGACTGTGGAGATAAATGGCCTTGTGATTCCAAAAGATATGGTTGTTATGGTACCCACATGGCCCCTGCACCGGGACCCGGATCTGTGGCCTGAGCCGGAGGAGTTCAAACCTGAGAGGTATAGAAAGGATTTACACATTTAGGTTTACCAAAACAGCTACAGAAAGGACCATAGCTCTGCAGTTCATTGCCTTAAATTCTGTTACTAAGTGCGTGTTTGTGTGTATACCCTCAGGTTCAGCAAGGAAAACAAGGAGACTATTGATCCGTATACGTACATGCCTTTCGGGGCAGGGCCAAGGAACTGCATTGGGATGAGATTTGCTCTGGTGATGATGAAACTAGCAATGGTGGAGATCCTCCAGAGGTACAGCTTCTCTGTGTGTAAGGAGACTGAGGTGAGACCACAGATGTTCATCTTTACACTGCTTGTAATTGATTTTCATGGTGTGTGAGTAATCCTGTCCAAGTGTGATTAATTGCTAGTTTGATAGTGATATTGAGGGTTATATAATGCCAAAATTAGCCAGTATAGCCATATAAAGGCCTGTCTGATCAAAGATCAAAAGCCACTACCTGAGACAAAGAATAGAGTTAATACTGTGCTAAAATGTCAAATAGCACACTCAAGCAGCTATTTCTTCTTTCCATGAGGTTTGTACCCTCTGTGATACTGAGATAACAAGGCGTAGGAGTTTTATGCATTGTTGACTTTGTTCACAATTCTTTTCTTTTCACATGTAATTTCCTGCCAGATCCCCCTTGAGATGGACATCCAGGGCCTGCTAATGCCCAAACGACCAATCAAACTCAAGCTGGAGCCACGTTCTGAACCCTCACGCTGAGAGAACCAACAAGAAAAAGCATACTCATTTTAACTATGTTGTACACAGACCTATTCTGAATAAATCATCAATCGTTTTTCATTAATTTTATCATGGTAATAGTACGGTTGTGTGGACTCCCTCTGTAAGAGGCTACTTCACTTTGATCCTGTCAAAGCTTTTATCAATATTCATCTTAAACTGAGTGACAAACGTATCACTTGTAGTTCAGATTTTCCTCATGTACACTGTCAACCTTATATAAGATTTCATCCCTGTTGAAGCAACATGCAACTTGCAGGTGCTACAAATGATTAAACGGTGTCTGTACAATAGCAGCATGACAAAGACATTTTTTTGTACTTACAAATAAGTTTTAAAAGTATGAGGGACATTTCTCTCCTAGTGAGCAAAAACATCTTACAAAATACTGTAATGCTACACAACAGCACCACCCACTATTGTCTCAATGCTCACAGTTAAATCAACACTTCTCTGATAACAAAAGCTTTACCAAAGGAAGTAATGATATTTATTGCAGGCTGATTGCACAGCCTTTCATTATAACTTGCAGATGTTCATGTATTTCTTTCCACCATGTGTAAAATATGGGACTGAAATAAAAAAAGTCAGTGGTGGAGGGTTAGGGTCAAGTATTTAGATCCTTTCCTTAAGTAAAGGTACTAAAACCACACTGTAAAAAATATTCTGTTACAAGTAAAAGTTTTCATTTAAATTCTTAAGTAAAAGTATGTGAGTATAATCAGGAAAATTATTCTTAAAGTATTAAAAGTAAAAGTGCTCAATGCAGAAAATCATCCCCCTATCATTATATATTATATAATTAGATTATTACTCATGCATTAATGTAAAAGCAGGATTCTATTGTTGTAGTTGGTTGAGGTGGAGCTCATTTTAAACTATATTGTATAGGACTGCATTATTTTCATTATGAGTTAAACTGCTGATTATTTTCTCGATTAATGGATTGATTGTTTGGTTTGTAAAAATTCTGAAGATAGTGAGAAATGCTGTCACATTTAACCAGAGCCCAAAGTGACACTATTGTCCAGTACAAAATTCAAATAGTTCAAAGGAAATGTAGCAAAGTTTAAGTTTAATTTATAACAAAACAACTAGTAACTGAAATTAGCAAATAATTGTAATGGAGAAAAAAGTACCATATTTCCCCCAGAAACGTAGTGAAGAAGAAGTAGCATGAAAAGAAAAGACTCAAATAAAGTACAAATACTTCAAATTTGTACAGTACTCAAGTACATGTATTTAGTTACATTCCACCACTGAACAAAGTGAAAGTTTATTCAGATATACTGTGTGTGTGTGTGTGTGTGTGTTCCTGTGTCAAATGTTTTACATCACAGCAGCGTCCTCGTGTGGACGGTCTGTGATATAAAACATTAACTTTCTGTTCGCTTATTGGCCATGAGCTCCCATTCCTTCACAGATCCGTTGTCCGAGTTTTTCAACCATCTTGTTCTTTCCATGTTTATAAACAGAGGGTAGAGATAAAAAAAGAAAAAGAAAAAAGAAAGACACAAAATGTGAGGTGGGCAAACCAGCCACACCACAAACACAGCCTGTTCTTGAGGCTGAGGCTGAGAGAAATGTGCAGGTTATCTGCTGAACATGGCTGAGATATTTCACCAATCCTGCCAATTACATGCACCATTTTCCCACTTGGTCAGACGCTCAAACTGTATCTTAAAGAAAAACATTATGCTTTATGCTTTTATGCTTCCCTCTGGATATGGGTTTTTAGTCGCTGTAACTTGTGTGATTTATCAGTTTAGTTTTTGTATTCCTTGTTCACGGACCCATACGCACCGATTTGAACTGATCCAGGTCCGCAGTCCAGGACAGACATGAAAGTGAAAGGCTGTAATAAATGATCAGCTCTGATTCATACGACAGCAGATCAAACATGTCCAGATCCTCCTGAACTCAACATCCAGTTTCCTGGTGTGACGCTGTGACCTGCAGCCTATCGACCGAGGTGCCCAGATGTGGCGTTCAGGGAGAGAAACTGCAGCCATGACGGCAATAATGTTGTGACTACTTTTTTTTTTTTTTGCTGTTTTGTTTATATTTCTACTGTCAACATTATGAGTATCACAGATTTTTTGAAGAGTCATTGCCTAACATGGATTTTGTCGACTTCTCTCTGCAATTGCAACATAATGTGCTGATCTGTGAACCATTAAACATACTGCTTTCTCTTATGCACTTTAATTCCCGTTATTAGAGTTGAGCAATTTATTAGATAGATAGATTACTTTATTCATCCCTGAAGGGAAGTTAAGTAAGTATTAAGTATTAAGTATTACTGCACTGCAACAACACTGTTAATGTTGTCTCTTATTTTTTGTCTAATTTATTTAATGTCAATTTATTCTATTTTATTCCCTCTTAATTGCGTATATTTTTAAGGATTATTTTTGCCTTATATAAAGCACTTTAAATCGTTTGTGTTTTAAAAAGGTGCTATACAAATAAATTTGCCTTGTCGCTCATGTTATTTAAAAAAATATGCAAATAAAATATATTATATATAATAATTAGACCCAAAAATCTGAACACTAGCAAGACTTCATGTAAGATGTTATGACAAATCAACACGTTGTGTTGGATCCCATACTGGAAACTGTTTGAAGATTGTCAACTGATGCTAAATAAACATTTCTGAGCCCTGATCCAGAAATCCTTTTTCTTTAATCAAAAATGCGAACACCCCTCCCACACTAAATGTAAATGTTGTAGCGAGGAGAAGAAATTGTAAACGTGATTTTGTTGGATGAAGAGGATGTAAATCGGTGAGACGCAAGTTCTGTCTTGTACGATCATCTACGTTGCGGCGCTTTACGAGGAGGCCCTGAACGCACCACTCCCGTTCCCGCGGAGGCTCCGGTCCCGGTGTTGCACCGACCCCCGGACTCCATGTTGTTCCGACAGCCACGGAGCGAACAAGTGCTCTGGCCGAAAACTCTCACGTTGCAACTCCGTGTGTGCGAGAAGTAAAGTGTGCGAGCGAGCGAGCGAGCGTGCGTGTGTGTGTTGACCCTCCGAAAGAAGATGGCAGACTACCGGGACGACACCGGAGCTCGGGCCCTGCTCGCGCTACAGTCCGCGCCGTGCAGTCCCGTGCGCGTCGCGGTGACCTCGCACGCCTACCACCAGCCCTCGCTCGCCCTCCTGGGTCCTCCGATGATGGAAGCCCGCGCCGACGCCGGGATCCTTCCCGTGCGCCTCGCCTGTCCCCCTCCGCAGGCCCTGGCCAGACTCGAGGGCCGGGACTTTGAGTTTGTCATGCGCCAGAGGACGGTCACCATAGGCCGGAACTCGTCCCACGGCTCCGTGGACATCAACATGGGTCACTCGAGCTTCATCTCACGGCGACACCTGCAGCTCACCTACGACGAGGCGACCGGGTTCTCCCTCCGGTGCTTGGGGAAGAACGGCGTGTTCGTGGACGGGGTGTTTCAGCGGAGAGGGGCGCCGCCGCTGTCGCTACCCAGAGAGTGAGTGCCGCCGCTTAGCATAGCCGCTAGCGACGGGCTAAATATGGTAACACGGCGGGTGCCTGTTGCGAGGGTAACAAAACTTTAATGTTAATTTTACGCGCGGACCCACTGATGGACAACCCGCGGATGTTATGGTATATTTTGTATCCCCTCCAAAGTCTGCCCCTTATCGGCCACCCAACGGTTGAGTCAAACTGTAAAACAACATGTGTAAAATCGTGGGATGTGTTGGACACGTAACTAAGAATACTTTATAGATTTTGTGGCTATATTTGATTAAAAAAAAAAAAAATTTGACAGGGAAATATTTTTTTTTAACGTACGTTCACAGGACCTCCACATTCAAACGGCCCAACTGGGAGACACATTCTGACGGGGGTACAAAGTTTGTCATGACACCCCCGATCAGAGCGGCTCGGTTTGGTCTCCGGATAAGAGCACTGTAACCTCGGCTTGGACTGAGGTTGTAACATAATACCCCCACATATATATCTCCACTTTATCTGTGAAATTATAGTAGTTATTCCCTTGTCTGGACGCCCGGGGGGGACCCCCTCCAGGGCCGCTTCACCCACTCCGTGAACCAGTCAATGAACATGTCTTGTTTTAGCCGTTAGCAGACGTAGCGTCAGTTGGCCTCCCGTCAAACCACAATTAACAAAGGTTAAAAAAACAAAACAAACAAAAAAAAACAGGTGATGTTGGCTGATACTTAAGCAGAAGTGCGTATACGTATTGTGGTAGAACTGGCTTTATAAAATATCTAAATTTCAAACGCATTAATGTCTTTTTGCTGCCGGTAAAAGTTTAGTCTCAACGGTTTTCACAGCGACATTAATGTAAACAAACGAACCTCTGACAGTTAAACTCACGAGTTTAGTTTGTATCGTAACTTAAAGTGCGTTTTTTATTTCTTTAAAATTGTTTGTATCAAGGGGATTTAAGATTTACTGTTATTGCAACACTATCAGGGTTAAATATTTTGCCATCACGTTTAATACAGAAGCAATCTTAAAAACGGAAAGCTTTGACTGTGTGTGTGTGTGTGTGTCAATCACAGGGTGGAGCTGGGGGGGGAGGGGGGTGCGCCGCGCCTTTGTCGTCTCTGATTGGCTGTCAGGACTGTTTGGGGGTGTGTCCGGCACTGAACAGGAAGTGCAGGCTGTAATGACATCCTCATTGCAGGAGCACATGGAGTAAACACAAGACTTAGAAACCAAGGCCATATCCAACACAGCCGTGTTTGCAGGCGTTGTTGTGGTCCTGGGGCCTGTTTTAGGGTTACAGAGTCAGCTGGAGTCGAGTTAAGAACGGAACTTTTTCAAATGGGGAAGATTAATTAGTCATTATAGTTATCCTGGTACCTTTACAGTATTTGTACATTACGTCATTTTTCATGTTTGAATCCTATTGGATTAATTAGTTGATTTGACTGTGCTTAACACTTCAATATCAACAAATCTCTACAGAAATGGAGAAAGTGAAAGTAAAAATACAGCACAATGCACAACAAAAATAGTTGCTTGTATTCATCCCTTTCAAGTCAAACTTTAGTAGAGGCACCTTTTGGCTAAAATTGCAGCTTTGAATCTGTGTGGTTTTGTCTGTATCATCTTGATTGATCTGGAGACTGCCAATTATTCCCAGTTTCATTTACAGAATTGCTCAAGCTCTGTTCAGTTTCACTGGGACCTTGAGTGAGCAGCACATTTTTAAGTCCTGCCTCAGATTTCAGATTTTACGGAGGTCTGGACTCTGACTTGGATACTTCAGGACATTAACATTGTTGTTTTTAAGTTATTCCTGTTTAGGTTTGTCTTAATATTTGGGGTCATTGTCTTCTCGTAAAATACATCTTCTCCCAAGTTAGAGTTTTCTTGCTTTAGAAGATTTTCTTGATGACTTGCGTTTTATTAATCCTTTACCTTCTCAAGCTTTCAATGGCCTGCAGCAGTGAAACCCCCAAATAGTATAATGTTGGGTGTGAGGTCCCATTAGACCATTGAACCTCTTTTCACATGCCCTCTAGCAAACACTATTCAAAATGACGTGAGTTCTTTGCAGAGTGACTTGAACTCAGTCTCCTTCATTTCAGCTATAAAACCCTGAAGCTCCTACAGAGTTACCACTTGCTCTTCTTGCGTGGACACTCAGTTGTTGAGGATGGCCTGCGCTAGGCAGACAGCTGTGAACAGACCGTTCATGCATCCAGTATTTGATTGGCAGCTGCAATTTGTCTGGAACGGTTTACAACATGTTTGTGGTCATGTGGGGGTGTTTTTTTTTTTTTTTCATTGTTTGTCTCCACAGGGAGGTCTGATCCTAAACTAAGCACCTCTAGAATTAGAGATTCAGTTTCTTGCTCAGAGATACAATCATTATATTTGGGCAGATAGGGTGGTTGCTTCACAAAGACCTAAGTACCTTGAGCGTTGCTGCCTGTACCTGCAAACATTTTAACTATTTACACTAGTCATTAAGGTTCTATTGTAAAACATTTACTCAATCCCTCACACACATAATTATTTTTAAGGGTTTTGTTTAGACTTGAACTGACTTGGGGCTGGACTGATCCTTGCTTTTTTTGAGGCAGTTGTCCAGACTTGCTTAAAGAAGAGTAAATGCAGGCTAACAGGTGTTAAGTCAGTTCATGTGAAGTTCGTTCTTGACCTTGGAAACGAGTTGACAAAACAATTTAACCACAAGGTCCATTTAGTAGCTGTTCTCCAGGTTTCAATTGTATCACATGATTTTCCTCAGCAGATAGTTTACCTAGTTGTCATGGTACTGTAAATGTTCAAATTTCCATTTTCCCGAAAACTTAAAGACGAGAAGTTAGTCTCTTAAGACCAGAAGTCTGTGAAGTAAGAAAAATGAGAATTTAATGTTAAGAATAATATGTTACAATGCTTGGCTGTAAAGCACTGTATAGGAGAGAAGGCACTAATCAAACTTTGTCTGTTTCTCTTTTCTTCTGTCCCGTGGCTTTCACAATCTCTCCCTCCTGCTGTCTTGCTCTCTAGGTGTGTGTTTCGTTTTCCCAGTACGGTAATCAAGATCCAGTTTATGTCACTCCTGGAGCCTGAGGAGCACAGAGAGAGGGAGCAGCCCTCTCTTCCCCCTCGCCCTCTTCTGCCCCACATTTCCCCCCTCAAAATCAGCATTCCCACAATGCAGCAGCATGAAGAGCACATCAGGGCATTTGGCTCTCCGCTGCCCTCGCCGACAGGCACCATCAGGTAAGGAGAGACCCACAGGCACACACAATGACACGAACCCCAGCAGGTATACATTTATAAATGCAAACACAGCAGGTAATATACACACTGATTAAAAGCAAAGCAGACTATCCAGATTTTGCAGTAGGAGGCAGTGTTTTCACTTGAAAAGTATTTGGATGGTGTGTCTGGTAAAAACATTTTCAGTTAATTGTGGCTGTTTAAGCTCAGTGCTAAGCTTGCTGAACTTTAATGTATGCTTTGATTGAGCCTCCATGGAGTTTAAATAATTAATATGAATAGTTATGATCGATCATATGAGTCGATAAATCTACTGAAAGAAAATTAATTGGCAACTGTTTTGATTATTGATCAATTGTAATTTAATGAGAAAAAAACACTCCCTGATTCCAGCTTCTTCAATTTGAGGTTTGGTTGTTTTTCTTTGTCTTATGTGATAGTAAACTTCAGGTTTTGGACTATTGATCAGATATAATATAAATTCAGTCATGCTATAAAGATTTGCACTATCAATGAAACATTAGTATATTACATTTGACATTTATGTAAGTTCTTGTCTTGGCAAGGTAGGAGGTTGCTTATTTTTAAAAATGGGTATCAGTGATGAAGGGACATGCACCCAGACTGAAAACCTCTTTACAGAACAGCACCTTAAACTCAGCTGTGTCTTTGCATGTCACATGACAGATTATACACAGTGTTTTTGCTTTATCAGAGTTATGTGGGCTATTTTCCTCCTCACATTGTCTTGGTTTTGTGCATATTTACTCAAGTTTATGCAATCATCTGTGTGGATTTGCAAACATGTGAGGCTTCATTTCCTTTGATTTGACTCTTAGTAAAAGGCCTGCGGTGTTTTCCCCAACCACATTCTATATCAGTTAATTTTTCAGCGATAATATCCTGGTTGATCAGCTGCTGCAGTGTTTCTGTTGAGATGGAAACCTGCACTCTAATGAGCTGTGATAGCACATGTTTGAAAATCACTGCTCTATAAATGTATACAGCATGTGCGACTGGCAAGTGTGGCGGTGCTGAGTGTGCCCTCTGGTGGTGTGTGTTGGTCCTTACATCCTGCATCCCCACCAATGTCAGCTTGTGTGTGCCTGCCTTATATGGAATGGCTGCAGCTTCGAGGTGCCTGATTGGCTATCGAGCAGATTGTTTTGCCTGTAGGCCGTTTTTCCGTCCATTCGTGGTTTCCTTTTTTCAGAGCCCCCGACCCCTCCCTCTCAGCCCTCAGCTCCTGTTCTCTCGCACGTGGACACACACACACACACACACACTCACACACACACACACACTCACACACACACACACTCACACACACACGGAGCAAAGACGCTTGCTCATACATCGCTCCACCACTTTCACTGTGTGGCCTTTTTCGGGCAGATTGTTGTGCCACCTTCCTTACCAGTAATACATACAGTACATGCAACGGAATAGTATTGTGTTAAAAACACCAACAGTGTCTCTTTCCAGGGTGCTAAGAGTCACTTTTCCTGTTTGGCAACTTAAATGAACTGTAAATAATAACATTCTTCTGCCCCTGCCAGCATTCACACTCGTACTGCTGAAATGGGTGAAATGGTTGTTGTAAGAGTGTCAGAGGAAAGACCCCCCCCTTACCCTCTCATAGAGGCAACTTTAAATTAAGTTTAAGTATGTAGAGTTACAGATATAATTGTGTTTTCATACTGTTTAATATGTCCCTGAGCAACATTACACTTTTTGTTTGTCTTAATTCATTTTTCAGCACTGAGCTTACAAAGCCACTTTCAAAACAGAGCCTGCAGCCCAGCTTCCCCGGCCAAAAAACACAAACATTGTGTGTGTGTCCGCGTGTCCGTCTGTGTGTGTGTGTGTCTGTCTCTGTTGCTAAAGGCAAATCAAAGCACACTGACTCTCCCAGAAACCAGTGTTTACTTTACTAACAGAAGCAGGTGTGTGTTGTATAACTTGCTGTTTTTTTGTCTGTCTCAACAGCACCAGATAAAACCTAGTTAATAATTAACATACTTTTTAGAATTTTTGCTCATTGTTGTGTCTTTTATGATCACTTTATGTGTTTAGAACACCCTGGATCTGAGGTGTGATCATTTTTCCTGACTTAATTGTTTGTGTGTATGAGAAATTGTGTCTTTGTACTGTTGCTAATATGTTGAAAGGGTTATATTCAAAATATACATTTTATTATAAATGATTGTTTTAAATTGCACTCGATGTTTCAAATTAAAATACAATTAAATAATAATAAAAGACTTAAGGATTTTGCAGATTTTCATTTGTTTATTTATTACTTGCAGTCCTATTAAGATCCTGACATTTTTATAAGAGTTTTTGTAATTTCTGTAAAATGTTGATGAAATGTTGAAATTAAAATGAGGAAGAGAAAGCAAAGCTTTACTTGCTCCTTGTTTTCCTGTGCCATTCATACATACTTCTTTAGGCTTTCATATCTTTCTTTTATATATTAGCAGTATTAGCCTCACTTCACAAACACTTTACATTTTTCTGAAGGTTTGTTTAATGGATTATTTGTGATTCTGGTATGTTTTTATCACTAATTTGTTTAGGGGTGACAAACGGACTGTTTGACATTTCAGAATGTGAGTTTTATGCATTTAGAGACTTTAGGTGACATTTATAACACATACATATAGTTATGTCTTATATATAAATATAATTTAGCTGTATTTTTGCAAAGTGGCCTTAAAGCATCACTTTAAGACATTAACACAGACTCTGTCCCCTCTTTTCCAGTGTTCCTAACTCCTGTCCGGCAAGTCCACGAGGGGCAGGGTCATCAGGATATCGCTACGGACGCAACGTGACCTCTGACCTCCAGTTAGCAGCTGAATATGCTGCCAAGGCTGTTTCCGAGCAGAGACGAAACATTGCTGAGCAGAGAGGTGGGGGAAGTGAGCAGCGGGGGGAGTCGGCTGGTGGAGACAGCCCCAAGGTGAAGACCCAGTAACATCAAAAAGAGTTAATTACTCCAAAACATACATGATTTTATTTAATCATAATCATATATGTATCTTAATTGTCCTGTACAGTATGTGCTTTAGGATGTGTGGATGTTAATACTTGTGTTTTATTCATTCAGGATGAGTCCAAGCCACCTTATTCCTATGCACAGCTGATCGTCCAGGCCATCTCTTCTGCCCCGGACAAACAGCTGACTCTCAGTGGCATCTATGCCCACATCACCAAACACTACCCCTACTATCGCACTGCAGACAAGGGCTGGCAGGTAGGCGCTTTCTGTCTTGATGGATTACCACCTGGATGGTAATGGCTTTCCATCGTTTTCCATGACAATCCAAACTTCACAGCTACAGAGGTTAGCTTAATAACTTTAGAAGGTTATGGTTGTATAATGACATTGGAAGACTTACTAACAGTTGTATATCTGTATATCTGCTACTGTCAGTAATTTCGGAAGAAAAGAAAGAAATTCTATGCATAAATGTTTGTCCTGTTTAAAATTCAAGTTCTGTCATACTTTCTTTCAAATTAATATTTCTGTGTCCAGTGAAAAAATACACTGTGATTTATTTTTCCTCCCTCCAGAACTCAATCAGACACAACCTGTCTCTCAACCGCTACTTTCTTAAAGTGGCTCGTTCTCAAGATGAGCCCGGGAAAGGGAGCTTTTGGCGTGTGGATTCAGCTTCTGAGAGCAAGTTGGTGGAGCAAGCCTTCAGGAAAAGACGGCAGAGAGGGGTCGCTTGCTTTAGGACGCCATTTGGACCTCTCTCTTCCAGGTAAGTCACTTGTGGCCTTCAGGGACACTGGCGTTTGTGCGCGCACACACACACACACAGGACTGTCAGACACATGCTCTGTCGCTTCTGATGTGACTCTGTTAACCCCTTCTCCCCTCTCTCTGCTTCTGCTCCTGGCTATCATTTGATTGGATAGAACAAAGTAAGTCTCATTTCTAGGTTAATATATTCAGCACAAGGTCCTGGCAGTGAACGAGCTCTGTATGTTACTAGAAGTCTCTTAAATGTATTCATTGATTTCTTTGTTCTCTTTCCTTTGCTTCTGTCTCTCTTTCCTTCATTCCTTATCTTTCAGGAGTGCCCCTGCATCCCCGACCCACCAGGGACTTCTTTCTCCTCCATCCAGCGGGCTGCAGACTCCTGAATGTCTGAGCAGAGAGGGCTCTCCTATCTCCCACGAGCAACACGAACAGCTGGTCAACAAACTGGCATCTGTACCTGAGTATAGGTACTCTCAGAGTGCCCCAGGTGAGCCTAATCACACAAACACGTGAAGACTTTCATATAAACTATAAAACAGGTGAAATGGTTGTTTATGTCCGTCTCTGTGTAGGATCCCCAGTCAGTGCTCACCCTGTCATCATGGCTGCACCCCCTCACCCGTCAGTCCTGCCCTCGGGCCCAGGGAAAACCCTCGCTTTAGTTCCAGGTGGTGGCAGCCAAATCCAGCCCTTCCACGTGCTCCAGAACCCCCCTCAGTCCACTGTCACCATGGTGCGGGTGGTTACCAGCACCCCACTAACTTCCAACCCTCCGAATGGGTACAGCGCCCCCTCTGTTGGAGGACCAGAGGGCAACAGTGAGCTCAGAGGTACAGCCGTGGGAATCTTTTAGAAGTGCCTTTTCTGTATTATGTGATACATTAGTACACGATTGTTGCATAAGTTGGTCTGCTCATCTCCAGTTTCAATGATTTAAAGCTGTTGTGGGCATGTCATTCTCTGTAAGATAAGATATTTAAAATGGTGTCGGTTTGCTTGTAGCTCCCACACATTTTATTGGCAGTGTGTTGGACGTTTGGCTCCATTCATGCATTCACATGGTCAAGGCTTAGGATGATTGCATGTTTTTCAGTCAGTTCAGTAATTGTGATACTTTGTAATATCACTGTCAATATTAGATCTAAGCCAGGGCTTCTCAAAGTCCGGACCAAGGTCCAGATCTGGATTTGAACTGTAGGTTAATATTAACCCTACATAATCTAATCTAATAATGCCATTTATTAGATTATGTAGGGATATATTTTGTTGTGTTTCAATGTTACTAGTGTGAGCGAACATGCCCACATACCTTTCAAAGACAAGAAATTAATTAATTTTTCAGCACAAAACCTATGTACTCATACTGTAACTGTTGAATGTGTGTAGTTTGACTTAAGTCATACCGTGTAATGTGCTGTGTGAACCTCGAAGTTGGAGTACCTCTGATTCAGGCCATCACTTGTTTAGTGGCTAATGGGTTCATTTTTGGTACAAACCTAAATTATGAGCATATCATCTCACAAACAATAACCACCGTGTAGAGCCTTATGTGAAGCAGAATTGAACTAAAAGTTAAAGATCTCTCTGTGCACACATATACGTTCAGGTACATTACCTTTAGCTGGACAAACAGGCGGATTTAATGGCCCCAGGAAGAGAAAATACATTGCTTGTTATGGGAGAAGTGAGATTGAACGTAAAGTCTATTTCATGTTTTATTGCTCATTATATGATCATTTAAGGACCGCACTAAGTAACATTTCATTGTTTCTTTATAAACTCTTCTGGATTAATGATTATAATAAATTTAAGATGTGTTTTAGGAAGGGATCCTTTTTGAGGGTCCTCCGGTGTGGCGGCACAGTGAGATTTGTCCCGGCATGCCAGATGGCCAGTACACCACTGCTACGTAAAAAACAAATATATTATAAATATATAAAAAATAATCAACAACTATAGCAGAGTCCTCGGTGCTAAATGTCACTAAAGAACTATCAATGTTACTGATTGTTTGATTAACTAGCTAAGTTTGTTAAGTAACGTTAAGTAGGAAGCGTCGCAGGTGTTGAACGTCACTGTACGCACAATGATCTCAGACCTCATCTCATACACTGGCGGAAAACCTGCAAATGTTTGGTGCCCTTTGAGTTCACGTGGGCTGGGAATTTGGATGTGCCTGATGCAATAAAAAAACATAAGCCATATTTTGTGATAAATATTATAAATCTTTAAGTGATCACACGTGCACTTCCATAAACATTTAGTTAGTTTGACTTTAACATGTTTGAATTGTTTGTGTGTGTGTTTGTATCAGAAGCTCAGCAGAACAGAGAGCGAGTGATCCAGACTGTGGACAGCGCCGTGCAGGCCGGAGAGGGGAGGAACCTGATCCCAGGTTTACATCAACTTCCTGTTCGTCCTGTTACCCAGAATGGCAAACACACCACTGCTGCTGTTGCCACAGCAACCAGCCTTGCTAATGCATCTGGTAAGATCTTTCAGCAATCACTGCCTTAATCACTGACCAGTCACGATGGTGAATGTTTTTGCTTTACAAAAATGGGGATAGAAAATACACGTGTCATGCAGTCTGCATACAAGTGTTTATTTACAAACAGTAGATTAAGGCATATAGGTATTTACGCCACCTGACTTTTATTTTTCTCCTCATTTCCTCTCCAGGCCTGAGTAGTCCTCTCCAGATCTTGGCTGCGCAGGCCTCCAGCTCCCCTCCGGTGCTGGTGAGCCGACAGCCCAGTGCAGAAACTTTAGCTGAGCAGCTGGGTGAGCCCCAGGCCAAGCGGCCAAAGACGGAGGACAACGGTGGGACTGAAACTGCTCACCATCAAGTCACACCTGCCCAGCAGCCTGTCATCGTTGCCATGGCATCACAAACCCACGACCCTAGGAAGTAAAAGCCAGGGCCTATTACCAGGTACCCAATGGACAGCCTCCTTATCGTCCCCTAACTGCTTCGCCTTTTATACTCATTTGATATGACTGCAGCCGACATGGCCAAAAAATGTACAGGCAGCCTCTCTCAACAGAAGGGAATCCAATTGTAAGGAACATATATTTTGGTCAAAAATAGATTAAAACTTTCAAATACATTCTGAATGTAAAAAGCAAGTAAATCTTTCAGGACTTTTTCAGCTTTACAGTCTTTTTAATGTGATCCATCATTCACTGACAACAGAAGCAAGTAAGGACATTAAGCTTATGTGAGCATTATGCATATTAAAATCATTTTAGCACTACTTTTACAATGTGAATGTTGGATAATGTCTCAGATACAACATTTCCTCTAGTTGATGGATCAGATGCATCAGTTACTCTCAGGCCAAAGAACTCACCTCTCCTGCACTTCAATTAGAGTCAATGCCTGATTTAAAACCAGGGAATGTGTATTAAGAGATTTGAAATGGCCGGCATTTATAGAAGAAACTGTGATAATCAGAGTTGATATATTATGTCTTTCCACGCAGTCGTGGACAGAAAGATAGAGAGGACTTGGCTGCATATACCCAGACCACGTTAATGGGGTTTGGGAGACTGTTAAGAATATGATTGTACTGTAAGGCAATCCTTACAGAAAAGAAAAAAAGATGTTTATATTAAGGCCTAGACCAGAATGTGAGGCGTCTCGTCTTCTTGCCTTCTCTGTAAAGCACAAAAAGAAAGGGGTGTTGTTTTGGAAGAAGAGAGAGGAGGAAATCCAGGAATAACCAACCAGGACTTTGCAGTTTTCGCTTCACTTCAGCTGAGTTCGGTTTATCAGTGTGAAGCTCCTCAGATTCAAGATGAACTGGGTGATTGGACAGCGAAGGGCAAAAAAGAGGCAACTATTTGGAGTTGATTGAAGTGGAGCTAACCTAATGTAGACAAACTGATTGTTGTTTTAATTTTTTTTTGTCTTGTTTCAGTAGTGGTAAAAGGAGAAATGGAACAGCCTGTGCATACAGTTTTGTTTGTCTTAGCACAGAAAAGCATTATTGTAATAATCCTTAAAGCCTTAAATATTTCTACTTTTTTGTCATTTTATTTTAACCTTTAGACAGCTTTACCTTTTTAGATTGTTAACACAGCGCTTCTTTAACAGTACATGATCAGCAACACTACAGTGGTGACAGTTATGTTGCATCAGTAGACCTGTATCAGTTTTATCAGGGGAAGGGCGGGACCAACACATGACCACAAATTTCAACTGCTCTCGTGTTTTTTTCTTTCTGTATGGTACTTTTGACATATTTTCTACTCGTCTCCCCACTCTTTTGCTTTCAATTTCCCCTAAATGCGTTAACTTTTCTCCCAATCTACCTCTCTCCCTCTCCTCAGTGAGCAGTCTCTATCTTTGCTGTCTCTACAGAGGCATCAAGCTGTTGGCAATTCCTGTCACAGACACTGCCTTAATTAGATATTCTCCAGCACTTTTTCCCCCTTCTCTCTATTCTCTCATTCTCACTCTGCCTTTAGCTTTTCCAAATGTCCTCGCACAGGCCTCAATTTTAGCTGGCAATCAATTTGCGCAAGATTTCAGTGATTGTTGTTGCACATTAGAAAAAAAAAAAAAGATACGTAATGATTGTATGCTGCTCTATCTGCTAAATGACAAAGCTATTTAGAAGGTATTTTTTTCTTATTTTGGAAAAAAGAAAAAATATTTTGCTATATGTAAAAACAGCTGTCATCAATACGTAAACATTCTGGAAATAGAGAAGTATATGTATTTTTAAATGTTCCTGTTTTTGTGATTTGTTAAAATGTGTAGCACAAATTAAAATTCCTCATTGACTTAAATATTAAATTGTCTTCTCTCCTGTGACCAGGTGTCAGCCATGTTGGGTGAGATTCCACACTGCAGGTTGTTGTTGTTTACAGTTGTTGACATTGCGTTTCTAAGCAGGAAAATGCATGTATCCAACAATCTTTATTCTTAAGTACCATCATTTTTAACAGTATAAATAATGAACAGGGAAGAATAGACATGCATGAGATCAATGTCATACAAACCTTGAAACGCACAAAGACTGCAAAGAAATTAACAGAATCAAAAGTGGAGAGTAAAACAAAGCTGATGGCGGAAAAAGAAACAATGTTTGGACTGAAATATTAACCATTGTGTAAATAATCAAATGAAAATAACAGTAACAATAACGCCAACTATTGTTAACATTAGTGCTGAAATGATTAGTCAATTAGTTGATCATTTTGGTCATTTATCAGGTAAAAATATTTGCTAATTCAACTTTCTAAAATACAGTATGTGGATTTCATACTTTACTTTTTTTTATATATGCTTGTGAATTAATTTTTGGAGGTTCGGACCCTGGGCTGGACAAACAAGCTGGGCATTGTGTTGTTGCAGCCCTAGTAAATGTTAAAAAAAAGTTGCCCTTCAGTACATCGTGTGACAGCCTCTTGCAGCCACGTCTTGGCTCCGCTTAGAGAGCCAATGAACATCTCTGACTGCAGCTGTGCAAGAAGGTCACAGCTCCTGAAATGGTGATCCAGGGCATCCCAGGGGAGCTCTACAGAGCTGAGGTCAAAACAAGAGCCCAGGCAGCATAAAACTAACTACACATGGCTTTTTTTTACTTGTAGTGACCTAGGCTTTGAATTAAGGACTCTTTAAAAGCTGACCTGTTATTGTTCTAACTGGACCTTTTTTTTTTTTTTAAAGGGTCAGTACAGCCAAATTACATACAAATATGTTCTGTCTGGTATCTAGCCATGGAAAGTTTTGGCTTTACAGTTTAGACTTTTAAATATGCCTCTGAGATTTCTCCACCCTAACACAATGGAGGTGAATGGAATTGTGTTTTGTGTTCACAGCATTGAAAAGTTATTTTTAATAATAATCCACAGATCTCAGTGAACAGTCTTTATTGGAACTACTTTCTATCAATGAAATAGTCCTTATAAAAACCTTTTTGAGGTCAGTAGATTAGCCAGAGTGGGATGCAATGTCTGGAAAGACAACTACCACTGAATGTTTTAAATGTAATTTGTCAATGCTGTGAACAGCCACAAACAAAATTCCATTTACCTCTATTGGGTTGGAGGCAGAAATCTCAGTGACAAGTATCTCAAGACCTAACCAGAAAACACAACTATCTACATGGTTCAAAACCAATACAATTAAAATATAAATGTCTTTTGTAATTTGGGTGTAGTAACCATTTAACCAAAATGTACAATTCTGCACAAATTGTATTCCTGTTCATAGGAACAAAAACTATAACTGCATTTCTCTCTTTCCAGAAAATACTCTTGGTTTCCATCAGCAGGTTTCAAAGATGATTGAGTAATTCCCGAAATGCAGTGTCTCTTATGAATGTCCAAACAATATGTGACCAAGTGTTAAATATTTACAAACTACTATTTACACCTCTTAACCAGATACATACAGCATATATTCACAACAAAAATGTGGTTTGTACACACCAGGGTTGTGCATCAGAACCTCTGGAGTGAAGCATGTTTTCTTGATGATCTGGTAATTAATAAACACTGTCCCACAACAGCTGCACATCCCCTGTGCATGTCAAGCCTCAAGAGTTCCTCTCTATTCCAGTAGAGGTAAAGTCCAGTGATGAGGTTAAATGGGAGCCAGGCTGTATGTCCTGACATTCTTGAGTTAGCTCCCTCTGCCTTTTTCAACCACTCTCTGGTACAAAAGTCAACATTTATACACAATCGTTTAGTCTGTAGGGCAGACAGTGATAGTGCTTTGGGAGTTGCAAACAAACAGGTTTATAAAACATTCCACTCTAAAAGCACTGGGTAAGACATCCAGCATTCACAGAGGCTGTCGTAAGCGGTTTGTCTGCAAATGTTTTTAGAATTGTAAAGTACATTTTCATGGGATGAGAGCTGGGTAGCTATTATACCATGCTACTTACGGTCTGAATTTCTCATACAAATTATTCTAAAAACACTTGGAAAAAGTCCAATGTGTGTACATGCTTTGACAGCTGACACAAGATAAATTAAAACCATACAATCCATTGTGCTTCAAACCACATCAGACTGCATACCTGCTGGTTACACCTCGCCCACCTCTCACGCTGATTAATTAGGAAACTTTCATCGCAGCATATTCCTTTGATGTCGCGGCAGGTTACGGATTGTGTCTGTCACGCAAACCCAGTAGGAGTCAGCGTGAGGGAAGCAGGTCTGGCAGCTGTGGAGGGGAGTCATGGAGCGTTATCTCCAGTTTGATCGCTTGGCTTTGTGCTGTGCTGACGCTAGGTTTCACATTCATATTTCATGCCGCGTATGTACGCATTGGTGTGTGTTTGTGTGTACCCTGTTCATCAGTGGCCGTCTTGCTGTCCCACCTCTCCAGCCCCGTGTAGTGTGTTGTGCGTGTCTTAGCGGAGTAGCGGCGGCTCAGAGGTGGTCAGCAGGAGGAGGCACTGATCTTCTCTGAGACGTCGGGGTCGGACTTGGCTACCAGGAAACGAAGGCGACCTCCTCCCAGACGAATCAGATCCACAGCGCTGCAAGGAGCATACAGGAGGAAGTAGAGAGGGAGAAAGACAGAGTCTAGTTACATGAAGCTCAGCAGAGACAGAGCGAGGATGAAGGAGCATCACTGTCTGGGCTCGCACCAATCAATCAAAGTAATCAATTGGCTTAGGAGGCTGACACGAACAGCACCACTGGAACATCGTCTGTACCTCTGGTAGTCTGCTCCTATCAGACTGGTCCCGTTCACAGCCAGGATGCGATCTCCGATCCTCAGTCTGCCATCAGAGGCAGCAGGTCCGTCGGGGATCAGAGTCCGGATGTAAATGCCTGGAGCGTTGAGAGGCGTGTGCTGCAGGAGGGAGAAAACGTTACGATCAACAGTTTAACCTTGGTTCTAAATTAGGTCTGTAAGGTATAAACTGCAGGTAACCATGGCAAGAGCATTTCTGCTTCATGCTGTTATCACTTAACTCTGGCTGGTAAAAGAAGAGTCTAAGGTGAGCTGACCCAAAGATATTCAATTTATAAATTACATGAAACAGAAAAGCAGCAATAAAAAACTGTCAACAGGATATAATTCAACTGATTATCAAAACTGTGCATGATCGACATAAACTAAAATGGAATAACTTTTTAGAAAACTGATACCAATATGAACACAGCTTTTCTTTTCTTCCAGTGTCCAGAGTGGCCATGTTATAAGCCTGATAATACACTGTGCGGTTTTCTCATTTACAAAAAATAACACTTTATACTTGATATAATACGGGGTTTTGGTGCCATAATGTTGTGCTCCACATTTTGTTAACATGAGATCTCAACTGTTGAAAATACTGCACATTAATAAACACTTAAAATGTCCATATAACTGTTATAGTGTGTTTATTATGTTTATATACTGCTTATAAATAATAAATAGTGGGGTTAAAGTATTACAGAAGTTACTGTAGTGAAAATATATTCTGCAGTTTTCCAGTGGGTTCAACAAACTATATGCACGACTGTACTATATACTGTATGTTTACAGTTTCTCAGTATGTATTAACTTATGTTTAAGTACACTCATCTTCATCTGCTTGAGAAAACATACATATTTTATTAAGATATATAGATATATAATTGCAAAATGTAATAGCTCTGATGTTTAATCATCATATGCACTTTACTAATCATTTTCATTAACAGTCATTCCCTAAATAGTATCTGTCAATATGCAGCAGCCGCAATGTCAATGTAGCTTAAACATTTAACTTATTCTTGTTGCAGAAGTAGGAAACCAACTGAATCAGAAAGATAACAACACAATGCTGAAACGTGGCAAATGTAAAATCTGTTTTTAAACTTCTGTCTACTCACCAGGCCGTCTATGAGTCCCATGCCCAGTCCGTAGGGTCCCTTGTCCAGTTCCACTACAAACACCACACACAAGTCATCAGGAAGGGGAGGGGCGCCAGGGGAGGATACAGGGAAAGGAAACTCACATCCACTAATACACCCTGCAGAGGACACGGACACCCAAATGCACAAAAACACACACACACACACACACAAACACACACACACACAGGGTCTCGCTATGGGGTTGGACAAACATAGGGTCTTGCTGTGCAGAAGACACACACACAGATACTGAACACATGCAGCTACAGAGTTTATCGGACATGAACATGTGCTTCTGAATGGAGCCTGCAGATGTCACACTCACTACACCGTAAAGACGGCACCGAGACGACTGAACCAGCTCCTGCATTTCAACTACAGAGCTGCACGAACAAGAAGTGCAAATTTAAAGCTGCATTCATCGATTGTGTGTCACCAGAAGAACTACAAAACAATCATAGGGACACAGAATTCTGATGTGGTATGATCAGCTTATAAAGTTGTTTTGGTTAACATATTTAGCAAACAATTGCCTACTTATACATTCCAGCGGAATCGTGTTCCTCTACATTCATGTGATGAATTTAAGTCTAATATTAGCTCTCTTTTTGGCTCCCAACTCCTGAGAAAAATGATCTGGGACCGTAGCACGCGTTCAACATTCTTCACTGCTAGTTGCTAAATTGGTTTTCCTGCCACTTGGTGCTCGGCAGGTAGTGTTCAGTGGGTTTATCACAACCATCTGCAGAAAATAGCTGCTTGCTGAAGTCGGAAACGACGCTGATGAGAGCATTGAGACTGAAACAAATGTATGAGCTGAAAGATGCTAAAAATCTTTGTTGGTGATAATTCTGAGTGGGTTTATTCTACAAGTGACCTCTTTAACATGACTTGTAGTCATTTAATCCATATATATACATAAACACTATAGATGAATGCAGCTTTAAGTGAATTTAGTCTGGCAGTACTTTTCTGCTGTTATTAACATGTCCTGTTGTCTTTGAGAATTACTGAGTGAAGAAGCACAAGAGAGCCACATAACAGATAATGTCCAACGAGTGTAACCATGTTTCTCACTGGTCAATTCCAGTGGGAAACTGATTGTGACTCTAGCAACTTTATCTTCATGATAGCATGCATATGTTGTATAAAGTGCAACAGTTTTTTATGCAGTGTGTATACTGATGTACTGATGATATATTGGTGTAGGGATACACCGATCCGAAACACTAATGACATTTTTTTCTGCATTTCCGCTATGAAAACTGAAAAGTATTAAGTGCCACAGCACCCTGGTCTTATGTTACCTTACATAAGAAAGATTCCAATGAGTTCCCTGCATTGAGATATACAGATTTTAAGTTTGGTAAAAATTTAAAAAAGGTATCTGAATTGGTGTTGGGAGAGAAAAACTTGAATCGGTGAATCCCTAATATTGTGTATAATGAACTGCAAGGTTTAAAATGAAAACTGCACAATTGGGGTGGACAAAATAACAAAACATCATACAATATGTGATATAATACAATAGCCTTTCAAAAAAAATACTACTTGAGCAAAAAGTATTTTTGACTCCGTCAGAGGTTATTTTTTGTGGTGTTTCTGTACTCGATTCTATTATACTGCTCGTGTTCCTGTTATTTTGTCCACCTCCTGTATATTATTCAGCCTACCATCCAGTCCGTTGGTGATGAGTCCATTTGTCTTTTTACATTCGGCCACAGTTCTGCTGGTGCAGCCGTTAGTCTGGGTGTTGGGGCCTTTGATCTGCCCAGGCCCCCCTCCTCCTTCTGGGTACAGCGGGGTGTTGGGAGGGGTCAAGAGGCAGGACGGGTCTGGATTTGCTGTTCGAGTGTGGTGGATGGTGCCGTTCCTTCTGAGGCTGTGTGTGTGTGACTGGCCTGAGGGTCTGTCCCGTCCTCTCTCCTCTCCTGTCTCTACTGTCACCTCATCCCCAGGACCCCCAGAGCGGGGACTGCTGTGGGCCGGAGGCAACAACTCCCTCTGTGTCAGGATCGAACAGAAAGACTTTAGAAGACAGTATAAGGTATAAAGTGAAGGTGCAAAATGATAGGAAAATGTTTATGCCTGTCATCTTTCTCCTTTGAAAAAGCTTTTTTGTTTCAGTGCACAAAAACCTTTGAATGTATATACGTTTCTGTTTCGAGTATGTGTACATATGAGGGTGCAGTAACACTAGGGATTATGGTCTAGTCAGCCGTTCCCACTAATTAGACAGCCTAAAGACTAATCAGATTAACCATGATTTAACCATGTCTAGGTTTCTGTGAGTGAGTATGTGCATGTGTGTGCGGGTTGGCTGGAGTAGAGGGTTTTTGTCTTTCATTTATGGGATTATGAGGAACTCCTCAACCACCACAGCTGCTGAGGCACATGGCCTGGATTACTGCTAGGTGTGTGTATTTGACAGTATGGGTTTGTGTGTGCGAGTCTTTCTGACCTGAACGTCGGGCCAGTCAGCTGTGTTGGTGCCGTTGGAGTGCGTGTGCACGCTGGGAGTGTTGGTGTGTGTTTGCGTCTTGGTGCGTAGCCCCCACAGGTAGTGGCGGATGTAGAGCAGCTGTCTGTAGATGCTGTCTTCTACACACTCGCTGTCCAGGTCCACTCTGAAGCCAGCACTGGGCAGCACTATGGGAGGGTGGTTCTCGAAGCTCTCCAGGAGGTCCACTAAACACACACAAACTGATGTTAGCTCATCTATCCATCATTAAAGGCCTGATTCAGGATTGCTGTACAGCTCCTTTCATCAGCCTGTCACTCTCTCTATTTGCAGCTTTCCAAGATAAAACAGTATCTACATGATAGTCACTTAACAAGGCTGCTTACTGCTAGTTACCGTAACTCCCGTGGGACATAACATTTGAGATTTGACAAATTTCTGCTTTGACAGTGTGTGTTTACATGCACACTAGTATCCCGGTTATGATCAGGCTTTAGAGTATCACAGTTATTGTGTTCACATCATATGCTTGTTTCTGAAATCTAGAGCTCTTATCCAGGTTTTCAGAAAACCTGAATATGCAAGCTGGAGTACTCTGGATACTGTGGCATTTAAAAACCCCATTATGCACAGGACAGATGGAGAAGCCAAATCCAACAGAGTAGGAAATACAGCAGACAAGTTCAGACAGTCAGAAACCAAAGTAGGTTCATCTTCAACTGTTGAGGAAACTCAGTCGATAGAGAAATAAGAAGCGTGACAGATGATCAGAATCTGGATAAGATGAATCATATACAGTACACAATGATACAAATCACCAGGTTTCTTTATGTCCCATTTACTGTAAATGGTATCCTGAATGATAAAAACCAGGACATGATTCAAAAATCAGGATACTGTGCATGTAAACATATTGATCCTGTATTTGATCTTTGTTCATCACAAACAGCAAACTCGTGCAGACTGACAATGATTGCAGCAAATGTCCATATTCTCATTAATTTGTAATTGTAATCTTCACCTGTATTCTCCAGTATGAACCCTTAGACCGATGACATTTACCTTAAAGAGCCCCTTCAAATGTTTTAAGACATATAAGAATACTTTGCTTTGAATAAGAATTTGTGTCTGACAAAAATTAATTTGCAGTGTATGTGACCTGGAGGTTTCCACATCATACTTGTAAAAGTTGCATACTGGACCATGTCTGGTTTACAAATGAGTTGTGCTGTCATAAATCCTGCTGCCCAGAGAGCCCAGAGAAACTTTACCCCTTCAGCAGATGAATTTCTTCTAATGTCAAACTCAGCACAAACATCACGGTGAAGTAATTCTCAGCAAAACACACTTATGAGTGGAGGGGGACTTAAAATAAGACTGTACTAGTCATCCAACAATGTGTTTCAGAGACACAGGCCAGTATATACACTGTACTGTTCCTTCAAGCTAAACATTCACTCTTATAACATGAGGGCTTTGTGTTGACATCATTTTGTCAATTCTACTGGCCACAAAAATTAACTCATACTCACACTCACAAATGCACACATGTACCTGTTCTGTATATATACGCCTCGTCCTCGCTGCTGGCTTGCCATGTCGGGACAGGGCCTATCTCTGCAGTGAGCTGGTACTGGGTGAGAATCCTGTGCAGTTGGACAGGTTTCAGAGTCGGGTGCTCACTGGACAAAGCTCGCCAACTCAACTGCACACAGAGGAGAAGAAAAAAAAGGAGAGGAGAAATTAATCAGAAGCCCTGTGGGGGGGGGGTCCTTTTTGAACACAGCCAAGCAATCATGGGAGCTGAGACGATGTTGTGGCAGTCACAAGCTCTTGGCTAAACCTTTTCAAAGACATTATCATTCAACAGTTGATCAGTGTGACTTGCTTCATGAACAACACTTCTGTCGGATGTATGTAGAAAAATTGATTACGGCCAATCAGAACTTTCCTGTTCTCTGTTACTTCTGTTTGGAAGACTACAGGATTATGCATCCCAACGGCAAAACTTAATGTATTTTGTGTGTGTGTGTGTGTGTGTGTGTGTGTGTGTGTGTGTGAGCGCCTTATACCTGCGTGAGCTGTTGGGGGGGTGTCGCCAGTATGGACACAGTGCTGTTGAGTTTGGTGAAGAATTTGTCGGCCAAATGTCCCAGACCGGACCTGCTCGCCCACTCCATGACCATCCGCAAGCACGCCTGAATCTGCAACACCTTGGAGCGCTGGAACCAACCCCGAGATGGACCTGCACACACACACACGCACACACACACACCCAAGTGAGTGGATATTTCATCAGACACACTGCAGTAGATTTCTTTTCATGGGTGTGTGCATGCTTGAGAAAAAGGGGGACTAAAAGACAGACCATGTGTGTTTCTATGCATGCCTGTGTCTGTGTGTGTCTGTACGACAATACTTGTACGACAATAATTTTTAAGTAAATTGATATTGAAGTAAATGAAACAAAAGCAACAGCCACTAGCCGCCTGCTCCTTGCAGAATACAAATCGACTGCTGCAGAGGGGCTCAGCTGACCAGGTTTGTGTTTTACTGCACAACAAACCAGCACACAGCCGACATTCTTCACTGTGTAATCCTTTCTTTCTCTGTATCACATCAAAGAACTGAAAGGAAGTTTTGTGGCGAGTTAAGCAGGCGATAACTTTAAATCTAGCATTTGTCAAGCTGGCATCCCATAGTTTGTCAATCTGTCGTTCCATTACCTCACTGCAGCTATAATTCCTGTTTAAGCTTTCTGAAATACCCCCCAATGTGAGCTCAGGCCTCTGCTGGGGTTTGGAACAAACAATGACAAACAACTGGACAAGAGCTGGGTATCACTTCAGATTTTAATATACTGTATTCCATACCTTCATTTTTTTTTGTAATCAGGGACTATGTAGAAAAAGATTTATGTCATACAAAGAGAAAATATGTACCAGATTTAGTTACTAGCTACTTTCCATCTGCACAAGCACAGTGAAATACAATTAATAAAAAAAAGTCCCTAATACAGTCATTACAAACTGCAATGTATAGTACAATGAGCCCCATAGTTACATTTCAATTATACACCCAAGCCTATACAACCCACTCAACCTCCATAACCACACAGTAACTGTCATCTACTTTATATTAGAGCTCCAACTAACTATTATGTTCATTAATGATTAATCTGCCAGTTACTTTCTTGATTGATTGATTGATTGATTAATTGATTCAGGAGCAAATCCTCTCATTTTAGAAGCTAGAACAAGGTAATATTTGGTATTTCTGCTAACTGCCTTGAACACTGTCATAGTCATAGACAGGAGAAAACATAGAAGTCAAGGTAATGCAGACGTATAGAAATGTAAATACAGATACTTTAAGTTTCAAATTAATCCTGAAAGGAATAGTTTATTAGAAACCCATTACTTTAAGAGATATAATTGACACCCTTTTTTCGTTTAACAAAAGAAGCCAAATTTTTCAAATGTTAAATGTTAACGAAATATAAGCAGTACAAGATCTTTGCCTGAATAAAATAATCTAAAACTCGTGAGATATTATAAGAGTTTGCATGCCAAATTCAATTCAAATGCCAAAAACAGTCCTTTTTAAAGAAAAACTTTACAATAATTGGTGATACCAAAAACCCAACGTATCCCCTCAAAATGTGAATTGAGATATGATGGAAGGCTTCAGGCAGACAATAAACTGGCAGCATAATGTGCAGACAACACACACACACACACACACACACACACACACAACCTTTAAAATATTCTGCCATATGTTTTGGATGCAGGCACACTCACATACTCCCCTCTGTAATAGGCTTATGTCTAGGCATATAGTAATCTATGTGTAAGGCATCGCAAACAGACGAGACATCACTTAACCCCTTAGCAAAGGTGTCATAATGCTCCATAGCAGCTGGTTTACAAACACACACTCACCTTTTAACAGAAAAAACCCATCGTACACTCTCAAACTAACAAAGAGCTATCCATTATAATCTGTTTGCAGGGTGAAAGATGTCACGAAGCAGAGCGTCTGCACCATATTACGTCTTTTAATGTTAAATGAATGAATTCCCTGGTCAAGTTTTCTTCCAGAGTTGCCTTAATAACAGTGTGTGTGTGTGTGTGTGTGTGTGTGTGTGTTTATTTGAGTGTGAGTTGCAGGGCGCCCAGTGCAAACGTCAGCGTTACCTGCAATAAACTCACTTCACTGTTACCATGGACACCATCAGTGGAGAAATATAAATGAGCGACAAAAAGGGGAGCGAGGGAGAGAAAGAGAAAGCCAGACAGACGGAGTGGGAGAGAGGAGAGAGGGAGGTGGAGATGAGGTGGGGGACAGGGTAGCCTCTGCATGAATATAAAGGTATTTCTCCTTCTCCCTTTGCCAGACATGTGATCCCTCCTGTCTCCAGCGGCTAATGAAGACATATGGCATGTGCGTGAGTGTGTGTATGAGTGGCTAAAGATACAAACGGAGAGTGTTGATAGGTTGGAAGTGAGTAGGTAGTCGGACACATGGATATAGCTGGCGGTAAATGACTTTTTCTGTATTTAGACAAGGTAATAGACAATTAGCAAGGTCATCGCAACAACCGAGCCGCCTTCCAGCCTTTTACCCTTCACTCTGCCCTTTTCCCCTCTAACCCCCCCCTCCTCAATCTCCTCTGTCTTGCCTCCATCCAACCCCACCTCTATTCTTCTTTGTCTCACCCCCTGATGGCCAGATGGAAGGAAGGAAGGTGAGGAGGAGGAGGAGGAGGAACGGGGAGAAAGAGGGGGGGAAGAGAATGCAGATAGGAGAAGGGCATTGAGGACAAATCTAGGTTAGTCACTGTCAAAATGCTGACAAGGACACAAGGACACACTCTCACTCTCTCTCTCCCTCTCTCTCTCACACACACTAACAACTGTACAAATCCTGAGGGAGGGCTAATGGAAGACAGTGTGTGTCTTCCAGAGTGTGAGAATGCTTTTTGCCTACCTTTCTCCATTAGCTGGTTAAACAGCGACACGTTGGAGAAGAAGAAGAGGTAAGCAAACATCTGAGCCTGAATCTCCGGGTGGACCTGGTAGCCCTGCAAAAGCTCCTGGGCATTCTGAAACACCTGCCCACACACATATCCAGACATATAGATGAGCATAGAGACACTGTTGTTATAAAAATATATGTTTATTGTTGCTTATGTCGATCAAATATGGACAAAACTATTTAGATTATCATGTATATTCTCTATCAGCAGTTTCCATCTCTTCTAGCTATTTAATAAGTAAAATATAAATGAGTAAAATAGTCAAACTCAAGACTTTTTATAGAACCACTTTTCCATCAAATAGAAATATTCTAGTGTTTTGTGCTTCATTTTATACACAATTCCCCAAAAGTCAGCCCAATATATTCAGTTTCTTTGGAAACTTTGCAATCTCCGCTTGAATTTGAAATAAAGTTTTGTGAGTTTGAACAAAGTTTGGGTGTAAAGCATGAGTTTGTATTAATTAATGGCAGATCAGTTAGGTTTAAGGGGTTAAGCAAGTACATAGAAGAAATAAATGAAATTGAAAAAAATGTGGGAAAAAAAACAGTTTGGCTGTCTTGACCTTATCATATTTGTCAAAAATCTCCCCTTCAGGTGTGTTTGACAGTTAGAAAATTATCAGCAGCATGTCTATAAATTATTCTGAGTAGTTTCAGCATGTTAAAACCCAGTTTAGAAATATAGGGTCTGTCATGCTATATTTTCTATATCTTTCTTTACTAAACAATAAGTAATTATAGCAAGTTCTGAGAATGATTGTCATTTTTTGTGTCCCTAATCTTCCTCTATACTTCTATATTCAGATTTGGCTTTTGGTTTC
The DNA here is from genome assembly GCA_031216445.1 of Lateolabrax maculatus. Classification (NCBI taxonomy): domain Eukaryota; kingdom Metazoa; phylum Chordata; class Actinopteri; order Acropomatiformes; family Lateolabracidae; genus Lateolabrax; species Lateolabrax maculatus. The sequence continues at coordinate 7,159,627 of CM062204.1, read as the reverse complement.
TCTATGTTTAGCTTATTGTTACGTCACTTGGATGTTTGACCTTCATTGTGCAGAGGTTTTGACCTCTAAAAGGAGCTATGAAGAATTAGTTTTTTGGTTCTTGTTGTTTTTGGTTTTGTTTGTCTTGTGTACGTGTAAGCGGTAAAACCACTCCTGCTAATAGTTTCGCACACTATTTTATCTACAGGAGGTGGTAATGTGCCAAGACATACAGCAATGCATCAGTGAAGAGTTAGTAAACCTGAATGTAAACAATGCTACATTTAAAATACTTCGAGGACAAACACAATGCGGTGAGAAACACTGAATCTAAATGGAACTTTTTTACAAGAAATTCCAAGTTAATATGAGTTTAAGACATGTATGATTTTGTGACATCACAAGTGTGAAAGCCAATCATAGTCCAGTATGTTTACACAAGTGTGAAAACTTGAAGCATCCGGTGAACAAACACTGAGAATGGACTTTACAGTGAAGTAGGAGACATCTTGTGTCTACTACTTAAACTTTTGAAATGAACAACATTGACATAATTCATAGAGGAGTGAATGCAACTGTAAGAATATTTACTATTTAATTGAACTTTTTGAAGAAGAAAAACATATTAGGCAAAAATTATTATTCAAAGCAGAGTATTTTTATGTCTTAAAACATGTCTGTTAGGGATCAAAACAAGATATTTAAAGAAAATATAGTGCAACAGATGTAAAACACTTACATAATAATAATAATAATAATAATAATAATAATAATAGTAATAATAATAAACATATTAATAGTATTATTTATATTTTTTTGAAATTTCTGGCACTTTATGACAATTAATAACGATAAAATTTCCGTGCTCATGTGCTTACCTGCAGGACCCTGCGTATAGGTTCAGGAAACCCTACACCTCCTTTCCAGCAGGGCTCAGAGCTGTCGACTGGGAATGGATTACAGTCTAACAAACCTGGTAACACTACATAAAGAGCCTGGACACACACCCACACACACGCACGCACGCACAGACACACACAGACACACACAGACATGAGTGATGACTAAAGTGATCTGAAATTGCAGAATAACTTAAACATATTCATATTTTTCCCTCATCTAGCAATTTATTGTGTGTGAGTGTGTGTGTATGTGTGTGTGTGTGTGTGTGTGTGTGTGTGTGTGTGTAACAACTCAATCAGGTCTTCTGTGTGAAATGAGGGTTTGTTATTATTCATATAGCCTGTTAAAAAAAAAAACAAGATAAAACATTTCTCACTCATTAAGAAGATGGCACTGTTGCCGCGGTGACAGATTACCTTGGTGATATAGTAGACACATTGCTGGAAAGTGTACATGATGACTTCTTCCAAGATTGTCATTGCCTCCTCATTGGCTGATATGGTCGCCGATAGCAACGACTCCTTTGACCCTAGACACAGATGACAGAGATAGAGGCATACTTAAGAGATACACACTGAGAGGGAGGGAGTGATGTAGCTGTATTAGTGTCTACTGTATGTCAGTATGAGTAATGACCACACACATCATTCAGACTCTGTGTGTGTGTGTGTGTGTGTGTGTGTGTGTGTGTGTACCTTGCAGTATCTCTATGCTGTGTGTGTACGCTGGTGCTCTTTGCTGTATAAAGTACAGGATCTCGATGGAGTTGGACATCCAGAAGAAGATGGTCTGCAGGTCTGGGATCAAGTCTGAGATACTGAGCAGAGACAGGGACGACGGGTCCTGGCTACATGGAGACACACACACACACACACACACAGTGGAGGGTTAAACACTGTTAGGTAGACATATTGACACATTAAACACACCAACATACAAACTCAGAAACGGTACATGAGCACACATGCTCTCTTTCTGTTGGAAAGCGATACTCACTGCTGAGCTTGCTTCTGTGCCAGCTCCTTTGTCTTCTCCTGCAAGGCACACACACACAGACACACACACACACACAGACACACACACGGCAATTAAGTGCTCATTAAACTTTTAGGATGTGCGTAGGAGAACCACACTTCACGCTATCACTAACCTGCAGAAAGAAATACCACTATCATATTAACAAAACTTAACACACTCAATTACTTTGTGCCCCACTGGACTGAATATATGCTTACTCTAATTATAAGATGACCCTGACCCCCCTGTTTTTTGCAACACCTATAAAGTATCTGAATAAAACAAGGTAGATCATACCACACTCAGGGTTTCCCGCAGTGTTTTATAGCAGAGGTGGACCACCTCATCTGAAACCACCTCTGCTAATATAAAACCTTTATACACTTTATACATAAAAATAAAACATAAACCCTCAGGGAAAAGAGAAGAGATTTCATTGCACACAGCAAATTCCACATACTTGAAGAGTGTGGCTATTGTTTAAGCCATCATCTCCTGATTTGAATGCGACACAGGTTTTAAAGTGACGTCTTCAAATGTCTCTTTTGGCCGAGATGTTCAATTTAAAATTATATACAATATAAGCAGTATAAAGCAAAGCAAATGATCACATTTGAGAATCTGGAGCCAGCAAATATAAATAAACATTTGTGCTTCATTAAACAACTTCATTGATTAATGGAATATTAGAATTGTTGTCAATTGACATTCTGTCGATTGACAAATTGTTTAAGCTATACATTTTGGCAGTGGTTGCTGGAGACAGACAATATAGATAGAACAGAATATCGTGTGTGTGTGTGTGTGTGTGTGTGTGTGTTCAATACGGTACAAAACGTGATATGCAACCCTGTTTAACTATTCACCTGACCTGACACGACTGACCGGTTTCTCTTCACATGAGGTCGTCTTAAGAAGAGGCCAAAGTACCAAAGAGACAGAAAGACACAGAGAGACAAGCAGACAGGCAGACACTGACCCATGCGATGGTCTGGATTCGTCTGACAATCTTGAGCAGCAGTTTTCCAAAACTCCCAGGTGGGAAGGTTGAGGCAGAGTGTTGTATGCACAGACACAGCAGGTAGGCAGGTGTCAGCTTATGGTCATCTCCTGTGAGAGGGTTTAAAGAGTCAGGATCAAGTTGTGAAAAAATATATTTGCTCATTTAGCTCTGGTGGTATCTAAGTGATCATGCAGCTCACAGATTTAAAAAAAAATTACTTTAAAGAAAAAGAAAATCACTTGAACTACTTTCGGCCAAGGAAACTATTAAAACAGCTGACAGTGCAGTCTGTGGATTATCTGTAACAGGGACACTGATTCTGGAAAGAGATGTTGCTTCTTCAAATATCATTTTTCTATGGACCTTTTCGTGAACACTTATTACTATATATACACCCTTCAACTACAGAAAAACTAGAGTGAAAAATACTGGATGAAATTGAACTGTTTCTCTCAGGAAACAGACAGTGTTTAAGGATCTTTTACCGTTTTCCCTTATTTTCTTTTTGTTTCACAACTAGAGGACCGGCTGTGCTCTGTGTTTATTGATTACCTCATTCTAGTCTTCCTGTTGCAGTTCTGTGTGTTCTGTTTCATTTTTGCTGCAACATTCTAAATGTTACAAAACAAACTATAAAAACAATTTTTTGCAGTGTTTTGAGCACCACAAAGTAAATTCCATTAATCTCCACTGTACTGGGGTGATGGCAGAAATGTTAGAGACAGATTTCTCAAAACTTGGACAAAACCATCTGCATGGCTAGATACCAAGTGATGGCTAGATATACAAGTGAGTATTTTTTGTGATTTTGGTGAAATAACCTTTTAATTGCAACACAATACATCCACTGAAATATTGATTAGTATAAGTGCAACTGACATCTTATATTCTCTAATATATTGTAAATCAGAGCACAGACCTCCAGGTTCTATGAGAGACACAATCCTGTTCAACAGCTGATCTTCATGAGCCTGGTCAAACTCCAGCTGAAGCCTTCTTTTCTGACCTCCTCCTCCTCCTCCTCCTCCTCTTCCTCCTCCTCCTCCTCCTCCTCCTTCCCCTCCTGACGAACTCAGGGGCCCTCCAGCTACCGTCCCCCCACTGCGGGGTTTTACCAGGTGAGGTTTGAAGCTGCGTCTAACTGCCGGAACACTTGACACCTGCGCTGCTCTGTCCTTCAGCACAGAACCACACATCTTACAAGTCTGAGCCCCGCCCTCTCCCTCCTCCACCCCTGTGTCGTAAAGCTGCCCCAGGGAGCGAAGGCGTGCCAAGGTCTGAGCAGGCAATGGCTTAGCGCCCGTGGGGTCCTTGTACAGGAAGATGTAATGCGCTCCGAAGGAGAGGAGGTCACCGTGTCGCAGCGTGGTGGAGCGCTCACAGCGGGAAAAGTTCACCAGAACTGTGGCGTGGAGCACCGGCTCAACAGCAACGCAGAACCGCTGACCCTCCGCCTCTTCTCCCTTGTTGTTGTTGTTGGCATGACGACGGGGTGCGGCGACTCGGCGCAGGCGGCAGTGGAGGGGCAGGACGTCAGGAGAAAAGAGGCAGATGTTTGGGCGAGCTGATGGCGTCTCCTGACCGACTGTGTGCTGCTCTCTGTTCAGCAGGTACACCAAACAGTCCTGCAACACACAGCACAATAAATATCACATAATCAGATATATTGAAAGTCTCCAACTTAATGCATGAACTTCTCCCCTATCCTCACCTGCCGATTGTATCCCTGTAGCAGCAGGAGGTGCGGGGACTGGTAAAGCGAGTGCCTCACCCCACCTCCTCCCTGACTCCCCTCCTCTTTCCTCCGGCTGCTGGAGGCCTCACGCTCTCGACCCCTTAAGGGCCCCGGCAGGGTGGAGTAATAGCGCTTGGGTTCGTCTCCGACTCCCAGCTGCAGGGACATGCACACACACAGAAACACACATGCATTCAGGATTCAACAAGGGTTGGTAACAGTTCCATGAATAATAACAATCAAGCCTCCTGACGAGGCTTCGGTGCGAGCTCCCACCTGGTTCAGGCTGGTCTCGCTGAGGCTGCGGCAGAAGGATGAGTTGCTGGACCGGGGAAGGGTCAGCGTCCCCTTCGCCCTGTTCCTCTGGAGCTTACGAGCCTGAGCATTGATATCTGCAGGGAGGCAGAGAGGAAGTGCGAGAGAGAGAAGGGCAAGAGGGAGAACAGGTGGAGAATAATAAAAAGGAGAAAAAGGAAGAGGCAGAGCAGTGCGAGAGAGAAGTGGAGGACACAGAAGAAAAGAAATTTAAAGGAGTGGAAAATAAGAAGAAAGTGTACTAAAACATGACATGTACATTGTTAGCATGTATGTTTGACTCGTGAGTGAGTGACACAAGTGCATGACAGTCCTGTGTGAGCTGAGTGGAAACTAAGTCAAACGAAACCAGTCGGATGAAGTGAATGGTGCCGGATGGAGCAGCACATGCGGCTGACAACAGTGAACCTGATGAAAGGTGAACTGAGCAGCTCCTCATGACTTGACTTTGACGCCATGCGATGGCTCACACAGATTTACACACACACTGGTTGAATCAGTGGCAATGGGGGTGGCGCTGGTGACAACGCAGGTAGAGGTGGTCTCCATGGCAATGACTGACAGCCACCCTACCTGAGGCCAGTCCCCACCTTTAGAGCTGGACTGTACCACTCGACCAGACCGCAGGGGGGAGCTCCTGTGTTTGCCCAGCCCGGACCGACCCATTAGAGCCGCCAGGAATTGGGAGGTTTTGGGCCCTACAGCAGGGTGGGAGCAGTTACGAAGGGAGGGGGGGCTGAGAAAACAACCCCTCACCAAAACACCAAGCACAGATAACCCCCATATACACATATACCAACTGCACACCACGAGACACGCATGCACTGTGGAGCAAAAAAGAATCTGTGGTGATTCTAGTGGGTCACATCAGCAGTTAGTAAGAAGAGATATACAGTTAAAGGTGTGAGGTACAGGATCTTCCCCTCTAACATATCACTGTCAAATAAGTAAAATTATGTGTTTGTTGCCTGACTTGCTTTCGTTTGGGTCAATTTTTGTGTTTTTGTCTTTGATTTAATAATGAATCCAATTATTTTCCCAGTAGACTGGCAGCAGGTGAGATTTAACCAGCAGAATTGGGAATGTAGAATATATCACTAAAGATGACAATACAATTAATTTGGCTGTGATTTGTGTAATTAATGAAAATCCTACTGTACCTTTAAAGTGGTATCTCATTGTAAAAAGTGTGATTTAACAATACACACAATTCACGCATGTGCATGCACGCTCACACATACTCCAGGGGAGAAAAAATATAACAAGTGGAAAACAGAGAAGTTAAGACAAAGGGACTCCGGGGTTTGTGAGTTTTGTAAACACTATAACACAAAAGGAAAAAGGTTAGTATGAAAATATGTGTATTAATATTTATTAGTTAATAAACAAGCTCTTTCCCAGGAGGCACACTATACAAAAGGGCTTCAAGATGCAGTTGTGTAACTGTAACTGAAATGTTATTGTAAACAAATCCAATGAAAAGACCAAAACAGTAACTAGCTGTTGTAGAAAATTACCACGCCTTTTTAAAGAAATCCAAGGGAAACAGTAGAAAGAGTCTTCTCAGGGATAATACACACAAGAAAAAAAAGGGACCCATTGCACTCAATAGCATGAAGAACAACTTTTGTAGAAACAAAACTATATATTTGTGACAGAGACAATGTAGGGAAGTCAGAAGGCATTATGAGATGATCTAACACATTGTGGGTTTTGCTCTTTCCATGGGATTTGTTGACCATTATTTAATTGGTTAATATAGTCTTGTGTACTGTCCAAAATGACAGTATCAACCAACTGTACTCTGCAACAATAAAAAAAAGATTGTTGACTGACTCTCTGGCTACCACAGAAGTTGACATAGCAACCAGTAAACCCTGCCGCGCTTCATGAGAAATGTGAGTGTGGCTGCAAAGTGCAATGTGTGACTGCGAGGCTGAAAATAATTTCTCTGTCTCGCTGTACACTAACTGGGTGTTTATAAACGTCTTCAACGGGATGCACAGGGGTGAGTGTTTGCAACTTTTCATCAATCAGTACACCAATCTACCGAAAGGTCACTTCATGGTTCCAAAACATACACACACATTCACACAGACGTAGATTCATTTTACTGCATTGCAGATGAAGTCACAGTCACAACAAGTAGTTTCAAAGAATATGCAGAATTTGTTTACACATTGTCTGTTGAAGTCCATCTACAGAATAGAGTGAATCTCTCTCAGAAACTGTTAATATCGCTTGAGTATACACAGCTCATGTGTGACCCAGTACAGTCTTGTGAAGGTACTTTAGTAGGAAATAGGGCTGTGCAATATAACCGAGATCTCATATCCGGATATAGTCATAGTCATTTAATATCCAGATAATGACACATATCACGATAAAGCACATTTTCTGTAAATTCAACAAATAGTTTATATAAAATGACCACATGGAAAGGGCTTTTTCTTATTACAATTTGAATTATATACTCAACAAATAAAAGGTCCTTATAATTCTTGATAATTTTTGTCCTTTTACTTAGAACCTTTGTGCAAATTTTCAATTAAGCATGTAAGAAAATATGACAGGAAAATAATATATGTTCATAATTATCCCCCTCTGTGTCACGTTCACTCTCCTCCATGTTTGTTTGTGTTGCCCTAATTCAAATTTCCTGCCTGCATCCGTGCCCTGCTGAAATGCGCAAAGTGTGTCCAAATGAGGAAAAATATTGCTGTAAAGAGAATGATTTGCGACACAACGAAATCGTCATATGGCACAGCCCTAGTAAGAAAATGATATTGCTTCACTGTAGTAGAAATGTCACACCCATCCACACCTCCGGTTGCAATGGATTCAGCTTTCACTCAATCAATCGACCGGCTGTCCGTGCATTTCCACTGCACTGTTTGTGTGTGCATTTGTGTGTGTGTACGTGTCTTTCTTTAAGTGCTCAATTGTACGTGAAAGTGTGTGTATTTCAAATAAAAACCCACATAAAAAACACAGGCTGGCGCCACAGGACAGCACTTCCACATAGAAAAACACTGATAATCAACCAGGAACAATATCTTCTCCACAGGATTACAACTGTGACAAAAGCTCTTATTCTGCATCTCCACACACACACACACACACACACACACAGACAGGCACACACACATACACACACAGCAGATGGTCTAATTCCCTTCCTTTCTTGACATGTCAAACTCAGCAGAAAAGCACAGCTCGTTACCCCCTCTGCAGTGAGAGAGAGGGAGAGTAGAGTGTGTGTGTTTGTGTGTGTGTGTGTGTGTACCTGTCTATTTATATGTGTGTGTTTGTCTTTGTGTGTTTCCTCACCAGCAGTGATGGTATCCTTCTCCTTGGCGTTGAGTTCCTCCACCTCTGCTCTCCTGCGTAGCTCAAACCTGCGAGCGTGTCCTTCTCTGGGTTTCCACAGCTCTTGGAGCAACAGCGGCTTTTCATTGTCCCCCAGCGCACGCAAGCATTCAGTTCGCCACCCCCCTCCTCCTATCCCGCCTCCCCCCTCCAGATGCCCGATCACGTCGCACAGGACGTAAGAGTGGGCAGCATTCTTGTTGAGTGAGTAACGCTCGAGCGCCTCTTTGACCAGTTCCTGCGCACTGGAGCGCGGCGTGGCCAAGACACTCTTGTAGTTGGCACCGGCACAAATTTCATCTCCAAAAATCTTCAGCACCCCCGGGGCCGAGCTCTGTGTGGAGAGTTCAGCTGGGTCGTCCTCCGGTCGCTCTGGGGGTTCAGTTGTCGAGCGCCGGTCCCCACGGGTGTTTGTCCCAGTTTCTACTGGGACACGGTCTCTGTAGCTCAGAGTACGGTACAGGACCTGGTGAACAGACAGACAATACTCAATGTACTGCAGGGTACTTATCAGACATTATGTACAATATATGTTTCTTGCGTTGTATATTAATGGGTCAGTTCAACAAAATCACAAAAGACATATTTGCCTCTAATGGTATCCAGCCTCACAGATTGTTTTGGTTTTATTTGCCAAGGTTTAGAGATATCCATCTTTGAGATTTCTGCCACCACCTCAGTATGCTGAAGGTGAACAGAATTGTGTTTGTGGTGCTTACATTTTTTTGGAAAATTACATTTAAACAAGACTGAGAGTCGATAGCAACACTAGCAGGTATGTGAGGCTGTACTCACATAGCTTTGAGCTAAATGGGCCCAGTGCACACATCCTCACAGTGACAATGTTAACATACTGATGTTTGGCAGGAGTCATGTTTACCATGTTCACCATTTTAATTTGCCATGTTAACATTTGCTCATTATAACCCTAAACACAAAGTACAGCGGTCGAAAGTATTGGACAAATTCACATAGTGACTTGACGATGTTGGTTGAGTAAAAAGTCAGTGGAAAAGTTCAAAGTACAGTTCATCCTGAGGGGGACATGAATGTACTGAATTTTTTGGTAATCTGTCCAATAGTTGCTGAGATATTTAACCTAAAAAAAACTCAAATGTGAACCTCATGGTGGCACTAGAGGAAAAGTCAGAGGATCAGAAAAGTCAGTCTGCTTCATCCTCTGGAGACAATAAACGTAAATCCATTCTGTAGATGTTGAGATATTTAAGTCAGGGCCAACATTGCCATCCCTAAAGTATCACATTTACACTGAATAATCAATTTTAGATATTACAAAACCTCAGCAAATAAAACCAAAACAAACTACATGGCTGGACACCACTAAAGACAAGTGAAACATTTGTTTTGCTTAAGTATAAAAGTGCACTATATATATATCTCATACAACACATTTAGGTATATTTGCTAGAGGGTGTTTCTTCTTTGCTAGAGGGTGTTTCTTTTCATCATTTAATTTGACCTTTATTTAACTAAGATGGTCTCTTGAGATCTGACCAAAATGGCAGTGAGTGTGTTTGTGTGTGTTTGAGTGTGTGTACCTGTGTGAAGGTCCTGCTCTGGCGTTTCAGGCGGCTCTTGGATGGCAGGGACATACTGGCCCCAGAGGAAGAACCGTAGAACATGATGCTGCTGTTGGCTTCACAAACTCCACAACTGGTGAGCGAGGAAAAACATTTTAAAAGCTTTACTTGAATTCATCTTAAAAAGGAGTCACACACACACACACCACACACACTCATATGAAAAAGTCCATGCACTGTGATGATGGACACATCTTACACTTACTTGTTGAACATTTGTAGATCTGGAAGGTAAAGAAAATCTACTCTAAATCTATTATGTAAAATGTATCCACCGCAAACAGACCATGATAAATAACAACAACTGTGTGGGGATGTGTGTGTGCGTGCATTTGGCAAGTACCTTGATACTCTATGTATATGAGTATACGTATGGTCACTCCAGCAGCACCAGGTAAAGTTTACAGTTGAGGGTCAGATGCTTTGAATTTTATTTCACTGTCACCTTTCACACTGGAGAAGCAAAAAAAGACAATTTTAATGTCAGTTTACAGTAAAACTGAAGAGTCTCTCACTTCTTTTCGAGGTCATCAGGGATTCAGAAAATATTAATTTGGCTTTTAGCTTTTTAAGGATTTCTTGACAGAACTAAGCTGTTTTCAAGCCAGAGTCAAAATTACAAATCAACATCACATTATTGCCTCCCGAAGACATTTTTGACTTGAGAACCATCTGGGTCTAGACAGTGCACATCTTAGATCAAGACAAAATCTGAAGATTGGAGTGGATTTTTGAATAGAAAACATCTTTTTAAAAACCCAACTGTGTCTTTTGTTGATTACCGATACATAAAATATTCACAAAATTGACCTTCAACTTCAGGCTTGAAGTTTACTGGATGCGTTTAACCACTGTGCCTCATCTTATCTTTTAGGAATTCTATTCACCTCTAAATTTTTAAATCAAAAAGTTCATTAATCATTACCAACAATGGGACATCGACACCCAGTATTGTAACTATTTTCTTTACCAATTTTATATCTATTATGTTTCTGATTAATCAATTTCTTATTTTGTTTATAAAAGGACAGAAAGTGGTTGAAAAGGCCCATCAAAAGTTCTCTGAGCCTCAGGCGACTTCTTCAGATTGCTCGTTTTATCCGACAAACAGTGCAACAACAAAAAATTAAATATAAAACAGAGAAAAGCAGCAAATCATCACATCTGCAAAGCTGGAACCAACAAATGTTTGGCATTTTTTGTTGATAAAGGACTTTTTCTGCCAATCCACTAACAGATTAACCCTTTAAACTCCTCTATTTTAGATTTTCTTCATTTCCCAGCTTCTGTCTGTGTTGCATTATTTCCCCTTTGCAAGTGTACTCACTGCGCTTTTCCTCCCAGCTGCCTGCATCCAGGTCATGCATTTTATCTCAACAAACAGGTCTGTTTCCAGTCCGTGTCCCTGCAGAAGGTGAGTCACGCTTCACTCCTGGCTCTGGATGAACTCTTTTGACTGATGAAGACCTTTCACGCAGGTTACATCAGGAGGCCCCTGAACACTTTTGCAGCCGGTGTGGCAGCCGATTTGTCAGGGGAGGCAAGCTCACGCCTCATGCAGTGTGTTTTGACTGTGCAGTTATCCACCCATACAGTAGCCTACATCATTTCTTTTCAGCAAATGTTTGGCAGGCAGCCTAAAAGGTGTTGTTGTAGCTGACTCTGCAAGCACTGGTGGGATAACGTGACTATTTTAAATGCCCGCTAATCCACAGTAATCTGGCTACTTGGCAGCAGTTAACTCAATCCTGGGTCCACACACACACACACACACACACACACACACACACAGCAAAGAAACAGAGAGAGAGAGAGAGAGAGAGAGAGAGAGAGAGAGAGGCCTACATTTTGCATTGGTAGGTTGTGTTTTGTGACCCGGGAGGTAATGTTACATTTGGTAATCACGCCACACAGACTACAACTTCCCCCGCAGCCTCTGACCCGCTGTCCGTCCTCGTCCGGACCGCGAGAAAGGTCAGAAATAAAAGAACTGCGCCGAGACACACCTGTCACCTAAAAACCGGACCCGGCAGCACCGCACAGGAGTTGCGGGTCCGTCCGTCTGTTTACGACTTCGGGCTCCGCGGTCGTCAGTAGCAACCGCCGTAGCAACAAAAGGCAGGAGAAAATCCTCCGAAATTAATCCGCCGACGAGTCGCGGCCTCTAACGGTCCGCAGGTGTGTCGGGTGATCGCCGTCGACAACAATCACCGCACACAGCGGACAATCAGTTAATCAAACACTGCTCCCACACGGGAACGACACTCGGTAACGACAGTGAAACGGGTGTTTCGTGACTAGGAGGGTGGCGCGAGCTGCGTGCCCGTGGATAAAATAGGTCCTTGAAAAGTTGAGGTGTGATCCCGGCGGGGACGAGCCCGGTCCCGCGGGGGCTCTCCCCCGGGTGTCTGTTGCGTTAGTACTCACGCTGCCTGCAATGCGTGGCTCCATAGTGCGGGGGACTCCTGCCTCTCTCTCATTCCGTCTCCCTCACGAGATAGAAAAATCCTCCCGGAAAAAAAAAAAATGTTTTTTTTTTTTTTTTTTGGTGGAAAAAAAACATAAAATCCCCAGCCGCTCCGCTCCGAGCCGTCCCGGAGGCTCCCACCCGCATCCCCGAAACAGCCCCGTTAACTCGGACCGCAGCCGACCGCTGAGGGCTCCCGCTTCCGTGCGCACATCTCCGCCGAGTGTCCAGCAATGCCCGCCGCCTCCGGGAACCGCATTCCCACAGCCACGGCGGTTCGGTGCCGAGCGGCGGCGGAAACAGCCGAGCTCACCTCGGCCTCACCTCGGCGCACCTGCTCCGGCGCCCGAGCGCGCGGAGACGCCTCCGCCTGGCGGACACCGGCGGGACGAGCACCGGGGGTTAGAAATAAAACACACACAACTGGTAAATGATCATATGAGTAAATACAGACAGAATATGTAGTGTAGACATGAAGTTGTGAAATAGTCCCATCAGTGTATTGTTATGAAATTATAGAAAAATCATAGCAAAGTTTATTACAGGTTGTTTTAATTTATTTCCAGCAGTTTATATTTTAGAATCCCAAACGTTTCATCCTAAGGAGCTGAGTTTTAAAACGTATTGCGTTATTTCACAATTTCATGGTTACAAGTCCATATTTTGTCTGTATTTACCAACTCATATGATTACTTATTTCATAATATGTCATTTATACTTTTAATGTTGAACACTTTGGATTTTCATAGTGGCAAAATAAGTGATGTTCAATTACTTGTATTTCTTGTCTCTCTTTTTTTTCAGTTATTTTTAATTTGTTGAGGTCTGCTTCATTAACTGATGGTATATTATTCCATATAAATACTGAACAGCTTTTCTTTTGTCTATGTTGACACAAGTTACATCATTTGGCTTTAAAATGGTCACTAACACACACAGTCAGTAAACAGATTCACAGTAGTTCATTCATTAAGTCATCATTCATAATTATTACCTACTTTAGGGGGTTCTTTTTGTTAATCTTAGTCAAATTTCACAGTTTCATTCATTAAACGTGAAATGGGTAAATATGAGAGTGACTACCTTAAATTATAGATTGCATTACTTACACATTTGTGTGACCTTCTATCTTGATTTAACATCAATATCTTTGACATGAAAGTTTGGTTAAATTAACATAGGCTGAAAAATGCTTAAAACTTTCATTCTAGATTTATTTGGTAGCCAAGATATAGTTATCTGCAGATCAATAGTGCATAGCAGAATGTATGTAGGGCAGCCAAAGATATCGTTATATTTCATTCCAAAGAGGTGAAACATTATAAAATGTTGACTCCAGGATTATACTGCATGAAAAAACTTTTTTTATTACAAGAGATATAGAAAAGATAAAAGCATTGTTGGCATCATATAGGCTTATCACAGCACAAAAGCACCACAGACACAAAAAACCAATATGAAAACTAGAGAAAGAAAGAATATGAGATAATATAATCAGTCTTGTACGACCAAAAGAAAACACCAGCAGCACTCAGAACAGAGTCAGCAGCTCCACAATCACAGAGCGTCTATAAACAATGTACAGAGGGTCCATGAAGGCTTCATGGAGAGTTTATAAAACTCTATACAAAGTCAGGTGGGCACTGTATGTTTGAATGAGACAGAAAATAACCAAGACAAGACAGACACACGTCATATCCTCAAACACTTAATATCACCAAACCTGCCTGTGGAGCGAGTCAAAATACTGGCTATCATAGGCTATAATACCCCCGAGTACTCCAAACAGTGAACGCTCAATCATTTGGTGTTTCTCAGAGGCTCAAGTAAACATTTAAGAGTAACAAATATTGAAAGGTACTCTTAAATTTGACAATTCCCAGTCCGCTGTGACAATAAATTTGTTCTGACATTAACCACTCCCTAATAACTAAAAAACAAAATGGTAAACAGTGATAATAACAAAGATTTGTGTTACTTCCATGTTATATTTAACCCTGGTGTGTTTGTATCTCTAAAAGTAATGAAAACATTTGGTTGAATTTTGTGTTGTTTTTTTTTGTTTGTTTTTTGTCACTAGATGATTTTCTTTTTGGACCTCTACAGTATAATGATGCATTCATATGCTGGTTGGTAAGTTCTAACTGCAAAAATGTTTAATTATTGAGGAATGAACAGTATTAAGTGATATTTGAGATGGACCTGTTCAGGGGCAGTTAGGCAGCAAAGGAGACAGTTGCACAGCTGATCCTTTCTTTAAAATGTGCAGATTTGTTTTATAATACTTGGATAATATGGTCATATGCTCTGCCAAAAAAAAAAAAAAGATTATGTTTTCAGTCTCTTTGCTTGGTTCTCATTGTGTTTGTCTGCTAGTTAGCAGAATATCTTTTAAAAGTGTAAAGTTTGGCCATAGGCTAAGGAACAAGTGATTAGTTTTTGGTGTGGATCAAGTTATGTTTCTCTAGATCTACTGCACTGACTTGAATGAAAGGAAATCTGGCACATTCATCTCCTAAGTGTTTACAACAGTGTGTTTTAGTGCAAATCTAAATTCAAATTCTGTGGATTTTACAGCAAAGGTATGCTTTATAGTTCCTTATTATAATCTATAAATACATCTGCTATAATATCTGAAGTGTGTCTGTGGTCGTATGTCAATTTCTATCTGTTTTAAAGCTTTCTTTGTTTCCTTATTTTATAAATATTACCCCTATGTATAACTTGCAGAACACTTGTGAGACTGCTACTCTACTTGAGGATGCAAGTAAACAAGTGAAGCTGTATGGAATCATGCCAGCATTAAATAAAGCAGCTTCACAGCTATTTGTTCATTTTCGGTGCTGCAGACAGCGCCTGAACAACCAGAGCAGCTTTAGTGGTCTTTGAATGTGGCTTCACAGGCTTTTAAGCCCAAATGATCCAAATCCTGAGAGACAGATAGCAGTGAAAAGATGTTGAACAAAAGCAGAGGTTTTAAAAATTCTTTTTACACCTATGAATACTAGACTGTATAACCTTTTGGTCCTCTAGCCACGTCTCTACACAAGCTCGTCCAATATACCGTGTGCCACCACGTACAGCTTAACACTTAGAGTATATACATATTTCAAATATACTTTTTATGTGTTCAAGGTACATGCGTTCACGTGTAAACATAGACTCAGCCGATCAGAGGCTTCGGATTCATGGGAGTCAGATAGCATAGGATCCATACATACACACACACACACACACACACACATGCACACACACACCTGAGATGCCTTAATATTGGGCCAGATTGTTCAACAATACTATAGCTTCAGTTTCCTTTCAAGTGTGAGATGTATATGGTAGTAGTGTGCTATCAGTTACGGCAGTAAGTCTTCTGGCAGTGCTGAATCAGACAGTGGTTTTCTCTTCTGAGGTTCAAACATGTAGCTTGGACAAACTATCAAATGGGTCCCATTCATTAGGTTGAAGATGATGAAGATAATCAGCTGACACTATAAGTACATTAGAAGAAAATATAAATGAAGTCAACATATACTGTACGTCATTGATAAATATATACTGTATAAACTGTACTGATGACATCTTCACTTGCTAAACCTAATCAACAACAGTAAACTATTAGAATTCAGTAATTATGCTTGATAATCTACTGTGTAGAGCCTGCTAAATGTGGAAGCACACAGGTAAAGTCTCCAAGACTAAATCCATGACTATCTGTATGTTTAACATAAAAAAATAAAAATAATTCTACAGTCATGCTTGATTTAGAAATCACAGTAAATCACTGACTGAAGCAACCGCTGTTAAACCATATAGTGTCCTACAGTGTGGATAGCACAACTAGTAACAATAACAGTAATAATACTATCTAGCACTCTGAATTGGAATAGTAAATTACTGATGTTACAACCTCCTAAATATAATCAAACAAAAACAACACCTGTTAATAATGATAATAATACTATAAATAATGAAATAAAAATAATTATGATAGTCAAGTCAGCTAATTGTAAACATTGTCCTTCCTCTTGACAATAAGACAATGCCTTCAATTCAGCTTCTGATCACTGAATCTGGACGTGCACCACAGAGAGAAATCTCCAAGAATAGTATTTGAACCCCTGATCATTGGAATGGAACCGAAATTCCTGAAAAAATAGCTTAAAATTGAACTAAACAGGACTAGTAAAAACAAAAACAAAAGCTGTGTCCCAATTCACGGGCTGCCTACTCTTAAGTCCAGAGTAAGGTTGTCTCAAGTGCAAAGTCTCCTCCAAACGCAGCCTTTGTCTTTGACACATTTGGCAAAAACAACTGGTGTATTTTTTCCAGTATCCACTACAGTGTCTTACAATCCATTGCATGCCGGGTCATTGCTTTATGGTACGTTCAAATGTCCTCATCAACTCATAAAGTCTGGAAATATCACATATCATTCACCAGGTATTTGAGGTCAGGTTGTCATCAGTGACAAAGGCCAGTGCAGGATGTAATGTAATGGTAGCAAGGCATGAAGTCCACTGTTTGTTCATGCTCACCTGATATGATGGTAATCACAGCATGTTAAAGATAAATTAACGCAATATGGATACATTTACCGTTACTCTAGTACACTGTTCGCAGTTGTCCATCATGTGTTAAGGTGAAATGTCACAATTGGTACTGTAAACTCAGTTAAACCTGCCTGAGTTTGACCACCGGTTCTTCACCCAGCATGTAGCATGGCTGTGGACTCATGTGTTACAACTATGCCTGCAGGTTGAGAGCAACTTCCTGATGATGAATACGGATTTGTTTGATTTTACGAGTTGAAGAGGATCACCTGAATGCACCATTAGTTTTTGTTACTGTAAGGCTACACTGTCTTATTTGGGATGGAGGTTCAGTCCACTTGCTTCCCAAAGGAAGCAGCCCCTGGACTGGGACACAGCTCACATCATCCCCTTGAAGTTGCTCAAACACAGGAGCTACTTCCTGTGAGGTCAGCGCTGATGTCATCTGGAGGTCTGGACCTGATTGGGTGGCTGGGCATAGAGGTACTTCCAGATGGCGTAGTAGTGTACGGCAGCTCCCATAGCGACAAACAGGTGCCAAATGGCATGAGCGAATGGGACAATGCCGTCACTTTTGAAAAAGACCATCCCCAGACAGTAGCAGGCTCCGCCCACCAGCAGCTCACACAACCCCGACTGCTCCGGCTGGGGAGAAGCACAACGTTTATTAATGTTTAAGTTACAACAACATCATAACGAGGAAATGACAAAACCTCAAAGACTACAAGTCTCACCATTGAGAGGAGGACCAAGGCAGGAAAAACGCCCATCACCATATAACAGATCAACTCCATGATCTTATACCTGATACAAAGAGGAATATTTCAGCAAATAAGGTTATTATTAACCATGGGACAAAATAGTGTCAACTCAACGGTCCACTTACTAGCTTTTTCTGAGTTTTCTTCCAGGGAAGACTCTCACTAGATGTTCTGACAGTTCTCTCTCTTTCTCTATCGCCCTCTTCACCGATAAGATGTCATGCTCTGTGGAGGAGGGTTCTCAATACTGATCTTTTATGTTTTAAATGGTGATTAATGTTAAAACTACCAATGTTTGTGGACTGACTTTTTACTCTTAGGATGTATCAGTGTGGACACTGACATTCGCTAGAGGATTCGGATGAATGCCAGGATCCACATTAAATACAGTTTTCACTGTTGTTCATCTGTCGCACTAAATTATCGTAATGCTACCACTGATACAGTGTGAAAGCAGTGATAAGGTCCATCTGGGGCTATATAAAAGCTGAGGAGCTGCACTTATAGATGCCTGGGCTCTTGTTTACCGCTTGCACCGAGAGTGTTTGTGTATTGTGTGCTAGTTTGTCAGGACTTAGTCTATGGCACCTTTGTAAGTTGTTGTCAGGTTATGGTCAGAATTGTAGTGATTTTGCTGTTAGACTTTACCTGTTGCTTTTTGTATCTCCACAACTACCTTCAACTCCTTGTCAAGAAACCCTGTAGGGGACAGCTGCCATTTTTGTTACAGTTCAGTTTCTACTATTTCTTTGTGTTGACAGGGAGTTAGGTTTAGAATTATAACTGGAAGGGTTGCAGGTTCAAGTCCAGCTCGGATCAGTCAGTATGGAGTGTGGACTGGTAGCTGGAGAGGTGCCTGTTCACCTCCTTGGTGCTATTGAAGTGCACTTGAACAAGGCACCAAACTCCTAACTGCTCAGGGCGCCATCCTAAGAGGCCCACTCGCTCTGACATCTCTCTATACATTAATGCATGTGTATAAGTCCTGTTTGTGCATGTGTGTATTTCCGACCCGATAATAATAATAACTACAATAAAGTGACAATTTAATTTCCCTGAGCGGGCTTAATGAAGTGTGTCAAACTTGGTGTGTTTGTTATTTTGGCCAGGGCGCTCCCTGATGTTTCATTTAAGCTTCCCTATCTGGCAATAAAAGATTGAAATACTGAACAAATTGACAACTCATATTCTTCATCTAGTTTTATGTTGCTCCCCTCTCCCCTAGACCAACTCGGGGTCGTAACACAGCTCCATTCACTGATGACGATCATGAGATGCAGAAAGTTCAGAAAAAGGCAGTAAGTGGACCTTTGCGTTGAGATGATTTTGTCACATGGTAAGAACACTGAATTAGATTAATAAACAGAAAGTCAGTCAAATACTGATAAAAGTAAATGTATGAATGTATGAACTGACCTCTCATGGAAGAAGAAGACGTAGGTGGTTCCAAAAGAGGCCATGACCCACACCAACCAGCGCATGTGACACGCCCAGGGACCCAGCTCCCGCAGGTTGAGCCTGGTAGAGCATGAACAGGAACAAATAACTACAAATACTGTATATAAACATTCCTCACACAACTACACACACATATACACACACACATAGCAGGCTAGTTTGTTTACCACGGGGCGTAGGAGGCAGCAATGAAGAAATAGATCACCATCCTGTCACACATGTGGAAACAGTGCTCCACAGACCTGAAGAGAGAGACCAAACAGCCTCATGACAACTGAGTGACACTGTTTATACATGTAGCATCAGTGTGTTTTAGATTACAAAAAAAAAAATATGGACTGTGGGGATATATATTTGTTCTGGTGTGAATCTGCGGGAAGACGGACGCTGCTCAGTGTCTGCAGTAACAGAAGGGGCCACGCGGTCCTCCTTATATCCTTTAATCATCATTTGCAATGTTACAATCCAGTCCATATGTTGTGCTGACATGTGTACGTGTGTTTTTGCGTGTCTGTACCTTAGGTGGCTCTTCTTCCAGGCCACAGTGTGGAACAGGGTGGAGATGATGAAGAGCGAGCTGAGCCCCGCCCCGTACACCCAGGCCGACAGTTGCTCCCATTTGTCCTCTGACTGAAAGTGCAACACTGAGCTGCCCAGCAGGCTGGGGATTATCCATAACTAAATTAATTCATAACATAAATGAAACATGAGACACAGATAGGCAAACACACAAACACACAGGATAAACGGAAATCTAGTGCATGATGTAGGTGCAGAAATACTAAAATAAATCTGGAGGTGTTTCTCATTTATCTGTTATGTAACACAGCTGGATTTCTTTTCCTGTTTTCACAGAGTGTGTCATTTCATTTGTGTGAGGTTAATAATCACTTTCTGTAGTCTGTGTGTGTGTGTGTGTGTGTGTGTGTGTGCATTCACCGCATGCGTGGCACAGTTGGCAGCATGCTCATATTCTGTGGGCTGGTATCTCTTGTTAGGAGGAACACGGTTGTTCATAAACCTGGAATCGTCACAAATTAACAGATTCACAGAAGTTTATATATTTTTATTTTTTAATATCTGAACTAAAATCTGCACTGAGACATTAGTTTTGGCTACATGCAACAATGAGAGATACGGTACACACTAGCAGAGTGTAAAAAAATCAAAATTAGAATGAAAAAACAACAACAATATTATTGAACTCTGTCCTTAAAAGCAACATTCGTGGGAATCAAGGGTTTGATTTGGGCTATTTTGTTCAATTTTTAAATATTTTTTCTCCTTAACATCCTAAAACCATGTGGAACATCTTTGATATTTGTATCTCGGTGGTGCTCATAAAATTTCACCCCACCCTGTCCTTTTGCTTAGCAACGCCAGATCATGCTTCAACTTGTTGCCATGACTGCTGTTGCCTGGCAACAGTGGGTAACCACGGACCGACTGAACCAGAGGTTTGTCCTGATGATCTCTTTCATAAACAATCCACATGTGCAGATATTCCTCCATATCCACACACACACACACAAACACATATGTAAACACAAATCTATTCCTTTGAGCTCACTTTTCACAAAAAACCCAAACAAACACAGAACAGCTCAGGAGGTAGCACTCCATCAGTGATGTCACTGTTGTCATGGAAACCACCGAACAGGGATTGTCTTTTTTTTTTTTTTTTTTTTTTTTTACACACCAGAAAACTCCTCGTTTCTTTTCATCTTTCTTTCCTCATCTCTTCCATCTCCCTGTCCTGTTCCCCGACCACGTCTCCCCTCTCTGCTTCCCGATGATTAAATTTACATGCAGGAAGGCAAATGGACAAAGACGTCCATGCACACACACAAAACACACGCACGCACATAGACACACACACACACACACACACACACTCACAAACCACAACCCCTCCCTGTTTTTATGCTGCATCTTACAGAGCCAGATTTCATAAGAGCCCTAGATTTAGTGATGTCTCTGTCTCACACACAGACACAAACACACACACACACACACACACACACACACTGTTCTAAGATTGTTGAGACTCAAAATGAGAAACAGGCAACCATCAAAGGGAATTCCACTCAAATTAAAAATTCATATATATGATTTTTTTTTGTCTGTGCATAGGACAATCAATTAATTATTTCAAACCCTAAGATGTTTAACAGCATCATCCACATATATATATATTTTAAGCTGTGCATTTATGTGTCACCTCTTAAGGAAAAAAAGATAAAACTCTGCCTGCAGAATTTCGGGTCAGTCTAAGCGGCACGATATTACCCTTAAATCTGTCCGTCTTATATCTCTGTGTTGTTGTGCAACAGTGTGAAACAGGAGAACATGATGTCTTCCTCCTACACGTCAGCTGTTTCAAACCTTTTTAAATCATATTTATAACACTCCCGATTCTTCTCTAGATACTGACGTACAGGAGATACAACTGAATAAGTGGCGATAGAAGGCTCAAAATCACATAATGACAATCATGGGGAAATTATCTTAATAAACATGTCTCATCCTTTCTTTTTCCTGCATCCTGTTCCTTAAGAAGCTGTTTTTAGAGTGACACTCATTCAGAGTTATTAATACTGACTAACCCAGCCCAGAAACACACCATCCTGTCCCCAATAAAAAGACTTCCTCGCCCTGCATCCAGCACTGGCCTCACACTGTCTGACTAACGCTGTCTTCGGTGCGTGTGTGTGTTTGTGTGTATGTAGCCTGTGTGTGTCAGTGCCAGGCCCAGCAGGCTAGGCCGGGTCATTAATGACTTTATCAAGCTGGCTGATAATTACCAGGCCAGAGGCCAGGCAAGAGAGACACACTAACTGGACAGAGAGGAGCCGAGCTGGGGAAAACATCATGATAACTCTTCTCATACGACAGCAGGATGGACAGAAGGAACGCTCTCTGCTTCAGTTGTCTTACTGAACCATGAAGACCACAAACTCAGTCCAGTTAATGATGAACAGCTTATTTCATGGTCAAGCAGGTCCTGCTCTTTGTGCAAGTATTTGAAGCGTATACAGTTATGAAAGGAAGGAAAATGTAAAAATTAGTTAAATAATTCATTAGTCCATTGACAGAAAATGTACCTGCAACACTTTTGATGATAAATCAAAAGTTTTGCTTGATAAACGACTTAAATGATTAAGTCGTTTATCAAGCAAAAATGCCAAACATTCTCTCGTTCCAGCTTCTGAATTTAGAGGATTTGCTGATTTTCTTTTTGTTATATCACTATAAATTAAATATATTTGGGTTTTAGACAGTTAGTCGGACAAAACAAGCAATTTAAAGATGTCGCCTTGTTCTGTGGGACACATTATCTGATGCTTTAAAGACTTAACAATGAATTGATAAAAACTGGAAGTGAAAATATCCATTAGTTGTAGCCCTATGTATATACTGATTCAGGAGCAGGAAATCTTCACACTTGAAAATCTTAAAACCAGAGAATATTTGCCAAATTCTTCTTGATTTAAACAACTATAACGATTAATCAGTTATCAAAATGATGATTCACTTATCAATTGTTTCAGCTCTTGTGTAAAGATGTGGATAAAGGAAAAAGGACACCTGCCCAAACAAAGAAAGAATTTTCATATTTTTCATCAAAATATTAAACACATTCACCTCCCACCATCTCAAGTGATCTTGTATTCTTAAAGCAGTTAAAAATATGGCAGCCGTGTACTCATGCAGGACAACTCATATCATATTCAATAAAACTAAAAAATAATAATTTGCCTGCAGCGTCAGTCAGACTTTACACCCATGAAGTGGCTTTCCATATCAGATTCTCTGTAGGCCTACAAGCTAAGGGGATTTTGCACATGGTGAACAAGAAACATTTGGGTTTAAAAGGTCTCATCAGTGGTCTTTTATAGTTGAAACCATTTTGATAAACGATCAATCGTTTCAGTCGTTTTTTAAGCAAAAATACCAAAAGATATGTTGTTTCCAGCTTCTCAGATATGATGATGTGTTGCTTTTCTCTGTTTTATATCAGTGTAAATTGAATCTCTTTGGGCTTTGGACTGTTGGTCAGATAAACAAGACATTTAAAGATGTCACCCTGAGCTCTGGGAACTTGTGATGGACATTATGTGCTAGTATTTTCTGACGTTTTACAGACCAAAATCAAGTAATCGAAAAAGCAATCGGCATGTTAACTGCCAGTGCAAACAATTAGCCCAAGTCTGCTCTGTTTGACCTCTTCCTACTGTGAAAACCATCCACCCCCATGTGTTAGTCCAAATGTAAGTAGAAGAGAGGACGTGTGGTTGTGTGGCCTTCTGTGTGTTTCAAGGAAGACTGTGCAAGACGGAAGAGACAGGAGGATGATGATGATGAGGAGGAGGAGGGAAGTGGCAAGTGTGTGTGTGTGTGTGTATTAATAATGCTTGTCAGGCAAATAACCCCTGGGCTACAAAATTATTACATCATCAGCTATAAGATGTGTTGAAATGTAAATTACTTTTTTTTAACAAACCCTTCCATCATCCTCAGCATCCTCCTCCTCCTCATGATCGTCATTAAAATCACTATCAGGCAGCAATATGACCAATATTTCAGATTTATCAGCGGTTTCTTATCATAAATCCTATTATCAGCGTTATATAAAATGACATGTCACGATTCCACCTACCTTACAAGATTCATTTACAGAGGAAATAAGCAACAGTTGACAGCAGACAGACAGTATGGCTAAAGCCTGGATCCCCTCTCAGCGCTGAGCCTCGGCTTGATCACTTCTGCACAGCTTGTAACGGGCAGGTACAATGTAACGAAACGCGCATCGCCGTTTTTCACCGTCTTATCCTCATCTCAAGCGGCTCCGTTGGACGGATGCATCCCGACCCAGCTGCCTCCAGAGGCTCCAGTCCGGAAGTGTGGGCGTCGGGGATGGACTGAGAGGAGACAGCCGCTGTTTCCTGCACGGTGGTGGTGTTGATGTTGGTGGTCTCTCTCTCTCTCTCTCTCTCTCTCTCTCTCTCTCTCTCCAGCCGCCGGTTCACCTCATCACGACTCGGTGAGGAGGGTTGTTTTTCATCACTGAAGGCTGCCACATCATTTTCTGGGGGACTGATTCATGGCTGGGGAAATCTGCGCCGATTTGTTGCTGTGTGCGTGCAGTTCCCGGTCCCGCCTCTAGGTGGAGCTGCAGGCGCGGAGCTGGAGGCTGGCTGATGATATGATATGATGATTGGTCGGATGTTTTATTATTGTGTTGAGCTATTAAAAGGAAAACAGTCTCACGGTGTCTTCTGTGGCTCTGCGGGACTTTTGTCAAGTCAGAAAAAAAATATAACCCCAGTGATGTCATAGTGACGTCATCAGGGTTATCTCTGTTGGGTTTAAAGACAGAAACAAAAAAACTGGAGGTGTGGAGTTTTAAAGAGGGGGACCTTTACTAGTACTAGTACTCTGTTGAAAGAGACTGTCAAGTTGCATTATGGGAAATGTCGAACCCATACTACAGACTTAAAGGGACAGTTTACCCTAAAATCAAAATACATGTTTTTCCTCTTATCAGTAGTGTTATTTGTCTTTCTAGATTGTTTTGGTTTGAGCTGCCATATTTTGGAGATTTGTCTGCGTTCTCTCTAATATAATGGAAGTATATGGCACTCAGACTGTGGTGCTGAAAGCTCCAAAAAAAATACTTTTGGTAAAAACGTCTGTGCTTATTTTATCATGATTACAATGAAGAGTTTACTGTATCTTTTGGACCTCGAGTTGAGATGGCTCTTAACTGCTGAAAACTGTCGAAAATGTGACAATGTAACAAAACACACACACAAACTCATTCACACACACACACAAACACACACACACACACACACACACACACACACATATTTGTAATGAACCAAGCATTATTAAGCACTGTAACAGCAATCATTTATTAAATGCATATTATGACCAGCATAAGCTTTTTAAAAATACTGTAGCCTTTCATCATGATTAATATAAAATTCCTGCTTTAAGCATTCAGCTCAGACTGAGCTCTCTGTGATTATACTAATCTAACTCATTAAGTACCAGTTGCAGACCTGTGGTCAGTCCCTCTGCATACAGTGTTGAGTCTAACAAGCTCAGCAAAGAGCTTCAGAGGGATTACAAACACTGTTTGACCCGAGTCTGATTGTTTACCTTGTATATAAAAAATACCTGATTAAAATAGGGCCAAGAAGCTTTGTGTAATAAGGCAGCAGTTGTCTTCATATCTCCAGAAGCTAATACATAATATGGGCGGGGTAATGTTAACTTTGGTTCAGACTATCTTCAGGTTCTTCATTGCAGACTCCAGAGTCTGAAAAAAAAGAGTTGGGAATACTCAAGCATTGTTTATATCATGTCTGGGAAAACAGTGTGTCAACAGGATATCACACAAATAAACATTTGATCCCAACAGTCTAGCTTATATAATGTGTTTGTGTGTGTGTTTGTGTGTGTGTGTGTGTGTGTGTGTGTGTGTGTGTGTGTGTGTTTGTGTTACCTTGACATCCCAGAGGCCCATTCCTCCATCCATGCCGGTGGTGCAGAACTTGGTGCACTGGTTTCGTCCTCCTTCCAGCACTGAGATTTGGCTGAAATATTTTTTGAGACAAGTCAAACTCTATACACGAGCATGTGATGTTGCAAAAACAAAACTGTTTAACAGAGATTAACAACAAATCAGAAATTATGTGTTTGTAAAGAAGAAAGACAAATAGGTGTTTTTTTCCCTTTGTTTTCCTTTGAGGAAACTGCTGAGGCTGTAAAATAAATAGTCTCTGACTGAGTGCCCAAATTAAGGATTTTTTTCCCACTGCATTATGAGGAACATTTCAGGTTATCACAGCGTTATGTGCCATGAAATGAAATGTTTTTCTGGCTCTACACTCATCAGGCATCTTTAATTTTACTTCCTACACAATTTTCTCAGATCTCACTTCTCACACAGAAATATAGAATTAATTCAAAACCCAACAGCTTTGAAAACCGATCTACAGTCCAGACTTAAAACATGTATTTTTTTCCCTCTCCCTACCTGATGCTGTTCTTGTGCAGGGTGTTCAGGTCCTTCTCTGTGCTCTGGGTCTCTGAGGCCCGGCGGTCCAGGTTCTGGAAACGTTCCCTGGCACTGATGCCCTTCTGGGCCGCCTGTTTAGGAACGTCCAGCTTGCCACCAAATGTCAAGCTGGCTTTGGCACCATCATACACAAACAGCACCGGGTAACAGTCATGGCCCTGGAGGAACAGAAACACATGAGGATGCAGTCAGGAAGATACTGTATATGGACATCAGTATCAGTCTAATCTAATTATACCTTTATCATTCTGAATAATTTGCTGATCTAATGCACATCCCAGCATAGTTTTGCAAAATTTCAACCTGAGCAGAAGTCTAATAAGCCAAAATATCTAAAATATCTAAATAACTAAAGATAATCTTGGAAAATGAAGGGAAATCCAACTTGCTGTAACTGCCACTTGTGGCCACAGTGGGCACTGTTCAGCAAAAGTGACTTTTGTAGCTGTGTGAAATAAAAAAATGACTATAGAGACCATAGAAGAGACCATATAACCCACCCCCTCAATTAGATTAAATATGAACAAATATTAAATATGAAGTGCAAACCCGACATATTGTCACATTATACATATGAGTACAGAAATGTTGGAAAAACACTGATTTACTGAAAGAATCAGGTTGTATATAAAGGCTCAGTGGTGAAATATGCTTGTTGAATAAAGTACAGATTCTTCCTATAAGTCAGTTAAAATTGCAGTTATTTTTCACATTTGGGTTTTCTTGTTGAATGGATTTCAGTCAGCCAGACACATAGATAATAAGTAAATGTAAATAAAATAGAATAAACTGATTAATTAACAACTGAACATATTCAGAATAACTACTGTATATGTATTGAATACTCACAGCTGCTACTAAGCTGTTCTCAGTAATGAAGGTGACACACAGCAGAGGAAGTGTCTCAGAGCTCAGACTGGTCACCCTGTGGAGTCAATACAAATGTCAGAGTGCACACCCACAACACACACACAAACGCACACACAGGTATGCTGCCCCGCCCTCTCTTACGTGCCGGTCTTGCCTCCCTCTGCAACAGACACGGTGGAGTCATGGGAAGTCCAGGCCAGGCGGTTGCCGGAGTGTGAGAAGCACACGCTGTGCACCCAGCCACCGCCTCCACATGCAGCCTGACTTACAGCTCCAGACCCTCCGGACTCAAACAACATCTCTCCGAACGGCATCTTGCTGCCCCAGGGAGTGGGGCCGGGCTTCTCCTCCACCTCCTTAATGTAGGCTGAGAACACCCTGTGGGCGAGGGCGAGAGAGGTCCAGATGTAGATAAGACACAAGGAAGAGAGAAGGAGGCAATCTATTCTACTACTATTTATCATTTATTCTGTGCTGTCTTTATGTTGTATTTGTGTGCTCTTGTTTTATACATCTTTATGAAAATCAGCTAATTGCATATGTTGACAGTTTAGTAGGATGTGATTAGGGATATGATTGTTATTTAGATTTAGATTAGGCTAAGAGTTAAGAATAGTTTGATTTATAAAATCAAAAAAAAATTGAGGGGTTAAGTCAATGTATATAAATTTAGCCAATAATCACAACTTTTTCTTTACTTTAGCAGTAAAAAATGGGGAAGAATGAAAAAGGAATAATGCTTCTTCCACGATGGACAGAAATGCAATAGGTGCCACACGTACAGAGTAGACAGAAATAGCTGTAGTAGTTGTAAGTATTAAATGCAGTCCTTAAAATGTCCTCATGAGTGTAGTAACACATCTTTGTGCCACTTTTGATTCACTGTTACCTGCATTTGAAGTCACAGGATCCAGCAGCCAGCAGGACATTGTTGGGATGCCAGTCCAGACTGAGGATGGTGGAGCGGATCGGCTTCTTGATGTGCTTGCACACCCACCTATAGGTTAACAACACGTTGTCTCATCACGGCTCATGACAATCAACTGCAGCCTTTCAAGTAAATTAGGGGCAGCAAGCTCTCCTCAGAAACCTCACCAGTCGTTTTCCTGCTCAAAGTAGCAGATGGAGATGAGGCGTGAGCCGCTGCCGACAGCAAACTTGTTCTCTCGTGGCGACCACGTCACACAGCGAGCTGCACGGTTGATCCTGAGGATGACCAGGGTGGGCTTCCATGTGCCCTCCTTTAGGGTCCACACGTAGGCGTTACGGTCCGCTCCACAAGTAACTATACGGTTACTGTCTGGAGCCCAGTCAATACCTGCAGGAAAAGGAACTCTATGTTATCTCTGTGCAAAGCATCATTTTATATATATATGATTATACATTATATGAGAAGACTGATAATACTCTTTACATTACATTTAGTTGGCAGATGTGATTCACAATAAGTGCATTCAAACTCAAAAGGAACAGGAGCTAGATGTCATCAAAAATTGGAAGTGCAAGCCTCCCAAATAAACACCAGGAGTGTTTTTTTCTCTTTTTAAGAAGTGGGATGTAAATTGGAAATGAAACCGTGGGGAGTTAAAGGTCTACTTTGATGTCTGTATGTTAATATGATTATCTTATATTAGCACTAGTCTTGTCGTCATCATGAGGTTGCCTGGCAACCAGCAGAGACTCCAGGAAGTCATTATGCACTTTTATTTTTAAAACACTTTGGTTTTTGTACAGATTAAACAATTAAGATATAACTTGTTAATTGGTGAGCTTTAGGTGGATTTTATGACCTTTGGACGGAGTCAGGCTTGCTGTTTCCCTCCTTTTTCCAGTCTTTGTGCTAAGCTAAGCTAACCAGCTGCTGGCTCCAGCTTCATACTTACCGTTCAGACAGAAAGTGGTAACCCTCGACAAGTAGGCAAATAAGTGTATTTCCCAAAATGTCAAACTATTAATATAAATCTTCTACTTTGTATTATTAGGACAGACAAAAGACATGTAAAGATTTTGCAATATCTGCAGTGAGGAAATGCATTACCATTACCACAAATCCATCACCGTGTCTTTGAGTGTGTAACTGTGTCTCACCTGTCACCTGCCCATTGTGCTCCTTCAGCTCATGGATCTTGCTCCACTTGGCCCCATCTTTCTTGTAGATGTGGACCTCGTGGTTGTTGGGGCACAGGGCGATCTCTGAGGCACAAAAACACATTTAAGTACACCGTGCATACGCAGAAAAAGCACTGCAAGTCAAAGAAACATATAAATGGGGAAATTCATCAGTGTGAGGACAAAGTGCAGAGTGATTGACAGGAGAAGTTTATGACAGGCTGATCAGTGGAGCGGAAAAAAGAGCAGCTGACTGGGTGCATGAGAACAGAGAAAACTAGAGAAATACAGTATGTATCTGCCTGCGGGCAGCACACAGACACATGGTATCTTTAAATAGACAATGTGCGAGAACTGCGACCTTCCTTCCCATAATGTTGTAGCAAACCCTGCACATGTTTTAGTCAGCAGATGAGTCAGAAGCAGTGTTTGTCTGAGAGCAGCAGTGTGGGTGCATTAGTGTGCATTTTGGGTTTTTTGTGAGTGTTCAGCCTGGAAGCTGAGCCAACTAAAGTGTTCGGCTTGCAAGTTTAGTGTAACTACAACTGCATGACTGTATGACTGGATCACAGCTGCCTGTTACATCCGCTTTGGTTTCTGGAAACCAAAGCGCCGATCAAAACAGCCAAATATGGCTTTAGTTTCCTGCAGCTAACGGAGCACAAGAGCCTCTCAGAAAGGCCCCCAGACGCCACCCTCGCTGTTACAGGAAACAGGAAATACCTTCTCCCACCTGGGAGCCAATCACAAAGCTCCGACTATTATACTATCCGTTCATGGGCGCAGCCTTTAGGTGAAGTAAGATGTTCCATGATGTCTGTGATTAAAGAAGCGTACAGTTTAGAGATGAGACGACTCAAAGCCACTGAGTGACCAATCAGAGAAGGCGAGCAGACTCACGGGTCCGATCTTTGTTCCAGGCATGGCAGCTAATTGGTTCCAGCAGGAAGCTATGGTACGCCATGGCCAATCAGATGTTAGAAACAGATCAGGAAGTGGTGTGAGGAACCAGGGGCTGGTGGGTTGACAGTCGAGTCTAGAAAACCAGAAGTTAAAATATTCTTGTTATGAGGAAGAAGTGGAAAGGAAAAGAAAACATACAACAAAGTTACAAACTATGATTAAATTTACAGAACAAATTTACCAAGATACCGTCAGAGTTGGTCCAGACTATTTTAAATAGTTTGAGAAGTAAATCAGCTGATTTTACCCTTCCGTGCACAAAAAAACACAATGAACCCTTCTCACTCAGGTTGTGTTAATGAAATCCAGACTTTCAGAGGCATGTGAGGAATGATGCAGGTCAAGGATAACACACATCCCCCAAACAAACTTTACACTTTACAGCTAGAGCATACACCCAGGAAATAAAGACAAACCTCTCCATTACAGTCATTACAGTTATTTTTACAGGCACTAATTTAAAGACAAAGTGTACATAATTACATCCACGTTTCTGAGTGTTGGAGTGCCTGTTGCTCACTTTTACACAGCTATTTCCTGAAAAAAGTGTGTGTGTGCATGTGTGTGTGTGTGTGTGTTACTGACATGCCAAAGCATATTCACTAAACTGTTCATATTTTCTAGGCTACTTACCCTGAGGACTGCACAGAGATGAATGGGTGAACAGCTGCAGGGATGGAAAGAGAGAAAGAAGAGAGAAATAGGGAGAAGCAGAGGAAGGTGGCGGATCAAATAAAGATGAGGGTGTTCAGCCCGCGGACTCTGGCCAGTCAACGCGAACGCCAACGACAGAGTGAGCTCAGGAAGACAGAGGCTGAGCTGAAGAGAGGGAGGAGAGGTCAGAGGGGGAAGTGGAGGAGGGTACAGTGAGGCTCAGAAGTAGAGACGTACAGGAAGTGTATGCAGGCTCATGCTTAAGGCAGAAAAGTAAATGGGTGTAACATTTCAAACGTGAGAGCAAACATTTCATTTCCAAAACAAACAGAAGCGAAAACAGGAGTTTTTGCTTCGGTAAAACTAGGAAGAGAGGGAGGGGCATGGACACAATACAACGTTCTGCTAAAAGGAGGAGGTAGAAACTGAGGGGGAGGCAAAAAAAAAAAACTTGTAGAGCATGAAAGACGCGGAAAAAGAAGGGGGAGGGACGTGTGGTAGCTTCTGCATAAAGAAAGAGGAACAAGGAAAAGGGGAGGGAAGAAAAGCAAACTGCAAAAGGGGGGAAAAGTGTGGCATCAAGAGAAAAAAGTTGACTATTCAATATATTTACTCCTGTTTTTTCATGTATTTTGAGTTATATTTCTTTATTTTAATAACTTCAGATATCCCAACTCAAAGTTTTCATGCTTTTCCCCTCACTTCTTTTTCCTGAAATTGAAAATCAGATATGAATGTTGTCTTTTGTTAGATACTTTTCTGTCCGTGCTTGTGTGGATTTTTCCTCTCTTTTCATAATTTCCATTTGGGGTTAAGAGGAAGATTTTAGAACTAACAAATGATGAAACTAAACACTATATTGTTAGTCACAGTGGACATGTGAAGAGTGGGTGTTTCAACAAGGCAACTCCCTCTTTTCTCTTTTTTTTTTCAACAGGGGACCAAGGACTTAGAATGGACCTTAATTCAACACCCCTTAATGCGCCTCAATTGTATTTCATTTTATCTATTTATTGTTGCTTTTCTCTTAGGCATCTACAGAGCCGATGTGACCCTGGCAACTTTTTTAATTAGTTTACATGTATAACTGAGAATATTTATAAGGAGGCAGAAACCTTAATGGCACAAATACAGAAATTCTGGGAAAGTAACCTTTAACATTAAGTAAATCCATCCTCATTATTTGTTTTTCAGTTGACCACTTTGGTCCAAACTGAAATCTCAACTATTACATTAGATTAGATTCATCTGGCGCCACCATGAGGGTAACATTTAAGTTGGTAAACATTATATCTGCAAAACATCAGTATGTTAGCATGCTGACGTTTAGTTTAAAGCACAGATGTACCCAAGCACTGACTCTTAGTCTAGTTCAAAGTAATACAAATACAGTAAAAATAATAAATAATTCCACGGCTGTTTAGAAGAATAATAATGCAAATTTTTAAGCACTACTGAAGTTTCAAGGGGTTTGTTCTCCAGCTACCTCCTCGTGTAATTTAAGCCATTCTGTTGTAAATGCACGATTAGCCCTATAAAGAAACACAGGATTGATAGTCACACATGGTCATTTTCATCTTTTCAGGTTTCAGGAATCAAATGTTTCTAGCAGAGACTCTGAGAGTTAATCAAACTGAATTTCTAAAACAACTCCCTACCTCTGCCTAAGAAATTCATTTTAAGCACAAATTTGGCTTGCAGATTAAAAAAAACAAAAAAACAAAAAACAAACTAGGTATCTAATTACTGTCCACCCACTATATGTGAAAGGCAAAGACAAAGAAAGAGAACAGTCAAGTGGCTTGTGTACTGTAAATGTATTTCATCTTTATTTCATGTCTACCTCATGATCAGTTACATAGAAATCCTCCATCTTGTGGTTTTAGTGTAGTAGCTACAGAGCCTAGTGTTGGGCAGCCGTGACTCTGCACAGAGTTTAGACAGCTGCTTTCTCTCTCCACCATCAGATCCTGTACAGCTCACTACTGCCAACCAGCAACATGACCTCAGAATATCAATAACCCGGGTCCAAATCGCAACAATGACTTCACCTGCTGGAGAATCGTTACTATACTCCACGAAGTAAAACATCAGTCCTCCGATCTACTAAACATTGATATTCAGAGATCATGTTGAGGTTGATCTGTGGTGAAATACAGTCTGACTTTTGGATAAAACGCACCTTTTAGTGTTGAACTTTTGGTACAGGAGGTTAGAGAACATAAAAACACACATTTCACGTCACGTTTTAATACGTGTCAGAGGACCTTCCCACTTTGACACCTGGTTAACCTTCATTTAAAAACAACAAACAAAAAAACAAAAAGAAAATCAACAGTGATGTCACACGTCAGCTCAGTGTGTGTGTGTGTGTGTAGTGTATGCGCGTTTGTGTACTTTAGTGTGTGTGAGAGTGTTTGCACACACCCACAAGAGTGTGTTATGGTCTGATCAGTGCTTCAGCAGACACTCGATAAGGTGGTCAGTTATGTAGGTTACTGGCTGCGTCGCAGGAGAGGAGGGGGTGAGGTGGTAAGGGGAGAGGGGGGAGGACTGAGGGCGGGGGGAGAAGTGAGGCCGCAGCGTCTCTTCATTTCATTCA
This sequence comes from Lateolabrax maculatus, assembly GCA_031216445.1. NCBI lineage: Eukaryota > Metazoa > Chordata > Actinopteri > Acropomatiformes > Lateolabracidae > Lateolabrax > Lateolabrax maculatus. Next base: position 7,126,181 of record CM062204.1, on the reverse strand, counting down.
TAAGATTTCTTCACATGATGCGGAGACCCTGGATAGAAGCTTCTAGACTCTGAGGAGATAAACACGGAGACAAACAAGAGAGGTTAGAGCTGGGAGATCTGGGAAAGTGAATATCTGAGGAGGACTGCTGATGTGTGTGTGTGTGTGTGTGTGTGTGTGTGTGTGTGTGTGTGTGTGTTTGTACCTTGAAGTCCCAAATGGTCATTGCTCCATCGATGCCTGTGGTGCAGAACTTGCGACAATCCCTTTTGTCTCCTTCATAGATAGACACTTGGCTAAGGACCAGACATGCAGATACATAGAGAGAGTTTTAAAAGGGGTAAAGAAGTCATAAAATGGAAAACATAATGATGGATTTTCACTATATTGCCATGACAAGACTTGATAGTAAAGACAAAGTTCGATCCTTAAAGGAACAGTTTGACATTTTAGGAAATGTGCTTATCAATGGACCAGAAAGTCCACTGATAAGAGAGTCCGACCGGGAAACACTCCTGCAAATAACCCGCCATAAAACCAAAGCATGATGTTCTACACTTTGGTTTTTGTATGGATTAAACAAATGAGACGTTAGGTAGCTTCATATTTACCTGACAGATATGAAAGTCAAATTGAGCGTCTGATCCACCTCTTGGCAAAAAAGTGAATGACCTCGTTTCCCAAAATGTCAAACCATTCCATTAAAAACAAAAAACTAAACCTGCATCTCACAGTCCCTAAAAAAAACAAACAAAAACAAAAACTTGTGACCAATGACATGCAGAAAAGAAAAATGGTTCCTTGCTTGAGAACATGGGAAGCTGAACAGATCTGATTATCAGTGCTTGGATTCAAATGAGCTCCAGCAGCACATTATGGTTCTACACAGTAGTGCAGCAATTTCAGTGCAATTAGTCACTATTTCTCCACTGTGACTGACAGTAATGTAGGTTGAGAACTACTAAACCAAACTGTTTAATAGGATGAGGCAGTGGACACATTGTAATATGTACATGCTGGTGATAACTGCTGAGAAAAAGGGGCAACTCTTCATTGAGGCACAGGCTATATGCTTTTCAAAAACATACTGCAGTGTACACGTAGGTTTGACTCCATTTGTTCATTGCAGAGTCTGTTTTTTATTAAAAAGGAAACTGGGAATAATATCAATTATTATATTAAATGCAGAGCTCTACTGAGCTTCCAATATTCCAGCCAATACTTTTGTTACATAACGCAACATCTGTTCTAGGGGTTAAAATACAATCCGTTGCCATTTTATTAGGTGCTTAAATAAATAAATAAAAAGCAGTCCTGCAATAAATCCTACTATCATGAAGTTTACTGTTTCAGAAAAGTGTTCATTCAACTTTATGGTCATTTTCAAAGGCTTTGGTGCTGTTGAACTGTATTGTGTTATACTGAGAGGTGTTTCTAAGATGTAGTCACCACTCATTGAGAACAAACAACTCAGTGCTGCTTCCAAAGTGTCCACAAAGTTGACTCATTCCTTACTTTTCCTTTATTGCTGAAAACTGCCAACAACTCTAAATTGTAATCACATATTTGACAAAATTATTTTAAAAAATCCTAAAAACTTGTCAATCTTTGAACATTTAATCAACTTAATTCAATTAAAAACCTAAAAATGTGAACTAGACCTAAATTGAAAACTGTTTGTGAAGGTGTGTTAAGAACATTTCCAGGTCCTGTCCTGCACTGATCCCAGTTAGAGTGTCTTACGTGATGCTGTTCTGGTGCAGTGTGTCCAGGGCAGTGTTGCGGTCCTCGGTGGTGGCTCTCTTGTCCATGTTCCTGAAGCGCTCCATGGCAGAAATGTTCCTCTGGATACTCTGCTTGGGGAGGTCGAGCTTCGACACAAATGTCAGCGTTCCACCATCGTCGCAACGGAACAGCATGGGGCAACAGTCGTGGCCCTGAAAGGTCCAGACAATAGATTTTAAATGGTATTCCTTACTTACTGTAGTGCTTGGAAACATGTAAAAGTGTATATGTTTTGTTCTTACCGCAGCTACTAGACTGTTCTCTGAAACAAAAATGACACTGAGGAGAGGAAGGAACTCCGTCTTCATCTGTGCAGGACTAAACACACACAAATTAATTATAATCTTGAGAGTCAACTGGTTTTATGTACTTGAGAAAGATTCAACATGCAGCTTACAACAAACAAATTCTAATTCAGTAAGTTGTCACAGCAATTATGAGTTTTGTGACTAATACAAAACGGTAACTGATCGCTGCAGTGTGCGCAGGTTTCCAGTCAGAACTTGTCTCAATCACCGCCCGCTCAATTCATGTCACCTACAATTTGTTGGCAACAGCATATCATTATGTAAGGGTAGCCTTGGGTCTAGTTCAACTGGTATTTACCTTTCTCACCTTACTGGCACTGTGAGTAGATGATCAGATTACAAAATGTATTGTCATGTAGTGAAAGAAAGACCACATTCATTTAGTAGATGTTTGTTTTTTTATATGATGGATTGCTTTTTAACATGATGAATGTGTGGGAGAAAAATTTAATTCCATGAAAGCGTTTACTCATTTTCTGGAGAACAAACCGCTTGGGACACATACACCTCCTCATCTATACTCATCTGTTGATTGAAAAGAGTAATCTCTCCATTTCATCTCCCTGTTTGGTTTAGAGGATAAATACTGTATCTCATTTTTCTGTTTTTAGTTCTCCTACCATTGTTTAGTTTTTTACTTTAAAATTGTTTTTTCAAATGTTTTGTGAAGAAGGAAATACACTCAACACATCTGTTCGGCCTCAAAGATACATACAGTGTGTTTTGGTGAGTAACACTGAATGTAAACATAACATTTGTTTAAAAGAAAACTCCACAAGGTACGTTTCATCTGAGAAACCTGCTGGTTACATGCATTTATAAGATCCCTCCATGAGTAGAAATGAATATACCTGGCAGTCTTAGAGCTGTCCACCACAGTGACAGTGCTGTCGTGGCTGACCCAGGCCAGGCGGTTACCAGAGGCTGAGAAAGAGACAGAGTGGACCCAACCCCCTCCACCTAACAGACACAAAGTGCATAAAAAAAAGGCCACTCTGGTTTAGTTCAAAGAGTTACTGCAAGTCATATGAAAGAGAATTTTTACTATCACATATAAAGACACAGATACAGACCCGCTCCTCCAAATTCTGCTAGCACAGCCCCAAATGGCATCTTGCTGCCCCAGGGTGTGGGACCTGGTTTCTCTTCCACCTCCTTAATGTAGGCTGAGAACACCCTGGAGGCGAGAGGGGGAGGGGAGATTAAAAGCAAAAAAAGCCAAAAAAAAAAACAGAATAGAAAGAAAAAGAGGGAGAGAGCATGTTGCCATGTTTGGAATCATTTAATCTTCCACTCTTTTTGAGTTCACCCTTAAGGACATTCACCTGCATTTGAAGTCACAGGATCCAGCAGCCAGCAGGATGTTGTTGGGATGCCAGTCCAGACTGAGGATGGTGGAGCGGATTGGCTTCTTGATGTGCTTGCTCACCCACCTGAAGCATTTGAAAAACCAACGACACATTTAATATGGAATGTGAAAACACTTCGGCAACTTCTATGTAATATCTAGGTATAAATTCAATGATATATTAATCTGATATACCAATGTTATGTTTCAAATGGCAGACAGCAACAATTTGGGAATTTAATTCAGCCAAACTGAACGGTTACAAAAAGAAAGACAAAGAATAAGGCAGTCCTGGTTTGACAGGCGGAGAGACTAATTACATGCAAATTCATCAACGACCAGCAAAACAGACTGGTGCTGTGTTGGAAAGGAAAATCTTTCGAGGACTTGAAGTGGGGTTTTTAGTCATTTTGAATTACAGTACTTTGGTTTTAAAACAAACAGGTAGAGATTCAGTGCCACATCTGCCTTAGTGTTGTTGCTGTGTCCTAAAGCAATAACTTAGTTAATGTGACATGAATTCTTTACAGGTGGACAAAAATAAATGTCAAAATAACACCATCTAACTGCAATACTGCACTTAAAAGCGACAACACACTATATGTTAGTTAGTGCGTGCAAAAATAACAGCTTATTATTAACATTTAGCAAAACAATCAGAAATATCAATTTGGCCATAACCTCGTTTTGAATTTTCAGCAGACACATTTGTAAAATGTCATGATTATACAAATAGTCTCACCAGTCGTTCTCAGACTCAAAGTAGCAGACCGAGATGAGTCGAGCGCCACTACCAACTGCAAACTTGTTCTCCAGTGGAGACCACTTGACGAAGGTGGCGGCTCGGTTGATCCTGAGTATGACCAGTGTGGGCTTCCATACCCCCTCCTTCTGAGACCACACATAGGCATTACGGTCTGCTCCGCATGTCACTATACGGTCACTTTTGGGAGCCCAGTCAATACCTACAATACAACATAGAGACAACGACATTACTACAAAGAGACTATGTAATTACTCACTGATTATTGTAATAATCATGAAGTAAAATATGCTGGCTGAAGCTGAATAAGCTTTTATGAAGATAGATCATTCAAAATCACACATTAAATGCGTGTCAACTCGTGTAAATGACAGTTCTAGATGCACTTTTGTTTGTGGGTTAGTCATAGAAACACAGAATATGAGTAAAATATGACATTTAAGTAAAAATAATTTGTTTAAAAAGTTGTCTAAAGCAGTCTGATGAAGTACCTGTTATGTGTCCATTGTGCTCCTTCAGCTCATGGGTCTTGACCCACTGGTTGCCACTCTTCTTGTAGATATGGACTTCATGGTTATTAGGACTGATGGCAATTTCTGCAGAAAAAAAAGAAAAAAGAGAGATAAAAAACAGCAGTTTAACAGGAAAGAGTACAAATAACAAACAAGCTTAACCAGTTTGTGGTATCTGCCAAATACCAAGCTGGACTACTACATTTAAAAGTTCACAAATCCTGAAAACAAACAGTGGAATAATATTAGATCTAGTGGCTGAAATTCCACTCTGTTTTCACACATATACACTATAGTCATTTGGTTTCAAAGGCTTTTCCTCCTTCATCTCTAAACTGGTATACAGTGCACGAGTTGGTAGTGGTACCCTCGAATAAAAGGGGAGATATTTGAGCCTTACGTGTCCTGTCGCGGTTCCACGCGTGGCAGGTGATGGGTTCCAACAGGAACTGATGGAGGGACATCTTGTCTGGGTGTGGTCCTTAAGTTCAAACTCTGCAAAGTCACACAGCGAAAAAAAAAACTTCAGTTCAGCGACGAGCCAATCCTGAGCGAACAGCTGATCTCCACTTGGCCTCCGTCGGCTTTTTTTTAAAAAGAAAAACCCACAGATGACCGCGAATATAAAAAGAAACAATCAGATCACTTCCCAGACTACCAGTTAACCAGCAAATGATTAAAAGTGTAATCTTGGACGCATTATCTGCCTCGACGAGCCAACGTCAGCTGAAACAACATCACCAGGCCGGCGTTAGCTACAGTCTTGTGCTGTTTTTATGAACTCTTTACTCTTTAATGACCTGAAGCCGACCTGCTACAGTAACACCATGACTAGGTTAGTCGCCTCAAAAGGTTAAATCGTCAAAACATTACAAGGAAATTGATCAAATTAACGTCCTTCGGTGCCGCTGACGGCTCGCCGGTGTAACAGAGGCCCGGCGGGCGGACAGACGTGTTGCTGTCCGCGGGTTCACCAGGAGGCCTTCCCTCTCCACACCAGACCCCGGTGTTTCCTGAGAAGAGCCGCCCGGACTCCCGGCGAGAGCCCCCGGGCGCGAAACTCACCTCGTCAGTCCGGTTCTCCGGGTGTCTCGTTAGCCGGCGAGCTAAGTGACGCGAGCGGGGAAAAGGTCGGATCAGGACGGGACCGGAATTCGCGGACTCTGGTCAGTCGACACGAATTCGTCCGGGAACGTTTGAGGGAATGTCAAGACGGCCGGTGGGGACACGACCGGGAGCATCCGGTAGAAAACTCGGCAGCAAAACCCGTGGACGCCTGGCTGACAGCTAGCTTAGCATCATCACGGTGGCTGATACATTCAACTGGAGAAAAAAAAAAAAGAAAAAGTCTCACAAAAAAAAAAAAAAAACTACGACGAGTCGGAGAGAGCTCCTCTAGTGGCTCAAGGAGAAACATCCAAAGTGCAAACACCAAACACCACCATCTAGTGTGCGTGTGGCGTGGATTTAACTCCCGTGGACCTGAGCAGGTCGGTGCAGTGTGAGCTGAGGGGACCGCCGCTGCTGCTGCAGGGCCCCTGGAGAATATACTGACAATATCAGGATATGGACCTCAAGATGAGGCCTGATTTATTAGGAGAGTGCACAGAGAGTGGCAGGGACAGGGTGGGGGGGGGTTACAGGGGCCCTGTCCACTCTGGAGTGACTGGACTGTGCAGTTTTATATATATTGTTTTTTTGCTGGAGAGTTTCTTATGATCAGTGTTTTCACCAAGTTAGTTTCACCTGCTTGATGCCATGAGGGTCCACAGGGAAATGGCTTTTATCATCCACCACAGAACTCAGCTTTACTTGGAGTTGAACTCTCAGTTCGGTGATGCCTGTGTTTGTAGGAACCGTTGCAGTGATCGTACCGGAAGTGGCAAGATTTGGTTTTTTTTTCCAGAAATGAATGTGTACAAGCACTGTTAACTTTGAACACACCTGCCATTATGTAGCATTTGTCCTTCTAAAATCCAAGAAAGTCAATTACATTGGGAGGCCTCAAAATGGCATTTAAGTAATCTTGATTGTCCAAATAACTTCTGCCTCATTTCAAAGATAATCCTGCTATTGGCTTGTGGGGAATAGATTCTTCCTCCAATCAGAGGAGATTTCAATTAGTATCTCTCCATCGCACCTGGTAGACCTACAGATGAGCTGCTGCTGGCTGCAAACACCAAAACATTCTTTTTTTCTGTAGTATCACATTGTTAAATGGAGTCATTACCGAAAGTGGATGAGTCATTTCCTACACCTCCACCGTACTTCTTACCAGGTAAAATACCCGCTCAGTTGCTTCGTTAGCAGGATATGAAATTATCAGTTTTCATGGTTAAAAAATGTGCGTATATTTGTTATTTCCAGATGAAAGTCAAGCAGGGAAAGATGCGAGGATCTACCATATTCACTCACCTTTCAGCCCTCTAGCATCATCGCCTTCCTTCTCTTTTTCTCCTGGAGTTGGCTGCTCCACCCAGACTCACCCACGTCTATCAGGTGCATGCTCACTTAACATCTGCAGCCATTTTGAATATGTAGAGCTGGACTGAATGTCACATTTCCTCTGTGATGTTCTTTCCTTTATACTCAAGTGTAGGTTTCAGTGAGTTATTTTAAGTTGGGAAGTCTTGATTGTAGAGTCTTCTGTCCAATAATTGTGTTCTCAACTATCAAAGTGTGTTAATATTGTGGTGCTGACTGGGCCCCATAACAGACAAAATGCAACAATTTGAAAATTAATATTATTCAGAAACATTTTGACTCCCTTTTTATTTGCACAATTATAGGTACAAACAGAATTTACACATTTTAGTTTTTGGATGATAAAATGACATTAAGGACTTAAAGTGTTTAGAGAGAAAATGGTAATACTGTAATGTTACACTTACAAGAGAAAACAAGCATTCATTTTCATCCCCCCCATGTCCTCTAGTGTCTACTCTCCCTCAGTCTACTCCCAGGCTGAAGTTTGTGAGCTATGAAACGGAGCTGTATCGCTCTCCAGCTTTGACAACATGCCCCTCTTGTCAGACCGAGGTCACCACGCAGGTCACCCACCAAGTCGGGATTTACGCGTGGCTTGTCGCTCTTGCGTTTGTGTTATGCGGGTGAGAAGAGACTCATTCAAATGGCTGAATCTGGTTATCTAATTACCAAGCATCAATCCCACAGTCACACACATTCAGAAAGGCAAAGACTGATGTATAATTTCTGTCTCACAGGTTGCTGCTTGGATGCTGCCTGATTCCATTTTTTGTGAACTATTTCAAGGATGCCTATCACACTTGTCCTCGCTGTCGACGGGTCCTACACATACACAGGAAGACATGCTGTGAATGAACACACACAAGCTTAACCAATGAGTTAATCTAATGTGTTTTTTCACCTTTTACAAAAGTTAAAACTGGTTATTGCAGTAAAATGTATGCATACCTGTCTCACTGTCGGACAGAATGACTTAAAATATATAGATGTATATGTTTAAATATAGAAGTAGAAGACATGTTAGTTCCAGTCATGTAGGATTTAGAAATGTTTAACTATATTTTAATCGTGTATTGTAACTAAATCAAATAAATGTTTTCTGTGGCAATATACTTTTCATGATTTCTGTCTTTTATAAATGAACACAACAAAAAAAAATGCTAACTTGGACATGAGCAGAAAAAGCTCGTAAGTGGACCTTGAGATATTTGTTTGTTTATTCAGTTGTTAAACTACTATATTCAAGGTCAAGAATGAACACTGAGGTTAGACTTGGATTCCACAGATTTTACCATTGCCACAGATACGTTACTTTATCTCCTGTCGTCGAGACAGTCTGTGTGGATTAAGCCTGCATGTGTACTTGCACTGTGTGTAGTAAACGTGCACTCACTGACACCAGAAGATTAGAAGTGTGGGTTTATTTTAGATCTTTGAGCCTCAGAGTAATGAGCATTTGAGATGCAGCAAAACCCTTCATTCCCCTCCTCTGACGTCCTGCACGCCTTTCGAAGCGTGACATGCCACGCCCTCGTGCTGCTCGGGTATAAAATCGCTGTCAGGATGTCTGTCGTTCCAGGGTTGATGAGCACTGGCAGATCCCAGCAGCAACACACCGCTGACCCCTGCATGGCCGAGGATGCATCAGAGTCTCTCGCCTCCCTCAGTAAATCGGTTGCCTCCTTAGTGCCCTCTTCATTTTTCTTCCAGCATTTCAAACGTAAAACTGAGCTCCTCTCCTATTTGATCCTGTGTGTTGCCAAAATGCCATTCATCCCGCCTGTGTCGATTTCACGCTCTGTGTCAGGACTGACCGGGAAGGAAAGACCTATCAACAACACTTCATCTATACCTACTGTGGCCAAGTCGAAGGTCCAAAGAGACGACAAAGGAGGCTCAGTAAAGGAACGACTGGCTTCGAACCTCAAGCAGCTGGGGAAGAAGGGCCAACCAAGGAGTCATCTGCCAACTGCCAGAGGAGTGTCGAGTGCAGAGCTGCATGCAAAGAGAAGGGACAGATTGTTGCCTTCATCACAAACAGACAGCCTCCCTGCCTCCAGCTCAGGCGAGTCCCTGTCCAAGACACAGCAGCACAAACTTGCGAGCCAGTGCTCTGTAAAGAGTAAAGCGGAGGTGAAGACGAGGGCCAGGCCTCAGGAGGAGGCCCGTTTCACACTGACTCTCACACCTGAGGCTGTCCTGCTGCTGCAGCGCAGGAACACCGAGAGACATCAACATTCAGCGTCCAGAAATGCCGGAAGCGGAGGTGGTGTTATTGGAAGCGCCTCAGATTCCAGACGCAGGAGGGAGAGCGTCTCTAAAAGGCATCAACCAGCAACACAGAGACACAGCGCTCCAAACAGCAGAGTCACTGCTAAAACCAACAGTGATGCTGAACTGGGAGACATAACCTCAATTGTGAAAATCTCACTTCTGAACGAGCAACATAAGTACGATGATGTGGAGTATGAGGAAGAGGACGATTATGGTATGGATGAGCGCGTGGTGCTGAAATGTACTGAGTGGCTCCGGGGGTTGGAAAACACACCAGTAACAGTTGGAAACAGCCTGAGTAAGAGTGCAAGCGGTGTGAAAAGTTTCTGAAGGGGAACTGAGAAGTACTGATTAATTGAGGTGTGATCCTCCAACCTGAGAATGAACTGTATTTTCTGTTTCTGTGTTGGCTAGTTGCTATTTGAAGATGTGATTATGTTACTTATCCCCTGTTGCTCTGTGTTTCTCTTGTGTATGCTTCTATGATCAGTAACACAACTGTGTGATTTTATGGGCCCAGTCCTGCTAAGATATTCATCCACTGTGACAGTGTTGATGTTTTCATGAAACTGAGAATTTTGGCAAGTTCATGAAATGTTCTGTTCCTGCTGTTTTGTTTGATCCATCCTCTTCTCCAAGTCATAGGGGAGGTAAAATGAAGACACCTGATAAGTACAAACAGTACATTTCACCTAAATGTCACATCTTTAAACTTGAGCATCACAACTTGTCAGGTTATTTGCAGAACATTTGAGTTATTCCACTTCAAAGTCATAATGCATACAATGCACTGCAGGCGCAAGGAACCACTGAAATGTCTTACAAGTGACTTTGTGAGAAAAAGATGTATTCTCTATTTTCTCACAAGGTGGAATGGATGAGGTTTCTAACACACTGACATATGAAACTGTGTGTTGATAAGATTCTACTTGGGTGATCTGTGAATTTAATACTCTTACTGCTTATGAGTTATCAGCTGGCAGGTCAACACTGTCCTGTTCTGGGTCTCCTCAGAAAGATAGAAACCTGGGTCTTTTTTCTAAACCACAACATCCCTACAGACTTTGCTTCCCTGTTGTTTAAATTAACATGCATGTCACTAAAACTATAATTTTACTTTCTTTAAAAAAAGGATATGGATCAAAAGTTAATTATCATATTTTATTCAAAGTTTGCTCTGTTTTAAAAAGATCAAGCCACTGTTGATCTCTTCAAACCCACTGACCCCTTGAAGTATATTTACATTGGATGCAATAGTGCAGCTATAAAAATCATGGAGTCTTGTTTTCTACACTCAGTGTAAACATAATATGGCTGGTACAGAATATACTGTATGTGATACTATCAGAGTGGAATAATAGGATTTTTCTATGCACCATAATCACAATTTACAGTATGCATCTAATGAGTTTACATCCATACTTAATTAATTTTATCAGTATAATATTCTAAAACTTGCATTATGTTTGTAACAAAAAAGGTATATTACACTAAAATATAATGAGAATTCCTTCACTGTTTATGCAAGGCATTAATAAAAAGAAAATAGCTTTATGCATTGTAAAATATATTATTTTTTACCTGGAGAACTGAGAAATGTAAATTTATTTAACTAAAAGACTCCCCATAAATGATAGATTCTGCACATCTTTTCTTTACCATAGTTAGTGTTGTCTCACTCACTGTAAGTAGCTTTGTAAGGACTTAGATGTTGGCTTGGTTGTTGCTGTACATTCCCTCGTGCACAGAACATGTGCTTAGTGGCAGCTTATCCACCTGGGATTCAAATGTTATAACACGTGTGTTTGTTTATATGTAAGAGCCTGAGTGAGTGAGAGAGATTCCATGTGTAATGTTCGATGTACATTTTGATCATAACTAATTCAAATAATCTTATATAACACACACATATAAAACAATAACTTTCCAGTATTATGTTTTTTTCCCCCCAAAATGATGGTATTTGTTTCATTTGAGGCCTGTTAAATAAATAAGATAAAGACAGTGCATAGCTAATGGACACATAAACAGATGGAGGGACATCATTTCCAGCGGTTGATTCGTCGCAGCTGTACGTAGGCCAGGAACATGCAGACCAATATGATTCCCAGCAGAGCCACCTGGTTCTGCCAGAAGCCCCATACAGAGTAGTCGATGTCCTGGCTTTTCAAGAACAGCTCCCCTGGGATACTGCAGCACAGACAAGAGAAGTTCAGTGTGTCTGTGTGTGTGTGTGTGTGTGTGTGTGTGTGTGTGTGTGTGTGTGTGTGTGTGCGTGGGTTATTGTGTTTTAAGGAGTGGCCATGGTATCACTCAGCACTCACATGGTAGTGTTGCTGTAGAAAAACTGTCCTGTCATCTCGTTGATGAAGGCAGCCTGAGATAGACAAAGAGATTAAGGTGAACAACTTCCTCCCTACAGATAAAGACTCAAGACTAGATTAAATTCAACCTCACTGATTTCATTCTCACAACCACACCCGTCTGCTTATTTTTTATATATCTTACATTCAGTCCATATCGGAAGATACTCATCCATTTCAGCCAGGAGAGCCAGCTCAGCATGGTATTGAGGTTGACAAGAAAACCACCAAAGACCTAAAATGGGAGGATGAAGGGGTTAGAGAGGGAATAATACAATTCCACTATATATGCTAAAGAGTACACATTAACTGTATTGGCATCTTACCATCATGAAGACGAAGGGTAGAGCAATGAGGATGTTAGCCATGGCAAATGAAGATACACTCGCTGAGACGAGGAAGGCCAGACCGACTCCTGCCAGGCTGACCAGACCCATGGTCAGGGCAAAACACAGGAAGGCTTCAAAGGCAGGCTTCAACCCTGAAAGAGTGGAGAAAAGATATAACAAGAGTGGGCATTTTTAATAAAATCCTGATTCCCGCTGGATGGTGTGTATTCTTGGTGTGTTTGAATTACCCATCATATAGTAAGCGATGGCTGAAAACACAAAGATGGGGATGATGCGGTTGGGGATGAGATCAGCAAAGATCTTGGACAGGAAGTAGACAGAAGTGCGGTAATAGCCACTCGAGTTCTCATGACTGCAAGAAACATTAACAAAGACTTTCAAGAAACACATAAATACAAACACTGTGATAGAGTTAAAAGCATGGGCTACCACGGTATATTAAGGATAAGGCTTGTGATATTCAATATTTTCCATTTGTTGACAAAATCCCACGAAAAAAAACATAAAACCAACAATAAATTTATTGTTCTAACAAGTGTAGCCGAGGACTGATAGAGCTTATTCCTCTGTGCAATAAACTGTTAAAAAAACATAAATGAGACTCACTGTTGCACTGGGTGATATATAATGAACATGGACAAACATTATTGACAAAGTATTATTGACACAGACTTACACACACCAGGATTTTTTTTACAATAAGAAAAAATTCCGAATAACACCGGCCTGATCCGTCAAATAGCATTAAAAAGAGAAATGTGATCCACATAAATCTATCTATGCATTGAACATCTTGCACGTAGTCATGCACCTTCTGCATACATCTGCACTTCAACACACACACACACATACAACTTTTATCTTTTACTCACACAAAGATCGCCCTTTCATTGATAAAGAGTTCTACAGCAGAGAGATTCCCAAACACCATGTTGATGATAAGGAAGAAGAACGCTCCACTCCTGTTGCAGAGAGAGAGGGAGAGAGAGAGACATCTGATTATCAATTCATCTGGACAGATAAGCAAAGAATGTAACCCTCAATTCAGCCAACATACCATAGCCATAGTAAATCTTTTTTTTTTTACTGTTTTGTCATTTTTCCCTGGATAGCCAAAGCCATTATTCTTGCAGCCTTTTCTGATTTCACATTTGCAGTGTCACCACATTTTCCCGCCTACAACATCCTATAATGTACTATGAAAACCTTCTAAACATTAAGGAAAAACCTGTGATATTATTTTCTCTTTTCATTAACTGGTTTGGTTGTAATTTGACGATGGGCGGAGGAAAAGGTGACACATTTACAGAATGTGCACAGGTGTGCAGAGGTTAAAGCAGAAGTTAAAGCAGATACCCTGAGATAAAACTAAACTGACTGTTATGCTGCAGGTTTTGTGTACTGTACCTGTTCTGTATAGCCTCAGGCAGTGTTAAGGGCATTTGGTAATAAATGAGTCCCACCAGAATTGCAAAAAAGATGTTGAGAGCCAACTGGGCATAAGAGGTTTGAGGGTTCCTCAGAGTGTTCAGCACTGTCCTGCCACACACCACTCGCATCTGTCTCACACACACACACACACACACACACACACACACAGACACAAGGAAACTTTTTTTATGAGCATGATGACAGTTATAAACATGGTTCATTCAGCGGGCAGCCAAGCACAATGACCTAACAGCTGGCTGGCACAGCCATTAAACTCTGCGATGAAACATCATAAACTCACTTCAATTTCGGTTAATCACAAAATTAATAACTACAGAGATGTTAATTCTCTCAAATGGATAATTATTTTTTATATAGTTTTGTAATATAAGACGTGTTTTATCCAAAGTTTTTCATCTGTTTCTGAACTGCAGAGTTGGCTGACCTGATAGAGAAAAGAGGTTACATAGTTGACTGCCTTGTCTTGACCTTTGACCCCTTCAGCAATGCTCTGGTTCACATGGTCCAACTCTTCAAGCATATTCTGGCAGAGTTGGGACTGGCGGTAATTGGTTGCCAGTGGATTTTTGCCCTCTGCTGTGGAAAGAGAGAGAGGCAGTAACAGATTGCCATGTTGTAGATAAGAACAGCATAATAAACTTCCCTTTTTTAGATGTTGGCTAAATCTTGTTGAAGGAATAGTTTGACATTTTCAGAAAAAATGTAAGTGCTGTAACTATTTCTGTTTCTTTTTTTTCAGGAATGGTTACCACACAACTACCCTCCTTTCAGGTGTTATGCTAAGCTAAGTTCAATTGATGACATAGACTGACTTAGACACCTAGATGTATTCTTACCCACTAAAACTAGGGGTATACTTAAACTGTGTGTGTGTTTTGCGTATGTGTACCTGCAGTAAGTGATTGTAATGTTGATTTTGCCTCTCCATTTGTGACGTCCATGAAGAAATCAGCAGGGTTGTTGAAGGCCTCAATTTGGTAGCCTGTACAAAAACACACACGTCAATAAATCATAGCCACAACACATGCAGCATGTAATAAGTGCCTCTATAAACAGAAACAATGTCCTGACATGGTATTTGAGAGTTTAAATAGAACAGTACTTCTATCTACCATCTGGAAAACCTGTTTATTTATCATTTGATATTAAGGTAGTAGAATACACCTACAGTGTTCGAATGATACACACAAAGACACACATACCAAGGTTCGTGAAGTATTCCAGTGCATGGTCTGCTGCTCCTGCGTACACCACCTCCCCTTTATGCATCAGAGTCAGATGATCAAACTGTTTGAAGATGGAGTAACGTGGCTGGTGGATGGAGAAGATCACAGTCTTACCTCTTCTGGACAGGCTGGACACACAAGGGCATTTGTTTACATCCATATTGTTACAGAAAACACAAAAGACACAAAGACAACAGTAGATGGTGAATATGCTGCTGACTTGCGGGGCATCAATAATGCCTGCTCTAACCTAAATAATGGTTAATTAAAGCTGACAGTAAACAGTAAGTTGCCCACTGTTTGACCCCGCTATCTTCAGCAGCATTGTATGCTTCGGTTGTCATTTGTACTTTATGTGTGAGTATGTGTTGCCTAATGTGAGATTAATTAGTCATTGTGTTGTACTTGTGCAGCAGAATGATGATAGAGTTTGCAGTGTTAGAATCCAGTCCGGTGGTCGGTTCATCCAGAAACAGCAGAGAGGGAGAGGTGATGAGCTCCATCCCGATGCTGCACCTCTTCCTTTCACCTCCAGATACGCCACGCAGAAACTCTGTACCTATCTGCACACACACACACACACACACACACACAAAAAACTCTTGACTGCTAAGCTGAACAGAAAGGGTGAAAAAAACTCATGTTAATGTAACTGAGGAACTTGGTTTTGAATGTGTACTTTTTGGGCTATTTTGTGATTTCTTCTTTTTTTTAAAGGTGCAGACTTTGCTGCAGTTGAAATACATTACATCATTATACAGTACAAATAAAAGCCTTCCACCCATAAACATGGGACATTGGACAGCCACAGAGCCATTCACAGTTTGTCAATGAAGATGAAAGGAATAACATGTTAGATTTTTCCATTTGTGCACTTTATTTTATAGTTTGAACACTGTTGCACTGGGTTAGAGAAGTGAGAAAGATCAATTTAGTGAAGTAAGAGTCTTTCAGATTAAGTAAAACCTTGCAGTACTCCTTCCAATACTGGTGTATAGTGAGTGATAATGCTGCTATTAGCTTTTGTATGTAGCACTGTACCTTCGTGTTTGCACAGTCTGTTAGGCCCAGGTCTTGTATGATGGCATCTACTTTGCTGTTTTTATCAGTGGAGGAATAATGCTGAGGGTTGAGACGCAGGTTGGCACTGAACAGAAGGTTTTCCCTCACAGTCAGAGTGCCCATCATGATATCATCCTGGAAGCACATGGGTTATGAAGGCACAAACTATTCTGAGGAATCCAAAGTATAATAATGTCAAAGAAGGTGTGTGTATGCTTGTATTTGTGTACCTGAACCACATAGGCAGAGCTGAGCCTGAGGTCAGACGTGACGACTTTCCCATCCACTAAGACTTTTCCTTGTTTCAGTCCAGCTGGGTCTTTTCTGCCTGCGATCACATCTAGGAGTCTGACAAAAAGAGAAAGAAACAAAAAGTAATGCGTCTGGTGTTGTGCATGTGTGTGAGACAGTGTGTGTGCCTGTGTGTTTGCATGTACATGACCATGTTTCTTACGATGTTTTACCGCTTCCTGTTGCGCCCATGATAGCATTCATCCCAGGTCTCATGATACCACTGCAACAACCAACCAGAAAGTCAAGTCAACACTTTGATAATCTAGAATGAAATCTGTCCAATTATCGTGATATACTGTTACTATATATATATATATATATATATATATATATATATATATATATATATATATACTGTTTTAAGATTTACAATTCATAAATCATGCAATCATGGGTTAAATTAAAAATTATTATTTGCTCAACTGTCTCTAACCTGACAGTATGTTGTTAATGATGCATTATTGTTTGAATATTTCTTGATTTCTACTTAAGTGTTACAATGTATGGTAATCCAGAATCAGATTACCTTTAACTATTCATTAAATCTGTGGAAAATATTGTCTCCAGGCCACCACATCCATCAATGTGCATGAGGGGATGTCAATATAATTCATGAAAATAATTTAATCACACTATTTTGACCAGTATTTGTATAAAAACCAGGAGTGAAAAGCAATAAAAAAGCACCAGGTGTGTCACATCCACAGGTGGCTCTAGCAAACTATCAGACAGTCACCACCCAATGATAATGCTGCTAACTAGATATAATGGTACGCCTATGTACACACACACGCTGGCAGGTAAGTATCATGTCCTACCTCACATCTTTGAGGATGTATTTTTCAGCACCTCTCTTGCAGCAGAACCTCTTCTCCTGAACAGAGTAGTGCAAGTTGCTGAATGTGACAGTTGGTCCTCGTTCCTGGAAATACTCCTCAACACCACAAACAATCTGTTCCCCCTTAGACATCTTGAAACACAGCAGGGTTACCGACAAGGAGAACGAAAAGGAGTGCCAGAGAGTGGGGTTATAAGAGCGAGAAAGGTACAGTCTGACAGTGAGACCTGTGCAGTCTGTCAGAGAGAGACAGGTGAGCAAGCATGTAATCAGTGAGTTTCTGTTGTAAACTCATCTGATCTTTGGACTCCTCAGTCTGTAGCCCATAGACTTGTGGCTTTTCTCAAAAAGATAGTGTGACATTGAACTTTCCCCCCAAATGTCAACAAAGTATACTGCTGATTATGTAGTGCAAGTGTTATCAATCCATCAATTGTCAGTGCCTGTTTATCTGTATTCAAGGTCATGGGAGAGCTGGAGCAAAAGGAGGGGAAATGTCCTGGACAGGTTCACACAGAGAGTCTGACACACACACATGCAGTTTTGTGGACCCAGACAAATACATGATTACTACTACTACTTCCAGGAAGTCTGCCCACAAAATATTTTGGAACCTGGCTGCAGAGATTTACTTCCATTAAGCCACAAGAGCACTGGTGAGGTTGGGCATTAATGTTTGGCTCTCAGTCCAAAAGGTGTTGAAAGGGGATCAGGTCAGCCATGTTCTTCCACACCTCACTGGGAAAACCATTTCTTTATGGGCCATGAAACAGGAAAGAGCCTTCACCAAACTGTTGCCCCAAAATTGAAAGCACACATGCTGCAGGATTAAGATTTTCCTTGAAGCAACATTACGTAAATTTCTAAAGAAGAAATAACACATTATTCCTTTTTACAAATACAGCATATACATTTATTTATTAGTGCTTTACCTGTTTACATCCTTCTTACCAGTTTCTCATTGTACATCATACATCATTATACATCACTGCACAACCTTTTTACTACAGTATTATGTTGTATTTTATTCCTTTATTTTAACTTCTGCACAATATTATGTCTTTTGTCTTGGATTGTTTTCACTTTTACTTGCCTATTTCTCTTTTTTTATACATGTTATGTGAGCATTGTTGGAGGAAGCCTGATATTTAAGATTTTCATTGTCAGTGAATAAAGAACTTAAACTTCAAAAGAAATAAAACGTACCCTTCCTCAGCAGTTTTGCTGCTACTGCCTTAATTGATCTGGTATGCCAGTAGCTTTTTGTGCTTATGTTGGCTAACTTGAGGTAAACATTGGCAGCAATACTGACATTTCTGAATCTATTTACTGAATTGATGACTCCGCCACTCGAGACGCTGTTACAGTAGGTTTTATCATTTACTATCATCCCATAATTGTCACTTGGCCTCAGGGGCCACTGTTCAGCAATTGTGATGTATTGTTTTTAATTTAAATGAACGCTGGCTCAAACAATTAAAACAGCCTCAGACGAAGAGTACGCAAAAAGCCTGCGGTGCAGACAGGGCTGCCCCCTGCCGTACCTGCGGCCGCATGGTTCACCGAAACATCTCCTGGGTGGGATCAACTTTGTTTTTCTCTGACCTTTCCTCTTCTTTCGCCGTTGTCCAATCAGGCCTCGTGTTCGGCACCGAGAACCGCCCAGACTGACCGCTGCAGCCAATCGCCTTTCAGTACAGCGCGAAAGGGGCGTGGTTAGTTCGAGAAATTCTTAGGTGTTGTCATCGCGTTCTTTAGTTCGGTGTGCTTTACACTGGGCGTGTGGGCGGAATGTGAAATGCTCACAATGCGACTCTAACAGCGGTTGTTTCTCGTCTCCACAGATTGTTGGGGGGGTTTTTTTTGTACCGTATTTCTCTAGAATACAGAAGAAAGACCCGCCAAGAGCCGTCGGAAAAACGATCCTACAGTTCACGCGAAGTCTAGCGCATAAGCTACCAGCTAACGCCTAACGGTAGCGATGGAGGAGAGGAAGGAGGAGGGCGAAGCGGAGATCCAGGAGCACGGCCCCGAGCACTGGTTCTCCAAGTGGGAACGGCAGTGCCTAGCGGAGGCCGAGCAGGGCGATCCCAACGAGGAGGAGACGGAACAGAGCCAACAGAAACTGTGGCACCTCTTCCAGAACTCGGCCACCGCGGTAGCGCAGCTCTACAAAGGTTTGTACCGGCGGGGTTCAAGTGTCGCCGGCTAACCGGCGGAGCTAACGGCTCCTCCGGGCGGAGGGAGACACAAAGGGCACCGGGTAGGCCAACGGTGTTCGGCCGCCCGCGGCTGGTTTATCCGCGGCGTAAACAAGCCGCGTTTGTATCCGCGGTGACACCAGACGTGTGTTTTCTTTTCAAATCGTGTTTACAATCGATGTTTTTCCTGCGGGTCCCGTCTCGACGTCGTGACCCCGCTCCGTTGCTAAGCAGGAGGCTAACGCGAGCCCGCTGCTAGCGCTAGCAGCCGGTCACCGTGTCGGGACACCGGGGCTGAACGTGGCTCCCCGCGGCCCGGGCTGTCACTGCTGCCCCGGCCCGGGGTGGGGGACCGACAACCAGGGCGAGCTCGGTGGGCCCCCACGGCCCCAGAGACACCGGTTAACTTTGCGGTGTGTGTTTTTTTTTTTCCACTGTGTACCGTACATTTGTTCTTCCTGTTTGGACACAACATGGCCCCACGCTAAAGTGTTTTTGTCCACCCGTTAACAGTTACCCAGCGCGTCAAAATGGCGAAGCACAGGGAGGAGTTTGCCGACTGAAAACAACTCGTTTGTTGACGGTCAAACGCGGTGATAGTTAATTGTCGCAGTGGTGTGGTGGATTGTGAGAAGTTACGGCACAAAGACGTTTTATTTTTATTAGCGCATCATCCGAGGCACTTTTGCTGATGACTGCATTGTTGTAAATATCCACAACAAAATGGCGAAAGGATTTTAAGTGGGGAAAAAATAATGTTTATGTAAATGCAGTTCTGACCTGCGGGGTATTTTGAACATTAACGTTACGCTGAAATAGTGTTGGAAATAACTTTGTTTCTCATCAGCTTCTGCTATTAGCACACACACTGAAAGGGGAAATGAACGTGGGCCCCATTTTAAAAGCCTATGTTTAAAATTGTGACATCGTGGTTGGTAAGATTTGACCAATACGTTATTTACTGGAAGTGAATCAATGTTCAAGTTTTTAGCTGCCTTATTTTACAGCAACTTGTCAAGAGCAGTCAGTATCCCCCACTTAGTCTAGCAATCCTGCTTGACAAGATGCTTCTGCTTCATACAGTGGACTGTATGATCAGACTGTAACACAGCTGTATCTAAAATGTAATGCCAGTGAGTCATTTGTAGAGGAAGCCCTATGGGCAGCCCCTGCAGATTAGATGTAAGGATTTGCAGTCAAGCTTAAATGCGTGAAAGGATGATTGTTTTTTTTCTTGGCATCGCTGTTCTGTGTTGGTGTTGTTCATACAGACTGTTGCAATTTATCTTTGAACCTGTAAGTCTTAGGCTTCAAAGGGCATTTGTAAATGCTTGCCCCTGGAAACACCATCCCCTGGTCATTTTTCCCTTTGGGCATACATACACAAGGGCAGTTTTATTCTAACAGCCCATGTCTGACTGTTGAGCCTTGAAATTTGAGAAGAGGAAATTTGAACTTGAGAACAATGTTGTTGTAAAGTATTACAATCTAACAAACACTTTTGAAATTTCATTTGCAGATAGAGTATGTCAGCAGCAAGGCCTTTCTCTCTGGGTGCCCTTCCAGAATGCAGCCACAGCTGTCACTAACCTGTACAAAGGCAAGTAATAAGTAACTTTGACTATTACCCATCTCGTGGTTCACTGTCTGTTTTAGTTGTGTTTTGTATGGCCTCCAGGAAGTACTGTGTGTAAATGAGATTGGTGCAGTTTAGCCTTGGTTGTTGTGTCCACGTGTATTAAAACATATCTGTCCTTGTGTGTCATCAGAGAGTATGGAGGCCCGTCAACGGAGCTATGACCTGGGCATCCACTTAGGCCACCAGCGTAGGAATAAGGATGTGATTGCATGGGTTAAGAAACGCAGAAGAACTATCAGGCGTGAGGACCTCATCAGCTTCCTGTGTGGCAAAGTTCCACCTCCACGGACAGCTCGCGCCCCGCCCAGAGTTGCCATGGTGTCTGCAAGCCGGCCATCACCCCCAGAGACGGGCAGCTCTGTGGAGACTGACCTGCAGCCTTTCAGAGAGGCCATAGCACTGCATGGTAGGTTAAAGATGTCACTTTCAGCAGGAAGCTGTTGCATTATAAGAATGAGACGCTAGAGTTTATACTGTTTGCTGTGGCTACATATTTTCCTTTTTTTTCCCTTTCCAGGCCTCAGTGGTGCCATGGCAAGCATTTCTGTGCGTTCTGGTCCTCCTGGTTCCCCAACGCACCCTGCCCAGACCCTCGGTCGTCGTAGGAATGGTCTCCATGACGTGGACCTCAACACCTTCATCGCTGAGGAGATGGCACTCCATTTGGATTCCACAGCCAATCGTAAACGAGGCCCTGCCCCCTGTAGTGATGTCATCACAGACTCACCTACTCATAAACGTAACAGGATGCTCTGAACTTTTCCTACACCACTAATCCCTCCTCTGTCCTCTCCTTGGTGGCCGACTGGACAGCTGATGAGGACTGATGCCTTGGCCAACCATTGAAATCTTCCTCCATTTAATCTTAGTTGCAATGCTACAAATAAAGGAACTCAGCTATTACCAACCCACATATCTCTCCCCTTCTTAATTTTTCTTTCACCCTCCTGTTGTCTGACGCACCCTCTCAATAGTAGTGTTCTGTTCTCTTTTTTTAGAATTTTTTCTTTCCTGTTTATGTTTCATTGCCCCCAGTAGCTCTGATATCGAGGCGAGCACATGTCACACTTGAAATCCTTAAATTGCAGAGTTGCGTTTAGACATTGTGTATTTGGTCGGGCTCCTTTGTGCTTCACATCCGATAATCAGATGAACCAGGCTGTTGCCTACTGTTTGCAGTTCTCTTCCCTTCATTCCTCAAGCGTACTTCCTCCTCCTCCTCCTCCTCCTCCGTGGAGTGCTGGCCAAACCAGACTGGACTGAAACCTGGACTCCTCGGGAGGCTGAACCACCTCCCCGCTGTGTGGCTCGACTCAAAGCGCTTGTCAGCGTGTGTATCTCATTCTGCTGCTGCTCTGTGTGTTTGCGTATCTGACAGCAGAACTGCCACTTACTGTGTTGTACTTGTCTTTGCCTTTGAGAAAGCTGCTACAGTATCTCTGGTTGTTGTGCAACAGTGAGCGAGTGAGTGTGAGAGTGAGTGTGTGAGCGATTGGTTCTGGCACCCACTTGACCGAATTTTTTTCCTGTTTTACTTAAATTCATCCTATTTTTTTCTTTAGTTGCCCTAACCAGGGTTTTATCACAAAGCAGGTCAGTCCAGTGTTCACAGATAACAGTGACTATCATTAATGTCAGAGTTCGCTGACATTTTGAGTAGTGGGGTGACAAGAGATGGACATGCCAGATGTATTTTCAACAAAGATTTCTATGCCCATGTCTTGCATTCTTATTAACAATTTTCTTATTGCACTGTTACTCATTGGTTTTGTCATGTTTACAAATAATCAAATTATACATTGTTTCCCATTCAGCGTCAAAATACATTTGAGTACTGGTTCTTGCATTTTTCCATTAAGAGCAGTAACAGTGTTTCAAAGCTTGCATTTTTACCTACTTTATGTTTACATTTGGCCCGTTAATAAGAACTTAAAGTGGTGCATTGTCATCATTGTGTCTCTTGTACTTAAAGAGTTACAACACTTTCACAGTTGTGATTTCAGCTTTAAACCTAGAAAATTACAGGGGGCAGTTGCCTTTTAACTTGTAGGGGCAGATGGCTGTGATATTATTTTCTTTAGCCAACTCATGGACTGTTGAGCGGGACAGTTCAGCAAGGCTTGGGACACTTGTTTTGCTAATTTCACACACTGCTTTGTGATACAATCTTGTGTAATGTGTGTAAATAACATGTAGGTGCTGTTATATGTGGTACATATTGTAAAAAGAAGTGCAAATCCAATGGGATGTCCATGTACAATTCTGACATTAAAGAAAATACAAGCGTTTATCTAAGTTGTCTTTGAGTTTTCTACCAGTTGGATTCGCTGTTTGAATGACTCTGCATGACCTGCCTGACAAGGTCTTATTTCAGTGCAGGATAATCTTTATTCTCAGATGTGATATTTCTGTGAATTACCTCGGGCCAGTCTCAAGAAAGAAAGGATAAAGAGTACAATGAAGTGGAAAAACCTGAGGGATTCAGCTATTATCTACTGCAGTGCCTGCTCGGTTAACAAATGTCTCGTTCCCTCTCAGTTCCTTCACCATCCCTCCAGCTTGATGTTCAGTTATTCTATCATCAGTCGCCGAGGGCCGAAGAATAAAGGATCTACTGAAAGGCAGTGGTTGTATATCTCAGTTTGTTATTGTAACTGCTGTGTAGTTGAGTTCTGTAAAAGCAGGTTGTCAACAAACTTCAAACACATTTTAAGACCACTGTTCAGTTCAACTTCACCAACACACGGGGGCGACACAGACCTACTTTGTTCTGCTTTCTCCTTTCCTTCTCAGAAGAAGCTTGTGCTGCTGAACACATTGACAGGAACCTGAGATGCCATGTTAATAGAACAAAATATTGAACGTGCAAACCAGGGATGTATTTGCACTATAATTGTATTTGCTCAAGGAATGTCTTTGTGATTTTTCTTCTTTGTATCCATAATTTGTTAAAGTGGTATCTATATATGCTTCCAAAGACTGATATTTAAAAAAAATATTTACACATGCAGGGGCTTGTTTAAAGGCAAATAAAAATGATAAAATAAACAACTTAAATATCAGAGGGTGAAATACAACCAGTTATGACAAATAAGGGACACAAATTATTCAAATTGCAGCTTTTCAGGTGTCATTTGAGGTGACTCAGTGCATTAGTGTGCAGTTGTAGTCATACTGATGAGTAATTAGAGGTAGTTACGTACTTAACCTAGGCAATGGCATCTTTGAACACTAAAAAATGATTGTGATTAGGACAATCCCGGACTGAAATGAACATCAGGCAGTTTTGAAAAAGCGTTTCACCTCTGCCAACAAGGTTAGATGGATATGTCAAAAAGTACTTAGCAGACTTCAATGAAATTTGCTGGTAATCCAGATCATGAGCCCAGGAGGGTCTCATTCTGTTTGCAAAAAAGCTAGCACCAAAACAATCTAACCACAAGGCCGTGAAAATAATTTTTCTTTTTCCACGTCTATCAGTCCAAATAGGCCACAACCATTTCCACCTACACAGATATGGTTTGTTTTTACCACTCCTAGAAATTTCATCCAATCTTTACCAACACTGGTAGAAACAGCCTAACAGAATTTTGATTGTAGGAAAATGATTGGGGTGGGGAGAGGGGCTGACTTGGGCCCTCACAATGCCCTCCTTGATATCTGAAAATAATATAACTGTTTTACGTGTTTAACCTTTATTTACTAAAGGAGGCAAAGCATGAAGAATTTAAAATGTTACACTCGACTTTACCTCAATATCTTAATGAAACAATAATTCAGCACAGTAGAAAGTAAAAACTGAAAGTGAAAACTTGACACATGAACTGAGCACAGTGCATAGAAATAAAATTGAGACTACCCTCCCTTCAGCCAAAAGAAAAATTACAATACCCAATCCTTCTGACCCTCCTTGTCCCCAATTAACTTAACGGCCCCTAAAATAAGCCAGAAGTGGCTTTTCACTTTTTATAGCAGAAGTCTTTGCAGGCATTTGGTCCCATGTCTCTCTGTGATCTGACAGCCGGTTTGACCTCAGTGCCAGCACACACACACACACACACACACACCAGCTGTTGGAAACTAGGCACTCATGTCTATCTTCACTAAACCACCGCCAAAGAACCACCATAAAGGAGGTGCCACAGCCTTTGATGTGCTAGAGAAAAGCTACCAGGTCAACTTTTTGGGCTCACTCAAGTATACACCACTGTTTAATCTCCTGACTCTACCAGTCCATCACCACAGAGGAGGATGAAGAGCCGCACCGCCTGTCCTCCGCATCCAGCGAGAATATCTGTTATTTCTTTCCTCTGCTAACACTGCGCGGTTGTTTTTGTTTCATCATGTATCTGAAGGCTCTAAAGGCTGCTATTTGACGAAACCATAGAAGAGGAGCAGAGCTGACCGCAAGCTGTTTCACACTTCAAAAGAAGCACTGTGCATGTGTGTGTGTGTGTGTGTGTGTGTGTGAAGGAGAGAGAGAAAGAGAGAGAGAGAGAGAGAGAGAGAGAAAGAGACATGGCGAGGAGCAACAAGTGTCTGAATGTTCCAGAAAACCCCTTGAAGATGGCCATCTGGGCTGCACTGGTATCAGCTCACACACACACACACACACACACACACACACACACTTATAAACACACACACATAGGTGTCTCCGAGGATGTCGTCTGGTCTGAAAGAGAGAGTTGGTTGTGTGTTTTGTGAGCCATTACAGACACACACATACAAACGTCCGTTCTGTCACAGCAATTGTGTGTCTGTGTGGGCTTGACCATTAGGGAGTCTTCAGTGGCAGACAGCTGGCGATCGATGATGCACTAGTTATCCCCTCGTGGGCATGCACGGTTGTCCGCCGACGTACACAGCACAAACACAATGGGTAATAGTAATTGCAGCACCAGGTTGCGTTAATTGATAGAGGACAGCATGCTTGTACACTCACACACACACAAACACATTAACACATTAGCACATGCACATAAACAGAAGCCAATCAGGCAGACTGAGAATGTGTCCCCAGGGAGATAGAGCAGCCGGAGAGCAGGGAGATGGAGAGGTGGTGTGGGAGACAGGGAAGGAGGAGTGGAGGAGGAAGAGAGGTTAAACACTCCCCAGAGACGGCTGCTAGTCAGGGCTCTTAGTTTTGTGCACATAGGCTACGGTAGGTGAGCAGTGCGTGGCGTGCATGAAAACGCAAGGTCTAAGAGATTGTCTCCTATTTTTGGGTCTCCTATGTTTTTGTGAATGTTCCTCCTCTTCAAAAGGAGCCCCCCCCCCACCCCCCCACCCCGCCTCCTTCTTTTTCTCTCAAACATAAACATGCTTGCACACACACACACACACACACACACACACACACACACACACACCAAATCTTCAGAGCTCCCTGTGCAGCAGCATGTCCCTGTCTTCCACAAATGCCATGAAAAAAAAAAAACCCACGAGCTGATCACCATAGCAACACGTTATATATCTTCCAGCAATATTTATCCAACCCAGGGAGGAGGGGTTGTGGTTGAGGGTGGATGGAGAGGGGAGGTAGAGGTGGTGGTGGTGGTGTGTGTGTGTGTGTGTGTGTGTGTGTGTGTGTGTGTGTGTGTGTGTGTCGTGGTGGTGGTGGTGGTGGGGGGGGGGGGGTCGTGATGCAACTCCTCTCAAAAATCAGATGGCCATTATGGAAGAGGTGTTGCGGTTCAGCCGGGCGGCCACAGGGCGGCAGCAGCGTCCAGCACAGCAGGACCGCAGCATCACCAGGCATCGTCACGTCAAGACCAGTGTCTTTCAGTCATGTGCCACACAGAGCTCACAAGCCTCAGGTTTCATCCCATCCAAATACTTCACCAGCTTATTTCACTTGATTTTCGAAGGGGTGCCGGTGAGTGAAATTGGCTTTGGGGGTCTGAACGTCAGTCTGCGCGCATCTCGTGACACTTCAGTGACAACCACTGGACTGGACAAGAGAGGTCCAAAAAGAGGAAGCAGCCCCAGTGTGTCCCGAAAAGCAAACACTTACTAGTGGGATGCTCGGCGCGCATTAAAGGATGGAGAAAATGATTGAAGAAGAAAAAAGAAAACCAATAGTGGGGCAAAAAGAGAGAAGGAGTGATTGCAAGGTCCCCCTCCTCCCCAAGCATAAGGATTAGATGTTGTGCTGCTGGCTGCAGATGGGTTTGGGCTTGATTCTGTATGTGTGTGCACAGTGTGTAATGTGTCAGAGAGTGTGTGTGTGTGTGTTTGCTTGTGTGTGTGGGTTTATTTTTTGGGCTCAGGAAGCAGGTTAAGCAAGGAGGGAGGAGAGAGAGAGAGAAGAGAGAAGAAAAGAAGGGAGAGGGGAGAGAGGAGGAGGAGGAGGATGAGAGGGAGGGAACAGGATGAAAGGATGTAGGTGAGTCTAGGAGGAGAGGAGGCCTAAATCCTCAGTGAGCTCCTGGGAGAGAGCAAGGAGAGACATGGGGAGACTAATGATGTGAGAAAAGGGGAAATGTAGAAAGACAGAAGAAAACAGGAAGAGACTGACAGAAAGAGTGTGTGTGAGCGAGAGACATAAAGACAGGAAGAGGGGTAGAAAGTGTCAGTGCGGCACAAGTCTCCTTCCTCACAGGTTTATATAGAAAAACCCAACAGGACCTGACAAGAGTCTGATAGGATCAGCTCCTCTACGTGTTCACTCACTCATACACACCTACACACTTGCCCTCACACACACACTCACAGTCCCACTTGCCCTCTCTTCAGCACCGCTCCATTTTTCCAATATTCTGTGCTTGAAGTGATATTTCGTTTTGGTACATTTTAAATTTTTCAGCAGGCTTTACCTGGTGTGACTTTGCGAGCCATTAGCCTTCGACAGTGCCCAACCTGTTCAGTACCTCTGTGGGTCGACCACTCAGATTCAGACCCTCAGTGGACTCTTTTCACCATTAACTTGAAAAAGTGAGCCTGCAAAACAGAAAATGTTGCTTTCAGCCCTGTGGTTTTAACTGTCACCTTGTTGTGCTCTTTCGTGGAGGTCAAGGACGTGTAGATGTGTAGATGAGGCCAGTTGATGGTAAGTGCTTGCTAAAACTATTAGTCAATAAAAGGCAATGGACATATATTTGATAATGGATTAATTGTTGAAGTAATTTCACAAAAATGCAGTATTTTGTACAAAGGTCTTCATGCATTTTTTTAGTTTGTGAGTTTGTAATTTTTTTTGTGTTTTATATTGTAAAATGAGAATAAAACTCAAACATTTGCCATTTTTAGCTTGTCAAATGTAAGGATTTGTGACATCTCTCAGTTTTATATAATCGTCTTCTTTTAATCATATTTGGCAGAGGGCATTTTTTGCCTATATTGGATTGCAAACAGTACAGAGATGACAGGAAATGTGAGAGGAGGGAGATGGGGAACTGCAGGCACCCCAGCCCTGTAGACCACCAGGACATGTCATTTTATATCATTGTAAATTTGATATCTTTGGGTTTTTGTTTTTTCTTTGCATTATTTTGTTTTGCTTTGTTGTGACAGACAGTAGAGAGAGACAGGAAAGGCACGGGAGAGAGACGCGATGACATGCTATGAAGGGCCACAGGGTTTTTGACTGCTGGTCAAACAAGACATGCCAATTGATAAATCAATTAATAAAAATAAACAATCAAATGTATGTAATCTTAAAGCTGCTCTGTGCAATGTGAAGGGGTGACGCTTGTAGCAGCAGAATTATCACCGCAGAATTAAGCTCTACAGGAACTTTTTAAACTCTTTCACTTTTTATATACTTGTACCACTCTCACCAATCTCTTTTTCAGCAGCAACAGGCAGCTATTTTTGGCAGAAAAAAAACAAACAAAAAAAACTCAAAAAACCCACTGTACACTACCTGCCCAGCCCCAAATGGCAGACAAACAAAATTAGAGGCTAGCTTGTGACCACAGTGGAGCATTAAGCTGCTAAAAAGATGAATATTTCCCTCAGGAGCTGGTGGAGGCCAAAACAGAACCAGATGGAACCATTGGGCCGAATATCAGACTTAACATTCATCATATGGCCAGAAACATCACTCCAAACTGATGGTGTCAGTATGCACGAAGCAAACCAGTTTGTAATATGTGATGTCCACAGGGGAAGGCGACATTCTTTTAAATAAGAGGATAAGACTGTACATTTTCAGACAATCTTTCCTTAAAGGTATTCATACAAACACTCAATCAAACACCCAATCTCAGCACAAAGTGGGTTTTTAAAAAAACAATAGCACCACCAATTCAGGAGTGGAAAGGTGTAGAGGAGGAGGGTTTCAGGCACTGCTTGACCATCCAACTAGATGTTCGGTTCAAGCACAGACACCTGAATGTTGCTCCATTTCTGCAGGATGTGTTTGTTCACTCGTTTGCCACACCTTTATAAGGTGTAAATATGTCAATGTTTTTGGCTTGTTCCGCTGTCCATGAGTGGCAAAAAGAATAAATGACTGCAGCAACCTAAGAACCTGCCGATGGACATGAATGTTCAGTGAGGCAGTCAAGCTGAGGAAGGAGGTCTTTTAAGCCCCGTTTGAGAGGAAGAGAATTCAACAGAAAGGATTCGAGCTGAAAAGGTCCAAGGCAAGAGGAGCTTATAGACGTGTATTGGGAAACCAAGAAGTACAAAAAATCCTTTTGGTGACTCAGGATGAAGAGGCAGACCAGTGACCTGGCTGTGCTCAGCAGGTGTAGGGACACACAGATGTTGAGTGAGATTACTGTCTGAAGCTGGGAGGATCATTTTCTGGAACTTCAAAACCTGCTAAACATATAATTTGGGAGGTAGTATTCAAAGATTCAAAGGTCTAAGTCCATTTCCTCAGCGGAGGTCAGTAAGAAATCTTGTTAGTGGAAAGGGCATCATTTTCATTTCAGCTATGGAGGAGAGGTCTACTGGGAACTGCTCAAGTCACTACAATTATACTCTTCAGCGACGAGAGCCCGGTGCACTTAATAGGATACTATTCATGTGTGTAATATACTGCATATACTCTATGTCTGGCACTTAGCATGACATACTGACCTGAACAATGAACTGAAGAGGGAGAGGAATTTGAACTGTAAGTCTTACTAACACCGCAGCAGTGGACATCTGGGAAGAAAATGACATTTTGAAAGAAATATTCCAAATTTGGCAGGAGATAAGACAAAACATTTTTTTCTCTGACGATAAACACAATAATTCATTCAATTCATTCTATTTCAACATTTTTGAAATACGTTATCATAATTGTTGTTTTTACATTTTTGTTTTGTGTGCTAATTCATGATAATTTTGTGCTCACTCTTCTACAGAAAGCAAATATACTTCCCAAATTGTATTATTAATTGTATTAAAGTATTCCTTTAAAAATGCAGTTTTGTTACTGATGAATAAGGTGTCAGTTGTGTGGCTTAAAAAAGTTGTTAAAAAATTGTTAAAGTGGCTATAATTGATACTTTTATAATAACAACGTATGAAATGACGATGTGAAAACAATGTGACAATGTGAGGTAGTGAAGAACCTACAGACAATTATGAAACTGCAGCCTCGGCTTTACAGAGATTTTGAGTGAGTTTCAACTCATGGTTAAGCTGTCAGGCTGGTACAGAACACAACAAGAGCTAAAAGAAATACTCACATTCGCCAAGTGGCCAAAAACACAACACCAAGTCACTGATAATGTTGCTCCATGTAACTGCTGGATGTGTCAACTTTGTTAGATTTATCGAATCATCCTTCATATTTACATACCAGTAAGTGAATTTCTTGAAACAATTCGCACAAACACCACCTCACAATGGATTACTAACTTGCTCAAAATCCTTAGTTCATCTCTCAAAAGTAAATATTTATGTCGATGAACATGTCATTGCCGCAGAATCCATGTGTCATTGTTTACAAACCAGACAGTCAAAATGCTTAGCCATGTTGTCAGCATATCGGCTAAGGTAATATATGGCACAATGCACAAGCTGCAACCTTTTCTGTATGGCATATATCAATTTCAAATTTCAACAGTACAAAATTACACATTACTGTGTATGGGTGGTTGACTGCAAGAGATTGTACTCACATTTACCCTTTTACTGTTTGTACCGTAATTTGTTGACAGAACATGTCATTGTGATACAATACAAGCACTACATATTCACAATTAGAAATGTAAATATAGGAAACAACCCTTAGGCAGAACCGCACATGCAGCACTGTATGGGGAATTACAGTGCTGTCTTTCTACACTTCCTCTGTCAGGCCACAGATTTTCATCCACATCTCAATGGATATCTTCCCTTCGATGCAGCACAGAAAGAATCTTTTGGAATGTCTTATCCCGCCTCTGCAGGCGTCTGCTGTGATGTCCTCTCATGTTGCATCCATGGCAGCCAGCTGGGTCATCTGAGTATGTGGCTGGCAATCGTAAAACCTTCCACCTCCATACTGAGTAGAACTCCTCTGTTTTGTTAAGGACTGGGCAATAAAATGGGAAGAATTCCATATGCATCCTATAGGGGGGCGCAAACCATGGCCTGATGGTGTTTGAGAGATGGAAACTAACATTATCCCAAAATACCACATACTTTGGTAAATCATCTCGAATCAGACCCCTGTCATCATCAGGATGAGATCCCTGTAGAGTGTGTCTAAGAAGGTGAGGAGATGCTGTTTGTTGTGTGGCCCTATGATGAGTTAGCACACCATGCTCCTAAATAGCAGCACACATAGTGACGCTCCCTCCCCGTTGGCCTGGCACATCGACAGCAGCTCTGTGGCCTTAATGAACTCAGTGGTCTGCTGTGCGGCTGTGAACCGCTGCAGAGTCTCTGTCTGTTTCTCTTTCTCTCATACGTTTGATGAGAGCCGAGATTGTCATGGACACTCTATAGAGTTAATTGAGGGGCTTAAATGATTTATATGAAATATTAGGGTTGACAAGTCTTCTCGTCTCCTTATAAAATTACACCTGTGGTAAGTGGAAGATGTGGGGGAGGATGAGATTTATCCTGACAGGCTGTGGTGCTTAAAGGATATGTTCTGAATCTTTCAAGTCTATCTTAATACAATACTCATATGCCTATATGTACATTGAAAGATTTATTGGTCGCTGTAATCATTGCGCCTCTCCCTGCTGGCTGTTAAGAGACTGTGACTCCAATGTAGGAGAAGACGGACAAAATCCAGTCTGGATCAGATTGCCTGACCACTCTTTCACATCACTTCTTGGCATTCAGCCTCCCTGGGAAAGCCTTTTACAGGGGTGCTGTAAAGAAGACTACATTCAACTATTGAGCTTCAGACTCAAGAGGAATTTTGTTGGATCTTTTCTGACCACAGAGCACTGGACCAACAGTTTTCCTCACACAGATAACAGAGGAGTTCAGGGAATGTGATAATCCCTTGTAAATGTGTTTTGTGGATTTAGAAACGGCTTATCCCTGTTTTCCCTGAGGTATCCTTTCAGAGGTGTCAGGGTCACTGCTATGAGCCTTCAGTCCTTTTACCCTCAGAGAGATAAAAGCTGCGTTCACTCTCCTGGCATCAAGTGAACCCTAAACCCAGGAATCCCACAGGAGAATCTGGGAGAAGTTGGAGGAAGTTTCAAGGGAAACTTGCTAAGAGGAAGTCATGTAGTCTGCTCTGACCCGTATAAATGTCTAGAAAGTGGATGGGTGGATGCATGGAAAATTAATTTTACAGCCACAAAATGAGGTTTTCTCAATCATCCAACTCTCAGCTATCTGCTCAGCAAAGTCAATAGACAGACAATAATTCTAAATACAATTCTATTTTTCCAACTGTTTACACATATTAAAGGACGTTGTAACATACTTGCATGGAAACATAAATTTATTGGCTAAAAAGCTTCAGATAAACTAGCAATCAGTCTGAACCTGTACTCCGTGTGTTGTTGATGGGAGCCCACCTTTAATTTCTCAGCAGGGTTCGTCTCTAATGGTTGAACAAAGGCTTTTGTGCGGTGCTGCTGCTTAAATTATGAATTCATGAATTCAGAATACATAAGTGAGTATCACAATGCAACAGTATAGAGATGATCTCCTTATTTATAGCTAATGTTTCTGACCTCAAAACACCACCTTTAAAAGACAGACCTCACTGAAAAAGGACAGCTGCTCCTTGACTTGCATGCTCTTATCAAAACGATCCTTAAGTTAATGTGACGCTGTAATATTAGTGTATGTGACTTATCTGTAATTCATGCATTAATAAGTGCAGAGACTCAGCATTAATTAAGGTATGAATAAATGCATGACATATGAACTCATGAGGGTCCATGCTAATTATGGAGCACAATGTGTGGATTTCATACTTGGTACATGAAAATCTGACTTAAGATCATTAACTAACATATGTAACTGATACATTAATTAGCCTGTTGGGTCAAATGAGCCCTGAGCATTACTTTGTGATGCTTGAGTCCAAGTGAGGACATAAGTCAGTTATTTTGTTGATTTTTGAGTTGTCATATTTGTGACTCGAGTCTTATTTAAGTCAGACTTAACTATATACTGATTGATACTGATATGCAACATCAATTACTGCAACCTGAATCTCCCACGACACACACACACACACACACACACACAGACTGCTGTCCAACTACGTTGTCAGTCTTCTTCTGTCAAACACACTTCTATCTCTGGATCCACAGTCATGTGAAAAAAATTTCAAAGATGTTTAAAGATTTCATTATGTATAAATGGTAATGAAATAATAATGGGGTGATGAAATAATAATAGGGCTGCAACTAAATAATTATTTTCATGATCAATTAATCAGTTTTTTTTAAATTCATTCCTCTATCTTTTGGTGTTTGAAATTTAATAAAATACTGAAAATTGTCCCAATGAGCCCAAGAGTCTTTAAATTGTTTTGTCCAAAACCCAAACATGTTCCATTTACAATATTATAAAACAGAGAAAAACTGCAAAACCTCACATTTAACAGGCTTGAACCAAAGAGTGTTTGGTGTTTTTGCTCAATACATTTCGTTTCTTATTGTTATTATTTTAGGACTAAATAATGACAATAATAATGGAGACAGAACACTGGGGTAATTTTTTTTTAACACTGTAGAAATGTACCATATTGGTTTTTTTTTTTATTAGATTTTGTGGCAGTAGGTTTAGAACTTAAAGGATGAGGCTGGCAATAATATATATTGTATTGTGTATGTAGCTTAAATCTGATATAACTTATTCCTCTTTGCTGTGCTCTATTTAATAAAAACTATTAAAAACACATCAGTGAGAAAATCACAATCCCATGGCACGTTCTTTCATTGTATCACTGCTATAAATTCCTGTGCACCAAATGTGCATTAATCCGCGGATGAAAATAGTTCCAAACAAATGCACAAATGCACTGTTTGAGTAACGTTTGCTAGAAAAAACAGTGCCCATCTACTGTAAGAATTTTTGTTGACGATAAGAAAAATACAGAATAAGCCATGTCCTTTAAATTTAGCCGTTTTGTATTAGCAACAGTCAAGAGAGCTGTGGTGTGGCATGAAGTGGACCTCCCTAATGTAGGAAGTGGAAGGACATTATTGGAGAGAAATTACTATATGGATAGACTTGTGTTCTGAAAAAAACTTTCATAAAAATCGTAATGTCGTAAGTCCATCATAATGACACTACTTACATGCCTGCATAAAGAAACATTTGTTGTATTATTACCATGTCTCCCTCACTATTTATGTTCTTTATGTATTGACCTTATGAAAAAACAATAAAATGTTACTTACTAATCAATTCATTTAGAAGTTCTGAAAAGAGTGTGTACAAAACTGCAGTTACATTTGGTGTGTTTTGCTGGTGAGAAAAGAGTTCATGAATTTTAAAAGAGCTGGTCACCAAACACTTTTTGTGTCAAAGCAAAAATGATTCACAGTTTAGACCACACAGACTGTTGTGGTGCAGTATGAAGAGTGAACTCAGTATAAGCAAAAAAGCTGTAATTCATGCTGAGTCATGCATTTATTAATGCATGAATTATTGATCATAAGTTATGTACACTTGTAAGGGTTACTAAAAAAGGGTTACACCTGTGCTGCACGCAGTGTTTTCTCTCCTCCGTCATGTTCCTTCTTGACAAAAATCTGCTTTCATGACAAAATTCTAAAAAATGTGTTTGTGTTTTCACAGTGATATCACCTAATGTAACTTTCAGAGTGTGACAAGTGTGCAGTCCGACTGTCAGCTTGAGTTAAAGCCTGAACTTCAGGCCAGTCTGTGTATGAATGTGTGTGTGTGTGTGTGTGTGTGTGTGTGTGTGTGTGTGTGTGTGGAGGTGCTAGGATGCTGACGTTGAATCCACTGAGGCACAGACGCTATTAGGCTTTTTTAAGAGCTGCCATATGCACACAAACGACACATACACACACACACGGATGCACACAGTGTGAGTACTTTTCGCAGGTACAGAACACTCTTAAACAGTGTCTCCCTCTCTGTCTCCCTGTTAGAGATCCCTAAGATGGCGGTCATCACTGTCACTGACGTCAGCAGAGGGCCAGTCGGCTGGTGAAAGTGTTTCTGCTGCTGTTACAGGTATGTGACTGGCTTCTCTGTGATGAAATAAAACCTGACAGACAAAAAAAAGGAGGTGGACAGCTGGAGAACCGAGGGGGCACTAATATCTTGTATAAGTCAAATCTTTGTCCGGCCCGTCACGCCTCTTACAATTCTAATTTGACGGCTGCCACCATTCACTATTCTTCTTGTTCCCTACCTTCTTCTTTTTTCCCCTCACTGTTCAGCAGCTTCTCTATCTCTTTCTTCTGCACTCTATATCTCTTTCTTTCTCTCTCCTCCTCCTACGCGCGCCCCCTCACCTCTTTTCTCTCGCCGTTTGATCAGCGGAGCAGCATCTCAGCAGGAGTATTTAAGGAAAGAGAAGGCTCCCCTGCTTTATTCTCTCTTTCTTACCCCTCTGTCTTACATCTCTCTGTGCTCTCGTTTGCTCCTCTACCCTATTTTCTTCTCACTTTAATATTCCTTTTTTACTTCTTTTTCACACACTTTCTTATCTTTTTCTCCCAAGATTTTTTTCGCAATGTAGGCTTTAACACAGTAACCATGATGCATGTGTATGTATCTGTGTATGTGTGTGTGTGTCTTTTAGTGTGTGAACAGAGGGGGTACTGTAGTAGTGTTCAATTACACAGCAGGAGAGTTGCCTCTGAGTCACTCAAACTAATCTGGCCTGAAGGTGCAGCTCCAGAGACCTGCATTATGTGTGTGTGTGTGTGTGTGTCTATTTCTGTAGACCTTAAATGTGTGTATGTGTTTATATACATGGGTAGCTAAAAGTACATTTGTAGTAATTATTAGTTATTATTATTATCTCATTATATAATATGATAGTCAATGAATCAAATAAAACAGGAAATGTTACTCACACAATTGGAACGGTGACTTCATGTTTAAAGGGTGGTGCTGGCATAATATTTACTCTTCTTCTTGTCAACAAATCCCATTTAAAGACCAAAACCAACAAAGACTTGATTGCACTAACAAGTACTGGCTGCTTATTCCTCTCTGCCATACACCTCAATTGTTGTCCAAAAAATATTGCATTAAAACGACAAAAATGTATTATCACCATGAATACAGGTGATTTTGCAGTTTATTTTAAGTCAGTTCCACATAAACCATCTTGCTGCAGCAAATACTCACTAGAACTTCCTAGAGAGCCAAATGTGTATTCATCCACTGGTGAAAATAATTCCCAACAAACGCACATTTACTCCAGTTTGAGTAAAAAGTGTCCGACCATTTCCCACAATCTGACATTCAATCTCACTTTAGGCTGTAATGGGCAGCTGTGTGGAGGTGAGAAAGTAAGATGGGTTTGAACTTCTCTCTCTAGGTCTTTTTTCATTTGTTACACAACAATTTGTGGCACTTTTTGTGTGTTTTCGTGTGTACAGCTGAGTGCAACACCATGAACGTCTTCCCGGGGAGAGTGTCTGAAAGAGTGATGCTCCCCTGTTACCAGCCGAGTGGGTGAGACTCTTCCACCAAGATGAACGACAGCATCAGCTGTTTCAGCGAGTGGCCCAAAACTATGTTTGTTTCCCATTTCCTATAGACAGTCAACATTGGGTTTTTTTCTGGTTCACCAATTTTAACCAAGTGTTTATTATTGTAACCACAACGACCTTAGCGAAGCTGTCGTTTTAACCTAAACCATAATGTTTCCTTAAACCTAACCAAGTTGTTTTTGAGCCAAAACATAACCAAATGCCAAAATTTAACGATTTGAATGCCGTAAACTCATGCTGTGCAGCCACATTGTTCATACACAAACACAATTTTATCTTAAAAACAATGGAGATGCCAAAGATATCGAACATATATCCATCTGAATGTTGGGAAAATTTGTACATAAGATGTTTAGAATATGTTAATTTGATGGAACGTTGCAGCCACAAAAAACATGGATTTATGTGGTCTTGTAAACATCAAGTGTAGTAGCTTCAATGAAGAGCAGCGATAAGTTGATTCAGAGTATACAGTATGATACTGTTAGACAGAGTTGAATAAGTAACTTTGAAGCTACTTAGGAAGAAACAAACTGGAAAATCTGAGTGTCAAGGGGTTGCCTTGTACACTTTGTTCATATTTTAAACAGTACGAAACAGTTTGTATTCATCTGACTTGTGCACTGTGGTAGGCTGTAATGTGTGTCTGTACAGTATAGTATATAAGCAGGTTGTTGGGAATTTGTTTCGTAGGGTTGAATCCCCACATTGAGGCTCAGGAGACGTTAGACAAAATTGTTCATTGGATGCGACAACTACTCTCACTGAGCTGCAGAACGACGCCTGACAGCCTCACACACCTCATCAAGTATTTAATGCAAACTATGTTTCATGCATGGCTGTCTGCGTGTGCTGTATGTCTCTCTTTATGTGTGTGTGTTTGTGAGAGAGAGAGTGTAGTTGAACAACTCTTGATAAGAGCAATATACCGGCAGAAGATAGCAGTGCATCCTCTCACTCTGACACACACACACAGATGAGGCCTCCAGAGTTCAGCTGGCTCTGCCCATTGCCGTGGGCAGTGAGCCTTTGTGGGGCAGTGCATTGTGGGTATTGTTAGACATAAAGGCCATAAAGAGCGTGGAAGAAAGAGTAAGAAGATAAGAGGCAAAAATTGCGTGAGTGTGACAGATGTAAAAAGACAGAAGAAATGTACTTGTAAACCATGTGTGGCGTTGCAGTTTAATTTTTACTATTTATTTAAGTTCTTTATTGTCGTGAGCACAATAATTACAGGGAAGTGGGCATTGGCAAAGAAAATCTTGAAACTCAGGCTCACTCTAACAATGCTCAAACGATATGTAAGGAGAAACAAGTAAAAGTAAAAATAAGAAAAATGGAATATAATCTAAGACATGACGCACAAGTAAAACTGGAAATGATAATCTAGACATAAATAAAATAGTGCAGTTACAATACAGTAATAAAATATATATACACACACATAAATAAAATAGAATATAATACTGTGGTAGAAAATATACATACTGTTGTGGTGGTTAAACAGCTTGTGAACTGTAGTAAGTAAAGAAAAGGGGTTTACCCTAATCATTAGTAGAACAGTAGTAAGATAAATATATTGTGTATACTGTGTAGAATGAGCAGTAGTAATATATATATACACACTGAGATGTAAACAAATGTAAAGTGTATCAGTGCAGAAGTAAGGTGTTCAGTGGCGAGCTTGAGAGCTCAAGAGTTCAACAGTCAATGGCCTCTGGGATGAAGCTGTCCCTGAGCCTGGTGGTGCAGGACCGGATGCTACAACACCATCTGCCAGACAGTAGCAGGCAGGACAGTTTGTGACTGGGGTGATTGGAGTCTTTGATGATCCTATTGGCCTTTGTCCTGCATCACTGGGTGAGAAGTCCTCCATGGATGGCAGCTCCGTCCTGGTGATGTGCTGAGCAGTTTTCATCGCCCTCTGTAATGTCTAACGGTTGAGGGCGGTGCAACTGCCATACCAGGTGTCACAGTTGAAGCCAGGGATACGGGGGTTGGACCCAAACGCAGATGGAGGCAGGCAGGCAGCAGGATGAACTTTCAGAAGTTAAAAACAATCACATGCCAAAGACAACTGCAGGCAGGTTCGCAAGCATGCGCAGGTTACAATCCAGATAACACGTAAAGAAAAATCAGGTGTAACACAAGGAACAAAAAACAAGAAACAATGGATGAGGACTGGTATAAGTAAAGGAACTGATGAGGGAAGTGAAGAAAGGTGAGGTAAGAAGGAACAGGTGAAGACAATTAGAAAGGTGGGAAAACACACAAAGGCAGTGACAGAAAAGAGGAGAAGACTACTACAAAATAAAACGGGAAGTAGGGAAGTGAGAACCAAAGTGAAGTACTCTCTGTGATAAACTGTGAGGTTCTCCCTGTCGCTTCCTGTAGTCCTCAATCAGCTCCTTTGGTTTGCTGTAGGTCGTCTCATCGTCATTGGTGATCAGGCCGATGATGGTTGCAACGTCAACCAACTCAGTGATGGTGTTGGAGCTGTGGCAGTGGCCACACAGTCGTGCATGAAGAGGGAGTACATAAATGGGCTGAGCACGTAGCCCTGAGGGGCGTGTTGAGTGTCAGGGTGGAGGATGTGGTGTTGCCTGTCCACACAGCCTGGAGTCTGCCTGTCAGGAAATTCAGGATCCAGCCACACAGGGTGGGGTCGAGCCCCAGATCCATGAGATTCATGACGAGCTTGGAGGACACAATGATGTTGAATTTTGTAGTCAATGAACAGCATTCTCACGTACGTGTTCCTTTGGTCCAGGTGGGAGAGGGTTAGGGATATGGCATCGTCTCTTAAAATCTGCCAGCCACAATAAAAGCAGCCTTTCAGCCGTGAGGTCTTGGTCCTGTAGATAACTCCAATGCTTGGTTGGGATTGGTGTCTGGTGGAATGTACACTGCTGTGAGAATGACCAGTGTAAACCGATGTAAGGACAGCATCATGCTCTAAATTAGGAAAACAGTCCATATAACTGATCTCTACAGTTGAGCACCACTGGTTGTTAAACATGAAGCAGACACTTCCCACCATGCTCTTCTTATGTTATTGTTCACTCCTGGCAGTAGAGTCCCTCTGGAAAAAATGGCAGAGTCCAGGATCGAAGGATTGAGCCAAGAATCTGTGAAAACCGTAACGTTACAGTTCTTAGTGTCTCGTTGAAAAGCCATCCCGCTCCTGTGGTCATCCATCTTATTATGTAGTGAACGGACATTTCCCAGAAGAATACTTTCACGTTTTCTTGACCCAACCCCGACCCACGACCCCCGTTTCCTTTTCGAATTTCCAGGTATGGCATCAGGTAATCCCAGCCATGGTTAATCCCCACCGTACCTAGATCGTGGTAGAAAAGTGTTGTCCACCAACAATCTGATGTGCAGAAGTTGTTCTCTATCATACTGTAGGATTGGGCTTGCTTTGGCGAAAAAAATCTGAGATAAATAAAAAGATAAAACAAAACAAAAAAAAGTTTTTCTACTAGGGAAGGGATAATCTTTAAAAATTGTGTTTGTCCTAACAAGGCCACAGAAAATACTTGTTTCTGATTGGCTCTGTGGTGCCTGTAAAGTCAGACTAGCTGCTGGTTCATCAGAGGACATCTCACATTATGCAGCAAAAGTATGCCCTGGTTTTGACTTGAGTGACAGTTTTGCTTGTTTAAGCGCTCACACTGAAGGTCTGGCGAGTGCAAGAGCAGGAAGATGACAAAGCTCCATAATGACCCGCTGATCAGTGAATCCTGAATCATCGTGTGGGAAGGGGTCCTTAATACCAGGTTTCAGGGCAATTAAAAAAGAACAATCGTAATCAGAGAATGGTCTTGATTTGACCTTGTTTATAACTAATTACTAAACATAGAAATATTTAGAGTGAAGGACAAGAGAGACTGGCGATGTGAGAGACTGGATTAGGGACATAAGGAGTTGTAGTTGTAGTGGTTAACAAGTTAAGAGTTATCTAACTAGCACACATTTGCCAGCCAGCTAAGCAAACCTTGTCTGTCCTAGTTTGGCTATATGAGCTCATTTTGAGCAGTGAGCAATCATAGGTCTCAATTTATATGTAACAAGTTTAAATATTTTAGTATAATTATTATAATATATATTATTAACGATAGTAAACACTTTGATTTCTGTAGCATCTTTTATACACAAAATGCATGGCTGTAGACTCTTTGTCTTGAGAATTGAGATCCGTTTGAGTCAGAACTGGAGTCTGACCTTAAGTTCTTGAAGATCTGCTC
The DNA here is from genome assembly GCA_031216445.1 of Lateolabrax maculatus. Classification (NCBI taxonomy): domain Eukaryota; kingdom Metazoa; phylum Chordata; class Actinopteri; order Acropomatiformes; family Lateolabracidae; genus Lateolabrax; species Lateolabrax maculatus. The sequence goes on along the minus strand of CM062204.1, from coordinate 7,084,992 downwards.
TGCCAGGAGTGGATTGGACCAGGGAATGAACTGTGTTGCCACAGTGGTTTGGGCCACAGAGGAATCACTTGAAATGTACTGTGGTTAATCTGTAAATTTTCCCAGTGATAATTAAGCCGACTTAACAAAGCTCTAAAAACACGAAATGGACTTGTTTTCCAGTAGCCTCTTGAACATGATGACAAAGACCCTGTTAATGTAAAGTGATTGGAAGTGAATTTCAACCATTAAAATGACAGGTCATATGTAGGATGTCAATTGCATAATCACATGCGATGAAGTGGAAGAGTGGTCAGCCATTTCACAGCCTCTGCTGATTGCTGAGATGGCCCTGATTTGCATTGTCTTTCTGCTGGCCAGGGGTTCCTAATTTGTCCAACAGCTACAGGCGTCCCACTGAGCCAGGTGTCAACCCAAATGGCAAACATAATCAAATCCTCCAGGTGGTCTTATAACTCACATGTTACCACCTTCTTTATGCTTTTAGCCAAGCCCTCGGAAAATGTATTAAACAGCAGTCTCTACTGCCACAGTGGAGAACTCAGTTATTTAAACGACAGTAGTCCCTTATCGATGGTGTACAGCATGAAATCACAAACCATTCTTGCATCCAGTCATTGTGTTCCTCGACAGCTGTGGCTCACTTCAGAGCTGACCACACAGAGATAGCAAACAAAACATTCCATGTCTTGGAAAGGATTTGGATTGCTGGGCCTGAATGCTCAGACATGTTGTACTTGTACTCTCTTCGTATCCCATGGGGATGAGGAGAGTGGCCTCTAGTTCTTAAACCACTGACTTGCGAGTGGGGCAGGAGTCGCTGCAGCTGATATTAAGAGACTGGATGACTTTTCTTGTGCCGCCATGAGGTTGATATCAAGACAACTACTGCATGGATTGGCAAGAAATTTAGTAAACACATTCATAGTACCCAGAGGATGAATCCTCATGACCTTGGTAATCAGTGGGCTTTTCCTCTAGTGCCATCAGCGGGTCAAATTTTTATTTTACCAATACTTTGGTTTATGACAAAATACCTGCAAAACTAATGACATTCCCTTCAGACGCAGCAGCACATTGCGTTTAGAGCTGATATGTAGCATGCCAACGAGCTAAACTAAGACGGTGATCATGTTAAACATTATACCAGCTAAACATCAGGTTAACATTGTCACTATGAGCATGTTATCACATATACTGACATATAGACTCTTAGTCTTGTACCCCATACATTGAGAGATGTCCAAAAGATTCACAAACCTTTTCATTTGTTGCCAAGGAAAAAAAAAAAGAATTTGGCAATAAACTAAACTAAACTAAACTAAACCAAAACTATGCTCTGCTAAAAGTGAGCTGTTAGAGGAACAGCACAGAACAGATCAGCACACACCTCGATCTGGTCGATACACCAGCAGCAGCGTTGTTGTCTGTAAGGGGAACACGTTCTAAGTCTCAGCAAGGATTGAAGCTCCCACAGTTCATGTATCCCAGTGCACACAGCAAATAATGTATCAGCGATTAACTCAGAAAGATCTGACACAGGCTGAGTGCTTCCCACAGGCAGCAGACATTACAGTCAGCATGAAACTCTTCAAACACCTTGGACAGCTCCGGCTCTGCTGACGCATTCACAATCAGCACCTCGGACAGAGACACTGCAGTACAACCACGGTGCTGTACTTGAACAACAAAAGTGGCTGAAAAAGTAAATTATGTATATTGTCTGCCACAGTTGGAGGAATTTAAGTGTAAATCCATATCCAGCGTATGGAGCCAGTAGGGAACATGCATCAGGCCCAGTGGTAAGTTTCCTTTTAAGAATGAAGAAATACTTTGTGCTCCGTGCCTCCTGTTGAGTCCCCAGTTTGGCTTTTACTCCTGATGTGAACATAATTCAATACAAGTTTTATACAGGATTTTTCAAGTATTCAGGACTTACGGGCTTTTCCTGTCCATGTAATGCCCTAGAAAAGTAAGTCAATGATGTTTAAAAGCAGCAGGGTTCACCTCAACTGCATAAATGATTTCATTTTTAAACATCTATGTGGTTACAACTAGATCATTTATGGCCTCAGCAAACAGTGCTAAAAAGTTGGTTTACTCATCTGAAAGACATGTTTGACAGTGACAAGTACCTTAACAAATTGCTAACTCAATTTTATTTTCTAAATTTAAGAAAACATACATACCATACAACATTTCAGAAGGTTTTTTTTTACCATTACTGTATGTTAATAAATTGTTTAAATGTAGTTTAAATCACTTAAATCACTGTAAGTACAAGTTATCCAATAGTAAAATTACAATCACTGACAAAACAGTCTCAACAAAGTGTCAACTGGTAGCTGTTATGAGATTTTATTAATATCACATGTCATGCCATCTCACTGTCTCTGTGCTGTTAACTTGCCTTGCTGTTTGCAGTCACCTGATGCTATGTTGCTGTCGCCTGTCAGTCCTCATGTATCTGCATGCATGTTCTTTATTGTGGCTTTCCTTTTATTGTGTCAGAGTGATTTATGTATTTTATATTCTGCGTGTTTCTTATGCCTGTGCTTCTGCTTTGTATGTCCCAGTTAGTGTATAGAAATACAACATAATGTTGTGTTATTTAGTCCATATTTTAATTGACATTAATATTCCTCATTTCATTGCTTTGTATGTCTTCTATGTTCCTCTGTGTTGCATGTTTTAAAATACTACCTGAGAATGTAGTATAATGGAATGGTAGTTTTGTTTTTACTAACATTAATATTGATATTATTATAAATATATTTATATATTTTTTTTATTGTTCTGCATGCTTATAAATGATCTCAATAGCTTTGTAATTGTAATCTCATATTCTGTTTTTAGGGTGACTTTGTAACATCTGTCCAGGGACTTTCAGATGAAAGAAAAGCCTCTTGGGTTACTCTAGCACATTTACAGCAATGTTTATTAATGTGCACTGTCCCTGTTAAATAAACTATGAAAAAAAAAACATGACATCAATCACATGAATTTTATTGATAATGATATAGGAATTTATTGTGTTGGTTTATTGGAAATATGACTTCACCTAGTCATCTGGACTCCTGCATTTACTGCTATTTCTTCATCAAGGGCCACAAAGAAAATATGTCTTGTTTATTTTTTACTTTATTGTGTCATCTTTGATATTTTTATACTTTTATACTATAATTTAATGTCAATGCTTTTGCCCCCTTCCTCTCTCTCCTAGCAAACTTAGATGAAAAGTGACAGAGAAATTTACCTTTTCTGGGCTGCAAATTATTCCCATATCTTTGATTTTACTCTGCAAGACAAGAACACCGAACATTGTTGATGGTCACGCTGATCACTCACAAGGTCGGTAATGTCGTAAACAGGAGTCTTTGAAGAGATGAAACTGCTGGTAATTTATAGGCAGAGCTGTGCTGGCAAATTACTGTTTACAAGAAGTAATGAGTAAAGCAACACGATTTAAAATGAATGCCATCTTTTACAGCAAGTACTGACTAATATATTACCTTTTTATGGATGTCAAACTCAATACTTTAAATAAAAAAATACACCAGAAACAAAGAATAATATGAAGCCTTTGAATAGTGGAACATGTTTTCACATACAATAGTCACATACATGCACAAAATGTCCCTGTTTGTTTATCACGGGGCGTTACGGTTGGGGGAAGTGGGTGATGCTGAGGGGACGATGCCCAGTGGCGAGCCCTTCCCCCCCAGGGAGGGCTGAGTGCCTCTCTCTCTCCCGCCTGGAGCTTCATCATTTATAGAAGAGACAAAATAAAACAAACACAACAAAACGGCGTGAAGTCTGAGAGCTTCGGCTCTCACATTTACACTCTCTCACACATAGAGCGGGTAGCTGGAGATGCACACGGAGCGCAGTTTGTCCAACTCCTTGTTCCTGCCTCCCAGCATCCCTCAGCAAGCAGCAGTCAGGTGGAAACCCTCTATTAGACTAACAACAATTCTACACACTGTGTACGTGCGAGTCAGACAGGATGTAACTTAAATGGTGTGATTAGCCAGGTTATTAAGGCTAAATTTACTCTAAATGTTCTGCGTCTATTTCTGCACCTGGAAGTACATTGATTAGCAGGCCGCAATTAGCAGAAGCATAGCCCTGCAGAACTATTCCTGTGTGTGTGAGAGAACGAGAAAGAGAGGAGGTGAGGCAGGGACTAGTTGTCATCAGTCACACATGACATCCTTCCACTGTGTGCCTATTGGAGCTTTGAAGCTTTCTACCAGAGAAGCCATGTTGCCTTTGTTGCTCAACTGACAGAGACTGCGTTGTCAATCAGACATCATCTGTCAGTGTTTACTGAAGCCAGCGGAGAGTCCACCATCACCACTGTGAAAGGAGCTGTTTAGTCTGGATATTTAAAGGGTACTCCAGTGATTTAAATATTTCACTCCCATAAAGTCTGGGGCCTCACAAGGCAGAGATTAAAGAAAAAGAAAGGATTGTTAAAACTGAAAGCAGCAGAGAGAGCTGTGTGCAGTCACCTGGGGCTACTAATCTTGTCTGCAGTTATAAATGTAGGCAGGTCAAATATTAAGGCGACCCAAAAGTTTTCATATCCCTAACACCGCTTCCATATACAGAAAGTGAACGAACTGGCTGACGGAGCGCCAAAAATGGTTCAGATATAATATGAGTGATGTTGCAGTGTAAGGAGAGAATGACATTTTTTGCCTCTGCTAATGAGTGAGTGTCTATTATTTCAGACTTAAACTTCTCTAAACATTTTAGCAATATCATCAGATCAGCTATTGGTCAAATCAGGAGTATTGCCAAGTTTAGATCATTTCGTTCAGTGATGCACAAACTGTCATTCATGCTTTTGTCTGTAGTCTGTAGTAATGTAGATTACTGTAACTCGTTATTTGCCGGTCTGCCCCAGAAATCAATCCAACTTGTACAAAATACCCCACTAGGGTTGAGCACATTTCCCCTATTCTTGCCTCATTGCACTAGCTACCTGTAGTGTTCAGAAGTGATTTCAAAATTGTATTACTTGTTTTTAAATCACTGGGCAGCCTTGCACATTCTTAGATTGTTGAACTTCTCACCCGTTACATCCCTGCTCGCTACTCTCAGATCTGCAGACCAGCTGTTGTCCTCAGTCCGCAGGGCAAGGCTTGAGACTGTGGGTAGTAGGGCATGTAAGGGCCCCACAAAACAATTTTGGAGCAACCTTCCTTTGGGAATCAGACAAGCTTCCTCAGTGTCCTCTTTTCAAAGCTCATACTTATAAGCCATCAAAACTGCAGTTAAATGTTAGAAAGTCATTCAACAAAGCAATTCAATTATGACTGGACCACACATCATTAATAAAAGACTTATTGACCATAACTTACAACTTGTAAGCCATTTATTAAAAGAGAACTCCACTGATTCTCCACATCAAAGTCTGTCTACAGGTCTTGGAGAGCACTACTGCATATGTGAAAAAAGTTGTATAAAGCCTTTTGCCGCTCCAGAGGGAGCTGAGTGAAACCTGACAAATTGCCTCAAATGATTTCAGTTGAGTCAGTGTCAGCTGAAGACTACAAGTTTGAAAATTAAATAAATTTAGTTGGGAAGTGAGTTTGCTTGAAACTAGCTGCTCCAGGCTCCATTAGCAGCTACTAACATAACTGACCTGAATTTCCAGCTGAACGGTTGGCAGTCAGGTTGCATTGTGGGTAATGTAGGCAAAAGGTTTTGAGAAGGAATAAATAAGACAATATATCTGGTTCTGCTGCATTTGCTGATAGATAAATAGATAGATAGATAGATAGATAGATAGATAGATAGATAGATAGATAGATAGATAGATAGATAGATAGATAGATAAACAATACTGGCTTAAAAAACCCTAGACTTGATACACTGAGTATACGGCTGTGCTGTCAATCAAACATCATCTGTCAGCATTGACTTAAACCTGCAGAAAGTCCACCATCAGAGCTGTGAAAGGAGCCGCTTCGCCCTGATTCAGACGCCCAGAACAAAACGTCTTCTTTGACTATAAATCAGCGCTGAAAGCAAAATCAAATTCAAAACTGCGCAGCCCTCCCACCCTTCTTTCCATGCTGGATGGATGACTTTGACGGTAAAATGCTGTCAATCCCCATCAAATCAATATGAACATGGAGTTACACACACACACACACACAAACACACACTGGCTTGAATGTCAACATGTTGAGAAAAAATTGAAACTGTTTTTTTTTTCTTTTCCTCAAGCTCACAATACCCAGAGAAAATGGGAAAACATTTTCACGCTGAAACACACACACACACAAACACACACTCACTCTTTTACACAAAGTGAGTGCTGACCGCTGGAGGCTGAGAATAGATGTTCCAAGTTGGATGCAGTTGATGTAACTATTATTTCTCCTCTCTTTCTGCTCTACTCTCCCTTGGTTCATGTTACACCTATCTCGTCTTCTCTCCCTCCTCCTCCTCTGCTGCTGCTCTCTCATTTCTCTCTATTCATCTCCTCTCTTTCTCACTCTTCTTCCTCCCCTTTCCTCCCCTCTGACTAGGCTCAACTCACTCCAGTATTTTTAGTATTTGTGAGTAGGCGTCGCCAGGTCCTTATGAATTTTCATGGGTTTGTTTAGTGTGTAGGCTGACACGCTGCTCTCTCTCTCTCTCTCCCCCTCTTCTTCTATCTATCTAGCTCTCACACATACAATCACAACAGTTTAAGAACACAGTGTACATGCAAACACACACACGTGTTAAGTGTGTAGGCTGGCTGCTGGTTAATGAGGATGTTTGAAGTCTTGGGAGAGCCAACAGCCTACAGCGGGCCTGTCAAAATCAGCACTATCACCCTCATCGCCCTCCATCATCCTCTGCTCTGTCTCTTTTTTCTCTGACTTATGCTTCTTGTTTTCCACCGGACTCGTCTCCAGCCGCGGGGTTGCTCAGATGGAGACGTTCTTAATCCAGGAAATTAATTATCTTAATTTATCTGCTTAATCTCACACCCCTACGTTTTGGCTGCATGTTGTAGAACGCCCAATCTGATGTGTGTGTAGCCTTGGGATTACGTCTAGTATCTAGGAATATGCACATGTATGAATGTGCGGTATGAGTGCGTTATGGGTTGTATGTTACTGCAGGGGTACAAGGAACATGTATTCTGCTCCTGTGTGTTACAGTAATTACATTAAGGCCTTACATGTGGGGCGGCTCGATTCTATTAATTAAATAAGAGGCAGTGGCTTGTATGTGTGTTGTTACTCCGTCCATTAGATATGAGCATATGGATCACGTCAGGAAGAATTAGGCCGCTGTGGTCCTCACACCCTGTCTCAGAGGAATTGACAGACAGATGAACACACATGCATATGCACATAATCACACACTCTTGTACGCACAAACAGGTGTATGGGCCTGTGTTAATAATCCATGGTGTGTTTTGTGATGTTTTCCATGTGAGCTATTTTAAAGAAAGTCTGGACGGCTGCAGTGGGACTCCTCGCCTCTTTGTTCCCCTCTCTCCTCCTTCCTCCTTCTCCTCTGGCTGCAGCTGGTCTATGGCTTGTGACAGATCCTCCAGCCTCGGTGTGTGCTGATTTGCAGCATGCAAAAGTGTTTGTGTGTGTGTTTGTCTGTGTGCGCCTCTCTGCTCCCCTCTCCTGTCCCACTTCAGTCCAGATTAGAGCGTCCGTCTCCTGAGGGAGACAAAAATATAAAAATAAAGCTTTTTACCAGAACACTGATCTAAACACACACACACACACACACACACACACACACATATACACATTTTGCACATACGCACACACTCAAGCTAAGGTTGCATTATGAAAGCCTACGGAGAGTGGGGCAGAGAGAGCTCTTTTGCAGCAGAATCCCAAAAAGCCCTTTTCTCTGAATAGTAAGCAAACGGCAGATATAGTGGATAGATAGATAGATATAGGCCTACACTTTCTAATAAGGCATTCTTTATGAATAATTTATAAAGTGTAGCCTATTAAATAGCTTTATAGATCAGTAATAAAAAGCCATTAATAAAAACAACTTTCGGGTTGCCAGGTTGTGAACGTTCCCACTCGCTGTTGTTTATCCGCCTCCATTCTGCTTTATTTGTTTAGCTGGAGCCTTAATACGATCACCTCCAATGGACGGATTCCCCACTTACCTTCTGAACAGGTTTAAGAGTCCACAGCCATGGTCTAATACTCACAATTAGCAGGTTTAATGTTTACAATGTTCACCATCTTACTTTAGTATATTAGCATGCTGACTTTTGCTGATTAGCACTAAAGATAAAGTACAACTGAGGCTGACGGGACTGTCAGTAGTTTTGCCCCGATGATGCCTCTGGATGAAAAGTTTGACATTTCAATCAAAACCACAAGTGTCAACCTTGTGGAGATGCTAGAGTGAAAGTCTGGAAATCTCCTGTCGGTAGGATTCATCCTCTGGGGACCATGAATGTCAATGAAATTACATGGCAATCCATCAAACAGTTGTTGAGATATTTCAGTCGGAACCAAAGTAGTGGACGGACCAACTAACAGACCCACATCCCTAGAGCCAAGCGGTTAAAGACATAGCATCTAGACCAGAATTGATTCATGGAAACAGTCGTCTGACCAAATAATCTTGAGTCAAGGTCTATAGACTAGCTTTTTCCATAACCTTCAGCCCTATTTCCTGGTCCTCGTCAGTGGATCGACTGTGAGATGGGGTTGAAAACTCTGGGAAAAGCTTTTGAGTCGACCGTGAGTCAAGACTATTTAGTTAACAACAACCTGAAAATTATTATTATTAATGGATTATTCCTGTTTTATAAATTAATTTATTATGAATCATTAATACATTCATTACAAATTCAAAAACACCTTGTTTAGGGGTTTGTTTCTACTTAAAGGGTTTTTACATTGCAAATAACGGCTAATAAAGAATTTATCAACTTTTGATAGATCGATAATAGCCTGACCCGACAGACTTTTTTTGGCTTTTCCAAACTCAAGGCAGGTATCGTACACACTGCTTCAGATCCATTTTTTGTCTACATTCTTGTTCCTGGAAGTCGGTCACTAACACCTCCTTCCCGATAACATCACACAGGTCCTGAAAGACGGCAAGCTATGATTGGTCAGGGACCAACGTGTAATTTGTCATGTCTCTTGGCAAAGTCACAGCAAGAATTTATGCCTCTATGACCTGACACAACGACGACCTTAACAGACAAAAACCTGAACCTCACTAATTATCACGTTATATCCTGTTTGATTATCTGTAAAGTGTAAAAAACAACAATCTGTGATTTGTATGCTAAACTAATCTAAGCTCAGCCAAACTCTCCAGGCTTTAGCTTCATATTTACTGTATGGACATGAAAGTGGTATTGAGCTTCTCATGTATCTCATGGCAAAAAGTCATATTTCCAAAAAATGTCGGAATTTTCCAGCCTCACCGTTGTCCTTATGAATGGCTTATTACTAATCTATTATGCATTAATTACTGTTTTATTAACGATTGATAGATTGAAAGACATATAACAAAGATTAATCAACAAGACCCAGACAAGTAGAAAAATGTAACCTTTACTTATTTACAGATTGTACAGAGGTACTGAGTGACAAGGTAGTATTTACAACACAACTAGTAGCTTAGAAACCCCTGAACTTATACACAAGTGAGATACACAGCAAGGAGACCCAGAGGACTACACACCGAGGTACTCCCTCCACCCAGTACGGTTTACAATATGTGTACACATGGGCCAAACTTAGAACTGTGCTGAGCCTGGGAACATCTTCCACATGTTCCTCGACGGCGGCTGGCGTTGTGCAGGAGCCAGATGGGTGCCATACTGGTGTCAACGCAGGCCGGGAGTCAGAGTGTTCAAGCATCCAGGGCTCGAGTCAGACGTGGTGCACCAACCAGGGTGGAGGGGGACGGTGGCACATGTAGCCCAGTAGGTTGACTCAGGGAGAACTCAGGTGTTGCAGCAAAATAGGTACCCACCAGAAACACAAGCACGTCATGCAATTTAAAAAAATCTAAAAATTCAAATAAAAGGTTGGTGTAAAAATCTCTGTGATGGTGGACATACAAAACTCATTCTACGTGCTTTCTCAACCACAACAGTACAGACGCAACATGTTTGTGTGCATGTGTGTGTGCGTGTGTGTTTGTGTGTGTGTGTGTGTAACTGTATTTATTATATGAGTAAGAGCCAGGTCAAATGTTATGTGTGGGACGAAGGGAAGAGAGTACAGAAAAGTACACACACACACGCACACAAAAACACACACACACCACAAACAATCTCTTGATACACATATCATCCTCTGTCTTATATAAATGCCTGCATGGTGTAAAACACAAACACACACACACACACACACACACACACACACCCTCTCTCTCTCACACACACACACACACACACACACACAGGCACACACACACTCGATCACACTCAGAGGTGAAACAGCACAGACTCGTAGTGGAAGAGAACTATGTGGGTGGGAGGGGGTTTGTATTAACCACACAGGCTGAACTATCATTATTCATTGAGTGTGATTTAGATGAGAGACCCAGCTACGTGTTGCTAGTTAACTGGTTAGCTGACTGGGATATTTAACTAGTCTCTTAAACCAGCAGTGAGGAATATACAGTGAGGTCCCAACCAACAACACACCAGAGGAAAAAAAAAAAAAAAATCACACAAGAATCTAAAACATGCCAGTCTTTTTTTTTTTTTTTTTAAGAAGCAGAATAAAAAGCCACGTTGTTATTGAAATGAACTCAACACTTAATACCATTCAAATCAAACAAATGAAATCAGTTTCTAACATTTAAAACAAAGATTTCTCTGTACAGAAGTATAATATTGCAACCTGATATTGTGCATATAACTCACACACCAAACCAAAAGAGGGGCAGTGTTCACCATTCAAAAGGTGCGTTTTTTTAATCAAACTGTCTTGCATTCTTTGCAGCCATATATATAGGTGTGTGTGTGTGTGTGTGTGTGTGTGTATGTGTGTGTGTGTGTATGTCAGAGAGAATAGAGAATAGAAAGAAAGAGAATAGAGACAGACGCTCAGCTAATGGCATATCAAGTCCTTTTTCCATCAAAATCGTTGTGCTCAAAAATCAATGCCCCTACTCAGTAGATTATGGATCTCTAGAACACTCATACACACATTGCCAGCTCGTCAAGTGTGTACGTGTGTGTGTGTGTGTGTGTGTGTGTGTGTGTGTGTGTGTGTGTGTGTGAGAGAGAGAGTGTTGCCTCTGTAACGAGTCACTCTGCAAACTCTCTGCTTTGCCACGTGACTCCCTCTGCTGAAACACAAGCGCTGTGTTCTCGCCAACGGAGAGCCACACAAGTACCAGCTACTCTGACGCTCGTCCAGGAGTATTAATTTGATGAGTAAATCTGCAACAGCGATGCACTCAGCCTCTAAATTCACTACGGAAATATTAAAATGGGGCTTGAGTTCTTTTGTTCAACATGTAAAGTTATTAGAAAAAAGTACTGTATCCTACGAGAGCCGGTGTTGAATTTGATTAATTCTTACGACTACTGATATTAAGTGATTTCCAACAATATGTTGAGTTTAAAACACCACGACTGAACTTTATTCTGCTGATACTCAATCTACTCAATATAAGGAAGCAGGGAAGGAGCAAAAAGGCAAAGGAGTAATTAAGAGTATAAACAAAAGCTGATGAAGGGAGAAGGAAAGGCTGGAAGGAGGGATGAGCACAGTAAGAGTTATAAAAAGAAGAGAAAGATTAAGAGTTGGTGTTGTGTATACTGTATGATGCCGTACCCATTATCTAACACTGTAAAACTTCTGACCTCACAATGGAAACTGACAAAACTGTGCCCTTAACAGTGCCCTAAAACCCAATGTCAAAGAGAAATAAGAGAAAAGAAAACATCTATCCAGCGAATGATTGAGAATATTCATATTTTTCAGTATAAAAGTGTTTTTGGTCAAACGTCTGTGTTAGGTGGCAGGGTATAAAATCTACAAAGTGCACAAAGAGAAGCTATCTCATAGCTTCAACACACACACCCACCCTAAACTACTATCCTAGACTACTGCGTATGTGCATGTGTGTGTGTATGTGCGTATATGTGTGTGCATGTGTGTGCATATATGACCCTGTATAGGAGTTTAACTGTAACACAGGGCGGTAGGAAGCATGCAGTATGACCTGAAGGCTAGCTAAGAGAGGAAGCAAGGATGCTATGCTGTATGTCTCTCGATCTCGAAACACTAGAACACACACGCTCGTCCTGATAGGCTTTACTGGCGGCCATGTTTGGTCCACTTTTTGGAATGTTCAATTAACTGACATCAACAATAACAAACAGTCGGTAGTTTTTACTTCCTCCTAAAAACAGACACAGTGTTTGTGTGTGTGTTCGAGTGTTTGTACATATGCGGGCAGGAGCTGATGCACAGACCTGTGTCCTGCTGACCAGCTCCCCGCCTCCCAGTCAAGTTTATTACAAAGATAGTAATTTCCATTCAAGTCAAGGATTACTCTAGTGTAATTTACTACTCTTTAAGCCATGCTGGCAGTGCAGTTTGGAGGCTCAGACAACATATAGGTTGACTGCTGAAATCATAGTGCAACAGGAGAGTCCTGGAGAGGGGCAGGTGGGTTTAGGTGAAGCGTGTGTGTGTGTGTGTGTGTGTGTGTGTGTGTGTGTGCGTGATATCTCAGAAAGAAAGGGGTTTTTTTCTGTGTCCCCTTCATCTCCAAGAGGCTGGTGAGAGGGCGGGACAAGTCGGCTCGTCTTCCAAACACACCGTTGTATCCTCCATCAGATCCCACTGTTGGGGTTTGACTCCGTGTACAGTGTCCCTCTTATTCCACCAGGAATTATATCTGTCTTGTCAGACGTATTGTCAGCTTGGGCCTCGTTGCCCACAGCTTGAGGCTAGTACACACACTGACACTCACACACGTTCTTCATCTTGTATTTAGCCTCCAGGTGTCCCTGTGGCCCTAAACCCTGCCCTATAGAGGGTGTGATAAAGAAACAATGATTTATTTACTCAGCATCACCATTAACATTTTAGTCCAGAGCAGGCCATCCCGTCGTCCGCCTGTGTGTGTGTCTGCGTGTGAGTTCGTGTATATGTGCTTAGAATCAGAGCTGCCTGGTCCGGTCACACACACCTCTGTCTTGCATGCGTGTGTGTTAGTGTGTTTCAGTGAGAGTAAGCGTGTTGCGTGTGACTCTCAGACGTCAGACTCGATGCTGGGCATGCGGCGGTAAAGCCGGGGCCTGTTGCCGCCTGCGCTCGAGGCTCGCGGCGCTGTCACATAGCTCATTGGCTGAGAGGCAGCAGGTGGGACCATGTAGGCCACCACAGGGGGCTCCTGCTGAGGGTAGAACACCTGTTGGTCGACATGGCCGCCATGCTGGTTGTTGTGATGGCTGCCATGGTTACCGAGGGTCAGCGACAGCGGCATTCGCTGCTTATAGAGCTCGTGGGTGGAACTTCTCTGTGGCATGCGTGAGACAGCCTGGGGGGCGGGATCTCGTTGTGTCGTGCCAGGGGCTGACTGGAGGAAAGGGTTATGAGAGGGGCGGTCGGGGAAAAGACTCTTTGAGCGCCGGGGGAGAGGCATAGGGGCGTCCAGACTGTGGTGGTGGGAGGGCGACGGAGAGGGAGGGCTGCGGCTGCTGAACGGACGATCAGAGCGCATTGTGAGGACATTAGCATAGGCCCCCTCGTCCAGGGTCAGCTCCCTCTCTCTATCTCTGTCAGGCAGGCTCAGCCCCCGCAGGTGGGTGTGCTGCTGCAACTGCCGCTCGGGAACGCCGTCCGGAAGCACGTTCTCATAGGAGTGCTGACGACTCAGCTGAAGGTGCTGGGCCGACGGGGAGGCGGGGAGAGGAGATGGGGAGGAAGGGGAGGGCTCGAAGTGGCTGACTAGCCCGTCCCCTTCGCCCACCAGGCCTAGCTCGCTCTGGGGAAGGTAGTGTGTAAACATGTCCCCGCTGTGTGGGTGAGTGTGTGTGTGGGAGTAGTGTGAGTGCAGGTGGTCTTCGCTGATGTCGTACAGGTTTCCGAGGTGGGCGCAGGCATCACAGCGAGCCTGTGGTGAGCGGACGGTGTAAAGGCCGGAGAAACCGGTCAGCTTGGTCAGGCAGGAGCGACAGTGGCCGGGCCTGACGCCTTGCGTCCCCGTTACTGCACCTTGAGCATCGAATGAACCTCCGGCTTTGTCCTTTACACTGGAGGGAGAGAGAATGAAACTGATTATACACAAAAAAAAAAAAACTGTAAAAGCATTTGAAACATGGTCATGGTGTTCATTTTTCTGTTCAACACCATACCTGCTGTGTGTGTAGGTGCTGTATTTTTTGTCCTTCAGGGAGTGCAGGTCAGCCTCAGCGCTGTGACTGTGGTGCAGCAAGCTGGCACTCAGCTGCAAAATGGGTGCGTCCTGGTGTGAGTATGTGCTGTCAGGTGGAAATAGGTCAGGGGGGTAACTGTGGTCATCACCTCCCCCCTGGCTGTCTCGCTGGTAGGGGGGAGCGGAGTGGAGACTGGCCTGGTCTGAGTCAATAGAGTAGATCTTGGATCCTCCGCCCCCGCCTCCCCCTCCTCCTCCCCCACCCCTCTTCCTCAGCTGATTGATAGGCTTGAATCCGCCCCTCGCCCCCATGGAATCAGAATCTTTGTGTGATGGCGGCCGGCTGGAGCACTCTGAGATGTCAGAGTGAGGCGGCTCTTCAGGCAGGTAGCGCTGGCTCTTCATTGGTGGAGGTCCCGGTCCAGATGCCGGGGTGGGGCTCGGGCCAGGGCCTGGAGACACGACAGTGGGCTGGGTCTTCAATGTCTCCACACTTTTCTTCCACAGGGCTCGAGGTTTTGACGCAGAGCCGGCCGCCCCGGTGAGGCGGGTCTTGCCGTTGTCATTGGTGATTGACAGCTGGGGCTTGTTGGGGCTGGTCTGAAGGGTGGGGGCTTTTTGTTGCACGGGAAACGGTGCAGCATTGTTAAGGAGGTTTTTGTGTCGCCCGGACAATGACAGGAAACCCTGTGGACCGGCGGCGTTGCTATAGAGACCAGGACCCTTCGTGGGCAGACTATGGAGTGAGTTACCTAGGAGACAAGGAGAGATGCACCTCAGACAGCAGATACAATAGATGGACGTTTGGATGGATGCTCAGCCAGTTAGCTGATACATTATCTACTGTCCTGGCATGCTGTGTGCGCCATCTAATGTGTTTCTAATCATGAGGCGAGCTTATACATGGCAGTCAATCCGATTACAGTCTGGAGTCCACAACAAGGGGAAGGGAGTCACCTTTAGATCTGCATACGTAGACTGTATAGAAAAGTCAAGGTAACCTCTGTACGTGTGTGCAATGTTATCACAAGTGCCATGATTACCTGCTCTGTGAGGGTAGAATCTATGAATTTTGTTATGAATGTAACTCAAAATATACTCCATAAAGTGTGAGAGAGTCATATTACCTTTCCCCGTCATCACATCTAGGATGCTAGGCTGCACGACGACAGTGTTGCGTTTGGGGGAAGTCAAAGCCATGGACTTGGCAGACTTGAGCAGATGCAGCATGTTGGCTTGAGGACTGAAGTCCAGCTCAGGATTCTTCTTCTTCATATCTATATGAACGCCATGGATACAGCTCCATATACCCTGAGAGAGGGAGAGGAGGGGAAAGACAAGGAGAAGAGAGAGATAAGAGATAATAGAAGAACTAATTCCCGACCCAATGACTTCACAAAAAGTTCAAACATGCACAATACTAATTTCCTTGCATGGTAAATTAAAAGAGACCTCCGCATCCTTTCCTCCAGTGTGTTCACTGAAAAACCTTAACCTCATTTTGTTTTGTAATGTGGCTAGAAGAGATAATCGCCACTTTTTTAGATGAACTGCTCTGAGAGGCGCCTAGAAAATTAAATTTAGGTGATGATGTCAGTGGAGGGGGCCTTTGAGTGCAAGGAGATGTTCTTGCTGGAGCCACTTAACCTCCAGTATCGCTGCTCTAACGGCAGGCGCACACGGAGAGACAGACAGACACAAACTCACACACATTGCACTCTTTTTGTAAAACACTTAATGTGTAAAATGCTGCTCGTCTGGAATAAAAGCCCTGCCTAACACAGAGACATGACATATGAATAATGAAAGAACGGTCCGTCTGGATGTGCCCATTTCTGTTTTGTGTGTGTATATTTAGGTGTGTGTGTGTATGCATCTGTCTATCTGTCTGCCTGTGTGCGAGTGTGTGGTCAGCTCTGTCCCTCACCTCACCGCACTTGTATATGTGAAACCATTTTCAAGTTTGATAGGTTAGACTTGTTTATGTGTGTGTGGGTGAAAGCCAGATACAGACAGCGAGCTTTGGGTGCATCTGTACGAGAGTGTGTCCACATCATCCTCTTAGCTGTTTGATTCCTCCATCATATGCGCAGCAGTAAATTCATCCATACCTCAGTTGGGGTCTATAATCACACTCTCACCCTCTTTCCTCTTTTATCACACACATACAAACCCAGATTACTTCTATATCTTAGAAGCAACTATTGTGTGTATTTCAGATATATGACTCACTAATACACACACACACATCCATAGATTTCTATTTTTCTCTTAATTATAACAATCATGTGACTTTCAAACACATTTCAGGCATTCACACGACTTAAGGTCCTGTTTTCACATCCATGTTGGCATTTTAAGCGCATCTGAGGAACCATGAAGATTAGGCAAATCAGACAGATAGAGGATTAAAAATCGACTGCTTTGTTTGAGGTGCAATTTATGCACATAACAAGACGGCAACAGAGTAATTGTTTTTGTAATGTACTGTGTGATGTATGAATTGATGTTGTTAAACACCACAAAGGCTCGACGGCTGTCTTCAAAGTCGCAATAATGTGCAGGGTGTTTTTTTTCTGCTTCAGTATGAAACTGGATTGAAACAATTTGCAAATACAGTTAAGTTTTGTTTCTCTTGATGATTCTCTGTGTGTTTAGCCCACACTCTCTTTATCTCACTCTCTCTTAGAGAAGTATGCAAAGCCGGCTTTTACTGTCTAAACGTCAATAACATTACAAGAAATTCCCATCCCGAGTCCTGATATTGATATCGCAACAACTAACGCTTTCGTACATTCTGAATCAATGCTGTACATCAGCTGTTGCACTCTTGAGGATGGTGTTTGATCAGTAAGCGGCATTCAGCGCTGCAAATTATAACGGCAACATCTGAAAGTACTACCTCAGAAGGAGAGGGGGGCAAAAACTGCTACCCAGGAACCAGAACTGGACCATGTTCCTGCTGTCAAAATGGAGGTAAAGTTCACAGGAAAGGTTGCTGCAGGGGAGAAGGGTTATCTGATACATTTCCTTGTCCTCACCCTGCTGATAGTGAAGAGCAGCCCGGGCCTCCCAGAGCAGACGCCGGTGAAGCAGTATCTCAGCCTCCAGTAGAAAAGGTGTTCGGAGATGAAGGTGAGGATGGAGAGGCCCATGGCTGTGGCCAGCATGTAGAAGACGCCCGCCATGTTGTCCACGTCCAGCTGGCTGGACATCACCTCGTTCTTCTCATTGTGGCAGATTCCAGTCAGCCACTGGGCCTCCAGCTCCTCCATCTCACCTGTTGGAAAGGTAGAGAAAAAGGCAGAGTGAAGGTTTAAGATGGCAACAGGTATGGGTGAGGAACGAAGGGAAAGAAATAGAAGGAGGGAGAGAGAAAAAGAGAGGGAGGGGATGGGCGGTAGAGGGAATACGAGAGAAGTGGTGGGAAAAAGGGTGTATCATTGTGAGGGAAAATGGAGTGGAGAAGGGAGGAGGGGAGAGAGGTGAAGTGGTAAACAGATCGTAATGGAAAGGAGGCAGGAGTGAAAAAAGGGTTGTGGGAGGAGGGGGAGGAATTGATAGTGATGGAGTGATAAGGAAAGATAGGAGGAATTATTACCAGACTGAATGTGTTTGTGTGTCACATGCGCATGCGGGTGTTTGCCCTGAATAAAAAGGCCGGGTGTGAAGCAAAGCACTTTAGTGGTTTCAGCAGTTTGATTTCTGTCTGGCTCATTCTCTTTCTTCCATTCGCACCATCTCACAGCTTATTATACAGAACAATCTGGAGGAGTAAACATTACAGGACATGGTGGGCACACACACACATACACACACACAAACCCACACAGAGTAATGATGATGAAATGGTGTGTTAAGACTAGCCCCTGATAGCTTTCTGACAGAGGAAAGGAGGAGAGAGGGAGAGTGTTGGGGGAGGGGGAGCAGGAGGAAGGAGTGGAGGCTGAGCAATGGCACAACTGTAATAACACTGAAGGCCTGGAAAAAATGTGAACACTTAAACTTCAATGCAATGTGACTGAAAAGTGTGGACGTGTGCGAGCGCCTCACCATCTCCTATGATGCCCAGTATGGCCAGATCAACCAGGCGTTTCCAGTAGGATCCTTTCTGCAAGGCGATACCGTAACCTGTGGTGGCAAAGATGTAACCGCTGCCGATGGTGACCAGCTTGCAGCCGTCGTCTCTGCCCGCCATGTAGTTCAGCACAGCAGCATCGTAAATGAAAGCATCCAGTTTTCTGTAAGAGAACCACACGTTCTGGATTAACCAGTAGACCAGGGGTTTCTCCAGGCTGTGGGTTGGGGCCCCTCAAGGGGTCACATGAAAAATCGAAATGGTCGTGACATGAAAGGATAGAATTAAAAAAAAAAAAAACATATTTCAGCTATACAAATTAGGCCAAAAAATAGTCCTGCCCTTTTTACACTTGTTTTATAACAAGGACAACTCTGGGGCTGTCTTATCTAAAGAAATAGTTCAAATTTTGGAAATACACTTATTCACTTTCTTGCCAAGAGTTAGATGAGAATATTGATACCACTCCGTCTGTTAAATATGAAACTAAAGCCAGGAGACAGTTAGCTTTGCATGCAAACCACACCGTGTCCTTTTCACACTTCGGTTCTTAAACAGATTAAACAAACAAGATATAACATGTTAATTACCGATCTTAAGAGCTGCTGGTAGTTGGATTTTGTTACAGATTTTTGGCAAGCTTAAAGAGATTAGTTTTTTCCAGACTTGCTATAATTTCTGCTTTTTTTTCTAGTGAATTACTTGATACTTCTATTTTGAAAAACCCTTTGAATTAAATAATATAGGGAGAAAAAAACCCTGACTCACCCTGAACCTTGACAACTCACACATCGCTCACAAGCAAAGAGGTGGGGAACTAATGCTTTAAACGGTCGTAAATGGAGGGACTTCTAAGATACTTCTAATAATACATTAAGAGTGCAACAACTAATGAAGGGACATATTCTCACTCGTGTCTCTATATGGCTGTAAATGTAAATCCATTTCCATTGAAAAAGCTTATCAATTCCATCAAATATAAATAATTGTAATGTTTTTGGGGTTTGTCTTAATTTGATGTTAAAAGAAGACAATGTGGAATTTGATCCATCAGGCTCAGTACTTACGACCAAAACGCTGCTAAATTTTCACAACTGAGCCTAATGTACATACAATGTTGTGACAGTAACAACGTTTCTCAGATCGATGAACAAACCAGTTGGCTTATTCACAATGCTCTGTTTTCTTGGAGCTGAAATTTGCAGCTTGGACTCGGGCTCTGGCTCAGAGTACTCTCCGGTGTGCATGCTGGTACAGTAAATATTCACACACACGAGGATGTCTTTGTTCGCACTAAGCTATAATCTTTTACCCGCAGGTTTTGTCATTATTCTGACATGACAAGCTGAATTCAAACTAAGGGGCCACAGTTTGCATCTGACGTGACAATCCCCCGATGTGAGCCTGATACATCTGAGCTCAGCAAAAACAAAAGCTTGATGTATGACTGTTAACCAAGCACAATGAAACAAGGATCCGATATCGCCAGCCTATATAGCAGCAGAAACCTCCCCAAAAAAAGGTTTTATATAACCCCATGAATACAACCTGGTGCTTATCAACCCCCATGGGGCCCTCCATGTTAGATATGTATGCATTAATATAAAGCACTTTGAATTGAACTTTTCATCAGAAGGCATATGTTAAGAGCAGTCATTGAGTATCTGTTGTTTCAACAGTCTGTTGAATATTCATTCATTGAAGGGCATGCAGCATTTGAAAACAATGTACTGTAGATTCTTTAAAGTAGAGAGCAATTTAAATGTGTTTTTTGTGTCACAGCCTATTTCACGACTGAAATTTTGACTAGAACTTCAAAGTGTTTACATTTCCTTCTGTCTTAAAAAAACAATTTTGCTGAAGAATTGAATCAAACACTGATGAGTCTGCTAAACACATTAATTATACAGTTTTGATGTTGTATAAACAATGCCTCACATGAAATATAAGAAACAAACCGTATCTATTTGATATGCAGTCTCAATAAAGTAAATGCAGAGAGGGAAACGCAAAAAGTAGAATTATATTTGGAGAAAAGCCCCTAAAGATCAAAGCACACAAAACTAATGAACAAATAAAAGCACTGCAGCCATCCTTCCATTAGTGTGTGTTTAGGAGGAAGAATAAAGGTAGCAAACTCCAGAACAAATTATACTCTCCCTGTTTTGGCAGCTCCCTCTTTCCAGCAGCAACGAGACTCAATAATGAGCACTTGCAAACAGCGTCTGCATTTTACCGGCAGTGACAGAAACACTCAGCACAGTTACTGCAGCATTTCAGCATGAGCTGGTGCTGGGCCCCATGGGGCCGGGTTTCTGTGTGATGCAATGTCTTTTTTTGTTTGTTTTCACATGTTCTTAAGCTAATACGCTGTCTGCAAACAGAATTACCCTCTCAGGTATAATAAATCTCAACTTGACATTAGTTGGCTTGACAAGTTTACAGTACCCAGTCTTGAGGCTGACCAGCGCATCCTGGACACCAGTCTGATGATATTTTGTCATGTACTGATGCATATCTGGATAGTTCTTCCGGATGTTGCGCTCGGTGCTGCCGTTAGGAACCGTCCCGAAGCGAAATGGAGGGGAATAGGAGTATGGACTCTGGAACTGCAGGGAGAGACAGAATGAGAGCAAAATAGAGACAGATTGTTTAAAGAGGGAATTGACAGGAGGTGACAGGAGCATAAAAAAAGAAAGAGGGTTAAAAGACAAAGACCAGGAGTGAGAGACAGCAAAGAGTGACAAGGTAAGAGAAAAAGGAGTGGAAGAAAGGGAGTCCAAGTAAGAGAGGGAGCAAAAGTGTTAAGGTGAAGGAGGGACACACAGGGGGAGGAGAGAGGAGGAAGAGTGGAGAGTGACAAGAAGAGACAGAGGAGAAAGGAGGAGGGAGAGACAGCGGAGTGGACTCATCAGTCATCATCATTGTGTGTCCAGTCTAGCGTAAGACTGGCTGAGGTTCTGCTGACACTGCCAGTCTCTGCAAACTACACACACACACATCCAAACACAAACACACACACGTCTTTGATCTATGCAGCCGGTGTGTGTGTGTGTGTGTGTGTGTGTGTGTGTGTGTGTGTGTGTGTGTGTGTGTCTGTGTCTGTGTGCGCCCCTGGGTCTGCTGTGCTGGCAGTGTTAGCGTGGTGACAGCTACGGCCAGAGGGTTTGGGCTGTTGAAGCCCAAGGGCACTCCCTGGAGAGTCCTGTCTGGCCGCAGGGCTGGCATCCATTACAAGAGCAACCCTGACTGTGAATGCGTTTAGTTTCTTCTTTCTGTGTGTGTGAGTGCGCGCACATTTCCACATGTCCGTACGTGTGTTATCCCACCTTCTTGTCAGACAGTCCAGTGACTTGGTCCACAAACTCTTCCTGGATCATGAAGGCAGCCAGGTTGGCAGTGTAGGAGGCCAGAAAGATGACAGCGAAGAAGGCCCACACTGATACGATGAACTTACTGGTGGTGCCCTTTGGGTTCTGCACGGGCACAGAGTTGTTGAACACCAGACCCCACAGCAGCCATATGGCCTTACCGATGGTGAATGACGGACCATGTGGGTCTGAGAGAGAGGTCGGGGAGCAGGGGGAGACATAAAAAAGAGAAAGTGAAAAAAAAAAATCAAGAAACCAAGAAAGAACCAAGAAAGGCCAAGGCAGGCAAAGATGTATGAAAGCTTAAACTCACATTTTCAGTGATAGTATGAGGCTGATTTGTGGCCTTAAAAAACAGCCAGCCATGTAATAATGTACATTACAATATAAACAGTCTTTTTCACTGAAATTCCTGCCTTACTGTTGCCTACTGGCAGCTGAAAAATGCTGAAAAGTTTTTTCAGCATTTTTTCTTCCAAAAGAAATGTTTAAAAAAAAAGTCCTATGAACCAGTTTGAGGGCATCATGCTCCCTTCAGAGGCGTGACATTGTGAACATAAGGAGACAGTATTATTGACTTTTATTTTGTCTACAGCTCACAAATTGTACGAGCACAATCAATAGGTGAAGACCAAAACTTCTTTAGGCCAACTAGATTGACCTTTACTTCAGCAAGTCAAAGCCACAGAGGGATGCAAAAAATAAATGACTGTCCCAACCAAAATATAAAACAACACAACTGCTTGCGCAATTTAGAAGCTGCTGCTGTGGTGTTGCACGCAGTAAAGTGCACCACAAACAAAAAAGTCAAAAGGTTCAACTGTGAATTTTCACTTTAAACACAACAAAGAAATAATTTTAAAAGAAACACATCAACACACAATTTCCAGTGAGGCGCAATAATGCAGGTTAAAACAAACTCCAAATGGGATCTAACAATGTTTCATACTGGGGCGTCCTGATAGCCAAATGGTTAAGCTGCATAACACATAACCATCCACGGCTCGTGGCGAGCTGTTTCCACCTGTTTCAGTCTTTGTGCAGTCTTTGTGTAAGCTAAGATAGTCGGCTGCTATCATCATAGAGACAGGAGAACGTTATCAGTCTCATCTAACTCTTGGCAAGAAAGCAAATAAGTGTGTTTCCCGAAATGCCAACTATTCTTTTAAAGATATACAGAGGTGAAACTATTTGCACAAGAAAATATAATTCGGAAATAGTTTTACATTTCTGGCATTTGTTGTTCAATCAGTGTGTACGATGAAAAATTAGCAAATTAAACACATTATTTAGCTAAAAAGGGGAATCAAAGACAAAACACAATTCACTTGCTACACCTGGATTGGCCTTCAGCTTATTTAAATGTTAAATTAATCTTAAATGTAATATTGTGTGAACACAACATTAATCTTCACAGCCAGCAGGGCAGCTCCAGGATCCGATTTCTGAAGATGCCTCAGATTACAGTGTTGGTGACTAGCTCTGGGAGAGAATTGTTAATGCTCGGTAACATTTACTGAACTGTCTAAAGTCAGAGTAATAACAGGTCACTTCTCTCGCTCTAGGGCAAGCTTGGATATGTGCTTCTTGCCCTGGGGAGAAACGATTGGTGTGATATTCCTGATTGTGCGTGTGTGAGCCTACCTTTGCCCTGGGCCAAGTTGCGGTTGAAGCCCAGCGGACTGACAAACTCAAAGAGGAAGACGGCGATGGCCGTGACAATGAGCAGCATCACAAACATCATCACCCAAACTGACGCACTGAAAGGCTCTGAGAGGAAGGAGAGAGAGAGGGAGAGGGTTAAAGAGAAAACGAGTACACGAAACGGAGAGACACTGTGGAGGAGCAGGAGATGCATAAATAGTGAGGGACGCAGAGAAAGAGGAGACAGACTCGTAGAAATAAAGGAGGAGAAGCAAAAAAAAAAAAACAGTGACGAGGGGGAGATAAAGCAAGGAAAAGATGATAGAGAAGACACAGAGAGGGGAGAAAGGGAGACAGACGGAGTAATAGAGGAGGGAGGGAGGGGAGGAGAGGGAGAGTTAGTCACAGAGAGTTTGACGGAGCACATTTCCATATTTCTCATTATTCCCTTGGATGAGAGCTGAGAGAGGGGGAGGCCTGGGGCGGGGGAGATGGTAGAGGAAGGGGGGAGAGAGAAGGAGGGGGAGAGAGAAGAATCAAACTCCCAGTGATCTGATGTGCCCTGCTATGGGCATGTGTATGTGATCTATTTGTGTGTGATCTGTGCATGTGTGTGTGTGTGTGTGTGTGTGTGTGTGTGTGTGAGAGAGAGAACATGAGTCTGCATGTGTTTGGTGTGTGGCAGGGCAGGAGTTCAGAGAGCGGGATGTGTGCCAAAGACGCTGAACCCAGACAAATCGTGTGGTGTGTGTTTGTGTGTGTGTGTGTGTGTGTGTGTACGTGTGTGTGTGTCACTATATGTGTAAGTGTGTGACTGCCAGGGTTAGCCAACCCTGAGAGATTGTGCACTGAGGTGCCTCTAATATGAGTGCGAGAGATACTGAACCGTCACTGATACCCTTTGCCCAGGCTCAACTCACACTCTCATTCACACACACATAAATACAATGCAAGTTCATATAAATACACACACAACGCATTCACCCCTTAACATACATACGGCCAAAGCACATTCATTCTCCACACATCCTTGATTCAACACAAACGTCCCAATATATTCGTGCAGTATCACGCACACTTTTTTTTCCCCCTTACACACACACACACACACACACTGACACATGGCTTGATACACAGGGACCAACACACGCATGGTCCAATACATCCCCTCGCTCCCCGTCTCGCTCCAATGACAATACAAGACATTAGGCAAGCACAGAAGAGCGCCTCAGTTTCTAGTCATCTGAACAACTGGAGGAGAGGAGAGGAGGAGGAAGAGGAGAGAGGAGGAGAAAAGAGGAGGAGGAGAGGAGAGTATCAAGAATGCTTTGTCTGAGCTGACTTTTCAAAACACAGCTGGCACACTCCACTTCCTCTGCTCTGCTAGAAATATTAATGTGCTCAGGGTGCTGAGGCCCAGATAAAGTCAGGGTACAAGTGGAATTTGGCCAGCATATACTGTCTGAATAAAATATTCCATTTTATGTGCAGGATTTTGCCAACATGTAGGCACCTTCCCCTTTTCCGCTCCCAGTACTCGGCTCGCTGGGGGACGGATGGAGAAAAAGAAGAAAGGCAAAAAAGGGGAAATTTACGATTAAGGAAGACAAAAAGGAAGATAGAGTTACCAAGGAAGGCAGAAGGAGAGACGGTCCCATTGCTACGTGACACCATGACGCTGATGCCAGTCTCCACAAAGGGCACGGAGAAGTCAATGGCCTCTGACCTCTCCTCATTGATGGTCAATGAACCGACTGCCATCACTGCCTTCTTATACACCACCTGGTAGATACAGACAACAATATTTACAGTGAGTGGATGACTCAGTACCTACACTGACAGGAATAAATACAGTGAGCTCTGTAAATATTTGGACAACATCAGACATTTCGTCTTTGATACGTTCCTCCTTTTTATTTTGGATGTGAAATATCACAGTGAGTGAGGGATATATGAGCAGAATGCCATCTATAGTTGGAGGGCATTTCCAGCCATATCAGATGAAAAGTGAAAATACAGCTGTCTTTTTCATACTGCCACCATCTCGGGGTGTGTGAATGTATTCTGACAGACGGAGATTCTGCTCATACAGATGTCGTTTTGAGTATGAACTACAAAAGTCCTGTTTTTTCACATTTAATTGTCTAAAGGCTTTCAGCGGTCTGCTCCCATAAACATTACCACAATCTATGGATCATATTGTCAGGTTCAATTATCAGATGTTTTAGGTTTCACTTTCAACCTTTAAGAATCTTACTGTGACAGCACTTAGCTTTAATTTAACCTGTGAATGAATAAATCATTTCCTGAGAGATAAACGATAGCGATCAAGTATGCCTCGAGGTATCCTGCTCCTGCTGAGCAGCTTCGTAATCGGTACTTGAAATCCTTTTTTGCATGGAATTTAAAGCTCCAATAAGAAATATTATTGGCCATTTAGATTAAACATTTTTTAAATTTAACAAATAAAAAGTGTGACTTAATGATGACAAATTAACTTTTTGTGGTGCCTCACAAGTGAAAAAACATTACCTTTTTTATTAAAAAAATATATATTACTGATATAAACAAACCTTTTACAGCATCAGATAACTTTATATTCTAGTGTAACAATGTGAATTAATTTTAAAGTGATAGCAGCTTCCAGTCCTGTATTTTAAGGTTTGGTGGTGGGGAGACACAATTGTTTACAACTGGATCATAGATTGTAGCTTTAAAGGCTACGTCTGGAAATATCTTATGTTTCCCACTCAACTGATTCTTCTAACAATTATTGTCTTTGTATCCAAAGCCTGATATAGCTTATTCCTCCGTGCCACAGACCCCCATTGTGGTGAAAAAACTATTAAAAACACATCAGTGTGACATTTATCTCGTAGTAGCAAATGGACTTAGGGAGTGAGCGCCAATGGCAGGGTATGTAATTTCTATAGTATTTGTTGACAATAGACAAAATATACATATTGACAAATACAGTACAATTTTTTTTCTTTCTTGACAATATTTAGATAAATAATACTATCATATCTGTGTATTAAATATTAAACTACAGCCAGCAGCTTAGCTTAGCATAAAGACTGGAAGCCATAGCTGGAAGACATAACGTGTTATTAGTAAGCTTAGAGGTGCTGGTGGGTGGATCTTTGTACAGTCGGACAGAGCCAGGCTAGCTGTCTCTCCCTGTTTCCAGTCTTTATGCTTAACTAAGCTGATTGGCTGCTGGTGGCCGCTTCATATGTACCGCACAAACATGAAAGTGGTATCGATCTTCTCATAACTCGGCAAGAAAGCAAATAAGCGTATAATTACACAGAGAGTCAGACCGATATGGTATTGCAGTAAGGGACAGACAGGTAGGGAGTACCTCTCCAACCATGCCGTTCCACATGTTGTTGATCTTCTTGCCATGTTTTCCATTTGTGACCAGGTAGAGGTCATAAGTGAATTTGACGTTCCTAGCAATCTTCTTCAGAATGTCAATGCAGAAACCTTTGCAGCATTGCTTGATGTAGGAACCTCCTGATGTGCTGTTACTGCAAAATACAAACACACACACAAATACAATTAGGTGATACTTTTAATACTAGAGGACATTTTCAGTGTTTAACAGGCGAGTGTGTGAAGTGTGAGTCTAACTGTATGCCTGCTGCCTGCTCGCTCCACATCTGGTGGTTCCATCAAACTGTAAAACTAGAATTATGACAGTGCAGAGTAACCATAAATACAGCTGAAGGGCAGAGAGAGCTTGTACGGTGTGTGTGAGTGTGTGTGTATGTGTGTGTTTCCCTTAGTGCCTGAAAACACAGGGGTACTGAGCAGATGCTGCTGGGCTTTAAATAGAGCTGGGCTCTGCAGAACAACCAACCCACATGATTAAAATATCAGCTGTCCTTCCCCTTGTCTCTCTCCTCATTCCTTTACGCTGTCCTTTTTTCTCCTTCCTTCCTCTGTGTTTGTCTGATTCTGTCCGTGAGGAGGTACCTCCTCAAAACTCACAGCGTACCTACACACATGCAGTGCCGCAGCCTCACAGACAGGATGCACAGAATGGAAACGGATGTTTAAGTAAACTTTTCTGACAGCCATCTCCAAGGACCTTGGAGCAGTGAACTAAACTAAATTGTTGCATCAAATGAATCTCATAATCTATTTAACCCTACCAGCGTTTTCAAAAGTATTTCCATGAAAACTTTATTCCGATCCCATGTCAGCCATCTCTGATGTACTGTAGCACATATGGATTGCAACAGTACTTTGTGACCTTTTCACTTGCCATCTCAGCAGACTCCAATTCAAGAGAAAGTTCATAAAGAACCGAGGGATTCACACACAGAGAACACAGAGAACGACTGTCAAAGAACTGCACCATCAAAGGATTTAAAGATCTTTTAACGGCAGTCAAATGTATTTGTGGAACAGCATAATGTGCGTGTGTGTGTGTGAGTGAGTGAGAGAGAGAGAGAACGAGAGAGAACATAGTATGCATACATACATACATATGTGTGAGTCCACGTATGTACAGTTTGTGCCTGAGGTGCTCTGATGCACACAAATACTGTATACATTAGCTCTTCCCAGCTGAGCCCTCTGTGTCCTTATGTCACTGTGTAAACACACACACACACACACACGCACACACACACACACGCACACACACGCACACACGCACACAAACACACACACACCAACAACAACAGACCCCCAGAGATACACATA
The DNA here is from genome assembly GCA_031216445.1 of Lateolabrax maculatus. NCBI lineage: Eukaryota > Metazoa > Chordata > Actinopteri > Acropomatiformes > Lateolabracidae > Lateolabrax > Lateolabrax maculatus. The sequence goes on along the minus strand of CM062204.1, from coordinate 7,056,816 downwards.
CAGTACATCTGTTTGAGTCATGTCATACTTTTGTAACAACAAACACACAAATAAAATGGAAGTAGTGACTGAGTAAATGTAGCCCTCACGGATGGTTGGATGTAGTATGTACGCATGTATAGACGCATGGATGGCTGGACACAGAAACAGCAAATGTAACGTAAATGAAAGGATAGATGAGACTAGTCATCTTGGCCCGTGACCACTCACACTTCCACAAGGATCGCTTTGGAAAAAGGTTTAGAAATCAAGTCACAAGTTAAACTTTCCATTTGCTGCAATTCAGTCGTCTAATTGTCTGTGAGTGAGCGTTGTCATGACTACGTGGATCAGAAACTCAATGGCTGTTGTACTGAATCTCCTGTCTGTCTTCTCAAGTCCATCTGACACAAAAGCTTTTAATATGGTGGATTCTGTTTGTTAAAAAAAAGGCAAATCTTCAAAGAGAGTAATTACAGTTGGATTTTTGGCACTTTCCCTGTGGTTGGCAAAGCCTGTCCTAGTCCGTATCTTATTGTATCCTATCCTAATTGGGATCCTGAAAAAACGTAACTGTTATCTATTGTCTGATAGAAATTTTGACATTTTCTTTCTTTACAAATTATGACAATAAAGCTGTCAGTCATGAGTAGAATACTTGAGAAAAGATGGATTTTAGTTCGCATTTGGACTGTGTTGTGGCCAAATGATCAACCAGAAGTATAATACAAAAACAGCACTGAGCCAGTGACAAGTAAACCTGCAGCAATTATGATTAATGTTTATGTACTCTGAACTGGCTATATACAGATGAGCTCAGATGTGAGCTAAAGTGTTGAAATTAGCAGAGAGAAACAAAGCTGCCTTGTCTTGTCAGGCGGAGGCTTATTGAGGTGTCTATATGTGGCAGATAATTGGAGCAAAACCCAAGATGTCAAAGAATCCAAGGGACGTTTCTTTGAGAAAGTTTTACTTTCACGGACTGTTTGAGAAATATCTCTGCATTGTTTACACATTTGAGAATGCCTGCAACATATTTCAGCCACAATAAAAAGGCCTTTTACGTTTTTTTCAAAGGGAAAAATCCAGTGTATTGTCTGACATGTTGCTGTTGAAAGAAGCTCTAAAGCTTTCTGATGGGCTGAACTTTAAGTATATATGGTATGATGTGAAAAAGGGAAATTATAAATTAAATGCCAATATGAATGTATAAATTCTTGATTTGTGGCTAAATTAATGTTTCATACATATGAAATGTGGTTTAATTGTGAAATGAATTCAAATCAGTTTGAACCAATATAATTTGTACCAAAGGATGCTTTGGATGACTTAAGATATTCAGCCCACTGCTATTGTTGCAGTTGAGAAAGTGATATATATGCAGTGAGGTGGTGAGTGGTGAGGTGAAAAAAAAAACTGTGTATATACATGAAAAATAATCACATTTGATGAAGTAGCACAACAAAGTCAATTTCTGAAACATCTCCATTCCATAAGCTGATACTGTTATCGCAAGCGACTTTGTGCACTGATAACAAATAACAAAACATTACTGAGATCCTGAAGTGATCGTCAGATACAGACATGCGAGAAGAAAAGAAATCTAAGTAAACAGATAGGGAGGTTTTTAAAATAGCAGGTGCAGAGTGAGGATATGGGAAACGGGGATATTTAGGAGAAAGAGGTATTTTTTACAATGGAGGATATGCCATAATTCTGCTGTCCCGCCGGGAGTGGGAAGGACATTTCACTATTGGGGAGCAGTAGAAAGAAGAGTCAAGGCCAGGTGAAACAATGACGTATCTACTGCAGGGAGTTGAGAGCTAAGTGGCCGGTTGTAGCAGAGCACAGACCACAGGCTGGCGAGTACGGTTAGACCGTCGCCTACAGATATGAGCGTGCGGCTCCCCGAGGAACCTTGAATGCCAGAACCAGGCACCGGCAGCCCGAGGGGAGGGAGGGGTGGGGCGCACGTGGGGAGGCGACAAAGGAGAACTTGGGGAGGTCGAAAACAGGGCAGGCTGCAGCATCTGGAGGGTTTGTAGCTGCTGAACAGAATACTTTACGAGCCTGGCCTGGTGGGAGTTGCAGTATTCCAGATGGGAGATGACAAAAGGCCAGGCAGCATCCCACATGAAACATCTTTTCATTTTCTGTCTCCAGGTACAGCTCAGGCTGGGATTAATTTATTTATTTACAGGTTTCATTAAAAGGGACACTGCACTTGGACTGTCATAGACATAACTTTAAATGTGACACAGTTAGCCAAAAGACACATTTTCATTGCTGGTATGGAAGCCAAAAAAGGCCTAAAGATTTGAATCGCACAAGAAACTAAACACCTAATTGTGAAATTTAAATACTACTGAATACTTGAACAATACTTAATGTGACCAGCAACCAGCAGCCAGAGGGGAGGGAGGGGTGGGGAGGCGACAAAGGAGAACTTGAGGAGGTCGAAGACAGGGCAGGCTTCAGCATCATAAACTATTTATAGTATTGACATATTTCACACACATAGAACCATCTATGTAACCATTATTTTCATTATCAATTAATCTGCTGATTATTTCCTTAATTATCTGATTTATCTTTTGGTCTAAAGAATGTCAATACATAATGAAAAGTCTGAAAAGTTGCAATTTCCTAAAGCCAAAGGTGATGACTTGTTTGTCCGCCAAACAGCCTAAAACCAAAAGATATTCTGCTTTTGCTAACAATTGCAACTGAGAAGCTGAATCAGTCATATAATGCAAGAAAGAAGAGTTCAGATTAGAGACTGAAAACTCTGCCCACTTGAATTTTATATCTGAATTTGTAAAACATGAAAATTTGGAAACTTCCCAAGGGAAATTCAAAGCACAACAATTCAGATATGTGGTTCTCACTGTACAGGTTCAGTGTTATTTAAATCCTTACAGGCTTTTTTTGCTTCTGTACATGGCCACATTTAACATAATGTACTTTAAGGTACATTAAAATGAGATAAAAATAAATATTAAAAATACAAATATTATTGAAATATCAAAACAGCATGCAGAACATTAATAAACTGAATTTTTATATTTATAGAAAATATGTACAACAGAGGGATACAATAAGCACCATTACTAATTAGTAATTGTAATATATCAAACAAGCAACATGTTCAGTACATGTAAAACAACACATGAATCACACGGAATTAATGCAACAATAAAAGAAAGACCACGATAGGAAACGCATGCAATTACAGTGGTAGCGGAAAAACAAAAAATCAAGTACACTGACAGATTGGCATTAGCAAGCTGACAGCAACAGAGAGCAATTAATTATTAATGCTGACAGAACTGATTATCCATGAGCTAAATGAGAACTACTTTGCCAGTATGTGTTAAAATCTCTGTTAGAAGTTGGGATGGGGTTTTACTCCTGCGCAACATTGACAAGGAACACAAAATTGTAAGTAATGTGGGGAAGTCGCTGATGTACATCTTGGCTGCCTCAGTTGACATGTAGATGTGGATTTGAATACAAATACCTGTACCTTTTCTACTGATAAAAAACATCTGCGGCTACACAAGGATATGTGTAAAGAACATGCATGTAATGACAACCAAGTTGTAACATGGATCACTGAGTCTGTGAGGTTAGCATTAAGGTTTGTTTCAGTACTTTGTCTTACCAGTATTTTGCATCATTACACTGTCAGCCACATACATTTGGATTTCAGTCTAGCGGACAAACAGATGGTGAGTCATTATTATATAAAGTGAAAATGAGTGGGCCCAGTATGGATCCTTGTAGAACAAAAGTGGACAAGCAAGGGGCAACTGATTGACAACAAAAACAATGGTTTGAGAAGTGTGTTTCTATTCATTTTTTCTACAGAAAAAGGTAAAAGTAGATAACAGGGGAACCAATAGAGAGTGCCAAATGCCTTTCCGAGACCAAGAAACAACTTTGCTAACACCACCTTTTTTTTAATCACGCTGAAATATACGTTATTAAAACAAACAAGTGCCCGTCCCACCTCCTGTAACACCTCTAGTCCAGGGATTGTCAGCCTTTTCTTTGTAACTTTGAGCAAGTGTGGCTTTTAAGTGGCTCTTGAGCAGCAAGCGGGTAGGTGTTGTGTATTTGTTAACATACTGTGTGTGTGTCTACTTACTCTTTGACATGCTTGCGGCAGGGCACAGAGTTTCTCATGCAGGTGCCGGTGAGGATGTCCACATTGTCGACAATGACGAAAGGTTTCTCCTCCAGGGTGACGATGGATAGGTGGTTTTCATCTGCATCCTCATCCCCAAAGGAGTTATACCTTGGCCACACCGGGAACATCAGCGACAATGTCCCGTTCTCCCAACGCCCCATCTATGTGTGCGCAGACACACATAAACACAAACAAAATCAGGAGATAGCCATCTTAATTAAAGAGTTTTTTTTAAATGTATTTTTGTGCTCCTTTGCTTAACCACTATGTTCATTCGTTACCTTCTCCCACTTCCTTTCACTATTCAGGACGATGACAACCAGTTTGGGGTTGGCCTGGTAACCATCTGGAGTAAAGGATAAGTCTCGGCCTTCATTCCATACATGCATCATGTGTCTGAAACACATGAGAAAACGAGAGAGTAGGACGCTGTTATTTGCTTTTGTTTGGCATCTGTTTGAGTGTTTGTCAGTATGTGTGCACAAGAGCATATACATTTGAAATAACAAGTTAAGTACTCTGTAATCACTGCATGAGTATCCTCTTCAAATCAATGCTGTCTTCACCCACTGCGTGTGCATGCATGCCTGAGTGTGTGTGCATCTATTTGTGTGTAGGAGGGGGAAGAGTCAGAGGCCACATATCTCACCCATCAACATTCTGCATTGATTTCTCCACAGATATAAGCCTGAAAGACAAGCCACTGGTGCAACAAGGCTGCCCTCACTCTCTTACTCACTACAGTTATCTTGCATACACAAACAGATGCTTCGCTGAAACATTTACACACTCGCTAAAGTGAAGCAGTAGAGAGGAAAAAGTGGAACAGTATCACACACAGTGATATGGGATTAAGAATACGCTCACTCCAGTAAAACAATTTTCAGAAGGCGAGGATGTTCTGAGAGTTAAGACTGGGATAATAGCATGAAGTCCCACTCTGGGAAAGGAGGGTTGTCTAAGAAAGTTTACTAAAAAGACCGAATCAAAAGAGGGACAGCAGCTGCCCAAAACAGACAACACCTTTTCTTCAATGCCTTTTTTTCTGTTTTATTAGAAATGGTGTGATTCATTTGACGCATTGTCAAGCAGTTGCTTGGGTGAAGCTATACGACTGAAATATCATCTGATTAAAATAGAATATTTTAAAAGGCAAACATTTCCCACTTTACAAACATTTTTGAATTTGGCACAGAAGTATTCTTTCATAAATACAGATAATTATTTTTCTTTTCTATTAAATAATTGATAACTTATTATTGTTTATGTAAACACATTTAATAGAGGCATTCAAAAGATGTGAGTTTAAAAAAAGGGAAGATAAAATACAGTCCTTTTTTTATACGTGAGCAGGACACGGCACAGGGCATAAACTCAAATATTACGACAGGAAGTCGAGATGCATAAAGGCAAACGTTTGAGAGCCGTTTTATCATGCGCCCTGGAGGTGAAAACTATGATAATTACACTCCAATTCAAACAGGTGGGATTTTATGTTGTCTATTCTGCAGTAGAGGTATTAGAGTCGACACACGTAAATATTGTTGTCGGACAGTGGATTAGAGAGACGTACATTAATCATCTGTTTTTACAAAGACTTAGAAACAGGCCTTTGCTCTTTCAAAGCAGGCTCCACTCACACTGAGTAAAGAGTAAATAAAAAGGTCCCTGTCTGCCTCGCATGCAGGCACTGCAAAAATACCAAAGAGCTCTGCCGCGGGTATACACTCTCTCAGCAAACACAAATAATTACATACAAACCAACAGAGTTACACATAAAAGACACTCTTGTGCTTTACAATTGAAGCTGCATTTGTCGGTATGGATTACAATGCTTTTGACTATTACTGACATGTCAAGACAAATATATATTTTTGTGTTTGAAAAATCTTCATGGTGCAGCAGGTGATGCCCTTGTCACAGTGCATTGCCACAGCTGAATACATATAGCGGAAACACTGTTGCAGTCTATTCTGGGAAACTGCTGTCTCTTCCTATTTCAGGTTTGTTACCATTTTCGGAAAAGATTTTGATCGAAACAGATGAGGCTGGTGTGTTTTTGAGGCATGTAAAACAGGCCGATTATACATCATATATTCATATTTATATTCACATGTATATTCATGTAATTTTGTGGTCCCGAGTGATGTTAACAAAACAAAATGTACAGCCACATTAAAAAGGGGTTCAATGACAAAATGATTTGCATAAACTCGAAATAGCATCACAGGAATATAAAAAATACCTGCTATTGTAAATGCTACCTTTAAAATGTGGGTCCCTTTACTACTGTGTGTGGAACATTTTTCTGTTATTGGAGGACTTTGCAATTGTGTGAGCACTTTCTAAAAGTATGAATAAAGAAGGAAGGGAGGCTGTTCCCAAATTCTGTATAATGGCAGAGAGCATCTTTTCAGAAAAAAGTGACAGCTTAGGGGTTTGCATGGTACAGTTGTTCCATCAAATAGAATAACCTTTTTAAATTTACTACAAGGACAAACCTCAACAAAAACCTGTACAATTGTGGAGACCAAATACACCAAACTAGAGTCTGAGATATTAATGCCTGTCAGGCAGAATGGCAGGGTTGATAGTGTCTTTTAAGTGCTAGATTATGTTGTCCTATTCCTCTCCACCTCACGTTGTTTATATGCACACTGCGGCAAGATTGTATCTAGACTAATGTATGCAGAATTCTGATCACAGCTTCACCACTTCCAAATCAGGGTAGGGAAATCCAACCTGTCAGTTTATTATCACAAAATTTGGCTGCAGTTGTTTTGACAAATATGCAAATTTCATCTAATAAGTTAGTGAGACAAATGAGGTACCTCTGACAGAAAGAAAAAAGATTGTTCCCAAAAAGGTTTGAGCTCCTATTGAGGTCTGAGTTATATTGGATCAACCTGTCAACAACAGCGGTATTGTATAGGATTTGATATATACTGTAATTGCCTAATACGAGAGAAAAATGTGATAATAAAGCCATAATGGTGAAAATCACACTGTGGCTCTCATTCTAATGAGGCCACTCATAAGTCATCCTACATTTGCAGAGCCTAGCAACCTGACCTTCATGTTTTCAATCAGTTTCATATAGATTTCCTGAATTAATAATCATATTTTAGCATCTGCATGCCTCATATTTGAGATGTAGTCACAGTATCACACAAAAAACCTAAAAAGGAGGCAATTTGGTTAACAAATTCTGTATCTGTGCATTTACAATTGAGGATGTTCAGTATGAATGTGCGTGCATGTGTGTCTGTGTGTGCCCATTTGTCCCCAGCTTCCTGTTTGAAGGATTTGATTGTTTCCTCATCACAGAGACTTCAGAGAAGAGTACATACACACATACTGGTATGCATATGTGTACACTCACACACATACACCTACCAGCACATACGTGCCACCCACAGAGCCACGTAACAAGAAAAAAGAGAGAGAGAACAAAGCTAGTAAAAGCTGCTTTAATCCTGACTTAATGACTGAATTCAGTCATGTGAAGCAAGGTGCACACACAGAAATACACAGAAATACACACACACCAAACACATCCTAGGCTCCAGTTACAGTGACACGGGGCAACAACAACACGGAGGTCCGCCTGAAGTTCAGTTCATTGTCTCTCGACTAAGGCAGCAGAATGAGCTCATACACCGAGCAGCCATGTACACAAGAGCTAATGGTGTTAAATGTCATCAGACATCACAGTGTTTAACACTGCTGTCATCTCTGCTTCCTTTCTCGCTTCTACCCCTCTCATTAGCACATTAAAAAGAGTTATGTAAGACTGCTCAACCCTCAGCTACAAAGACAAACAGTTATGCAAGTCCCTAGACCTTGTTCTCCTCACACTCTCTCTCTCTCTCTCACACACACACCCACACACCCCCCCCCACACACACACACCTGCGCAGGGCACTAGGTGGGAGCTTTCCCGGGCTCCTGTCTGACGGTGTGCTGTAGCAGCTGCTCTGGGCCTCCGGCAGCTCGCCCTTCTCCCGCAGCATAGAGGTGGCTGCAAAGGAAATGATGCCCACCCCATCCCGCACCCGCGTGTCCAGCGGGTACTCCCAGTCGTCATAGGACACGGAGATCATACCCAGGGGAAACATCTGAGAGGAAAGGAGAGGAGATCTGAGAAATGGCACATATGGTGTGCAAGATTCAATTTGACTTCAATTTGCCAATTTTAAACATCCATATGTATCTCTCAAAGGTGTCAAGCAGAGGATTTATTGGTTCCGTTTGCCTTCCTGAAATAATTCATATCTGGTTTTTAAATAAGTTTGAGCAGACTGTATATCCACAAACTGAATTCAATCACTCATTCAGGAATCGCCTACACCTTTAAACTGTCAGAATAATAAAATTTAAAAACTAAATAGCTTATTAAATGTATCCGTCTAAAACAGACTGGGCAAACATCAAGAAACGTCAGCACACTAGTGTGTCAGTCTACCCTGCAATACTGTTTTTTTACAGTTTTATTTGGGACTAACTGTAGAATCAGATATTTGTCAAAGAAAGAAAACAGAGAGATAAAAACCCATAAAACACAAATAAGAACTTTGAGTCGAGGAGAATGATGGACAACAAAAGGAAGAGAATAAACATTTAAGAGGCTTTTGAGAAAAAGGTAAGCAAACATTGGACATGTTTCCATTTTTAATGTGAGGGAATTTCAGCTGATTGTACTTTGAATTATTTATACACATATTTATATGCTATTTTAATTATATGTACCTTGCTGTCCTACATTTTGAGAGTGAATGTGTATGTACACGTAATAATGTCAAACAGCCTATTTAGCGGCTGAGCAAATGTTTTTAGAAAGAGAGAGAAAAAAAAACTAAAAATATGATAAGATATGAATTATAGTTTACCAGTCATCACGAGTTGTCTTTATACTGTTTAAGGCATAGTTCGACATTTTTGGAAATATGCTCATTTATTTGTTAGATGAAGATTGACACCACTCTCACGTCTGTCCATTAAATATGAGGCCAGCAGCCGGGTAGCTTAGCTTAGCACAAAGAACGGAAACATGGGGAAGCAGCTGGCCTGGCTCAATCTGTAGGAAACAAAATCTGCCTACCAACACCTCTTCAGCGCACTCATTAACATGTTCTATCTCGTTAGTTTAATCTGAAGAAAAACATAGCGGGTGGTTATGTGCCAGACTATTTGTTGGCAGGGAACAGAAACTACTCTACCTGGTGTCTCTGCTGGATAACTGGCAACTAAAACCTCAGTTAAATGACAAATTGTTGTTTATACACTTTGGTTTTTGAACAAATCAAACAAACACGATATAACATGTTAATTAGTAAGCTTTAAAGACATTTGAGACTGGCCTGCTGTTTCCTTCTGTTTCTCTATGCTAAACTAACTGTAACTAAACGCCGACTTAAAATTTTTGACGGACTGATATGAGAGTGGGATCGATCTCCTCATCTAACTCCTCCACCAAGAAAGCAAAGCGTATTTCCCAAAACGATGAAGTATTTCTTGATTTCATATTAGCTGTAGAGAATAAAGGAGAGGAGAAATAAAGGAGAGGTAGCAGATGACCAGCCAAAACCTGGAAACAAAAACACTGTTTGTCTTGTCAAACCACTCAAAAGTGGCCACCTGTTACTACATATGGGGCCTCACTACCTCTGGAGTAAAGTCTGGGTTGCCAGTGGTGAGACTGGACACAATCCAGATGTAACCAGCTCCTATAAGGCCCAAGGACCGAGCTTCCTCTAGTATATACCTGTCGGGGAGTAGAGTCAGCGAGTTAATAAAGATTCACTGCAGAAATATAGAATTATATGACAGAGAGACAGAAAACAGCAAAACAGAATAAAAACCAAAACACTCACACAGCCTCATCCTTGGAGCAGTACAGCAGTATAACAGGACTCTGGATCCTCTTGAGGGCAATGTGTGATTTAGAGTTTGGGTCGCCATCTATAGCATCTAGTGTCACCACACTCTGCAGGTCCCAGCGCACAAAGCTGTAACAATACACCATTAAATAAAACAAGGTACTTAATCTTGTCAGGGGCTATAAATAAAGGTTAAGGATGAAAACAGAGCTTTTGTGTGTGTGTACATGTGGGGGAGCGTATTCATTACCTGTGATCCACAGTTATCTTCAGTGTGCTGATGAAGTCCTGGTACCCGGGGAACTTGGAAGTGACGATAGAAAAAACATGCCAGTCATACTCCTCCATGATGGAAAGCATGAGCAGAGCCTCCTGCTGCAGAGCCGCGCCGAACTGGAAGAACGTGGACTTCTCATCCTGCAACGACACACAGGCCAGCAGCAGAGACAGTCAGCAGATTTGTCTGAGGAAATTAATTAATTGAATTGAATTAAATAATAAAAAAAAAAAAAAACAAGAGCTGGAGTGAGTGAGTGAGTGCAAATCAGACTCAAAACCCTGATAGGATTAAAACCATTTTCTATTTTGCAATCAGTGAGTCAGACCCGGAGAGTGTAGGAGATAAGAGAGAGTGTAAGTGCTAGAGGAACGAACAAGGAGAGAGGGGAAATGGGAAGAGATGCTGAGAGAGTGAGATTCAGTCGACAAGTGAGACTGCACTGCAAGAGAGTGACTGCTGACAACTGGGGGGTGGGGTGGGGGGGGGGGGCCCTAATGGTCGGAGATAACTGCCTCATAACTCACAGGCTGGATTCACTTCAACACTCAGTACCCGATATAACAACAGCCGTGCATTGTCTCAAGAGCTTAATTGAGCTAAATACTGATGCTCTACCTGCTTGCTAATTTTGTAGGGAGCTGTATAATTAAACTGGTTCGATGTTTAAAATGTAACAAAGAAAAAAAATCAGAGTCATTAATGCCGAACATAATTTGTATGTGGTTCACTGACTGCAACAAGATATGTTGTCATTTATAGCATTCTCATTTAAAGTCAGAGGATATCCTCTATAAACTGTGGCTCCAGATTTTACAGCATTAATTCACAATGCCACGTACAGTTAAATCATTTAGTCTCAGCATCGGAAGGAAGCATTACCAAGACCAAAGCAGCCATTAAACAGAATGAAACCCAAAGTGAGTGTGAAATAAGTTGCTAATGATTGCAGAATGTATGTTTGCATAAAGTGTAAGCTGAGTTTCCCCCTGGGGACACAACAAATAGACAGCAACACAGCCCATCCACCAGAGAGGAGAGAGGGAGGAGTAGACAGGGAATAAAAGTAAGGGCTGAAGGGGAGAATAAAAAGGAGACAAATGATCCAGTCGTGTGAGTGAGATTGAGATACCTGCTGCAGGAAGAAGTGGAAAAGGAGTGAGAGTCTTGGGAGAAAAACTAAGAGAGACACGGACATCAAACCACCTCACAAGGTCCCTCTTTTTCACGCATGTGCATGTGCACACACACACACACACACACACACACACACCACATGCACACATACATGCTCTGACACTCCCTTCCACAGAGAGCATCAAAGAACGTGACACATTAAACATCAAAGCCCTCATAAACACACATGGAGAATCAGCTGTCAGCTCCTGTCTCTCTGCCCCCACCTTCATGTGTATGTATGTGTGTGGGTGTGTGTGTGTGTGTGTGTGTGTGTGTGTGTGTGTGTGTGTAAACCTATATTGTGGCTCTAGTTTTGTCCCTTAGTTTAACAAAAAGCTCTCGGCTCTGGCCATCACAAACATAATGCAGACCCTGCTGAGATTAAACTCCCCTCCCTCCACCGCCACAAAAAAAGGGAGAAAAGTGGGAAGGAGAGAGGATGAAATTGTACTTCAAAAAGATCTATCTCACTGTTTCCATCTCTCCCTGTGTGTTTGTGTTTGTGTGTGTGTGTGTGTCTATATACTTTGCCCAGGTTCAGAAAAAAAGAAAAAAGAAAAAATCTCCCTCTGTGTGGCAACAGGCACTTCCTCGGTTTTGCCCAGATAACACCAACACACAAGCACAGATACTAACGCGCGCAAACACCCACTCCCACCCTCGCACATACCAGTGTACAACCAATACTCACATACAAATCACTGCAGAAACACTTGGTTTACCAATTAATCAGTCAACACAGCAATCTGTTAATTGTTTAAAAGATAATTCCAGTTTGTTACAATAATATGGGTCATATTTTTGCAGTTTTTCCCATTACTGAATGAGTGCACACAAATACAGTGACGGTGGCTGGACTAATGAGCATGGCATTCAGACTAAACTGCCTGTCAAAGCTGTAGGTCCATCCACTGTAGTTTAACCTGAGCAGATAAAGTATATATAAAGCTGGGTCAAGCCGCTGAGTATCTGCTCTGTGCTTGAGTGAGGATGGGACTTAAAGGCAGCTTAAATGTACCTTGGGTCAGAGCTGGAGAACGGTGTTGCCTGTCATGAGCCCAGTAGATACATGACAGTACAGCCTGATTCCCACCGCAGGGCCTCGAGATAAGTCAAAACATCATTTAACATGAATACTGGGCTTCCATAGGAATGCTCACCCAACTTTTGTGTATCGATAAGTGAAAAATGTAGGTAAGTTATATTCATTTCACAGGAAAACTGTGCGCGCATGACTAGGGCAAAGTTGAAAACCGTGCCTAATTTTTCCAAATAAGTTTGGCTAACCTGAAGGTTTGTTTAAAACCTCAATGATTATGTTGCTCTAATATTACATATCTTTTGGGTCATTGATCAAGCAAAAATGCCAAACATTTGCTGGTTCTCAAATGTGATGATTAGTTGTTTCTTTTTGCTGCCATAGCCTAAGGGTTTGTTAGTTGGACAAGACATGTTTTTGAAAATGTCACCTTGGGTCCTAAGGACTTGTTGTGGGCCTTTTTTTATTACTATTTGTGATTGATTCATCAATCGATAATGAAAATAATAATTAGTCCTAATACAAATACACACACACAGGGAATAGGAGAGGCGTTAAAAAGTAAAAATGCCACAATTCAACAAACACCATAAAAAGATACCAATAACCCAAGGTGGAGCTCTTTCATCAATTAAACAAGCCCTTTTGATCAAGATTGAAGTTCCCAGTCCTTAATTTTAAAACTGTGAGGAACCACATTTGCACACACACACACACACACAGTGGCCTTTAAATGGTGACAAGTTGAAGACAACACAGAGGTACTGCTACATGTCACACATGTTCATAACATGCTTTTAACATGTTTAATATTTACACCTGCCATCATGGTTTAACCCACATACTTCCTTTTAAATATCTTCGCAATCTAAGGAGGAGAGAAGACGGGAATAGAGGATGGAGGATAAGTATAGAATTTAGAATGAATGAGGAGAAAGTCTTTTCAGAGAACTGAGGGGTGAAAGGTGAAGATGATAGTATCGGGTAGTTGCTGAATTATAAAGGATAAAAAGAGACGTTCACATAGACCTGCATCTCCTCATCAAATCACACAAGTCCAGCAAGAAGCTCACATATGAATAATGCACAAATATAACACACACACACACACAAATGTATTTCCACATTGTAACCCACATACCTAGAGATTTACTGAAGACACTGTGCATCAATTATACAAATACAGTGAACTTAATGTACAGTTTCACATCCACCCACGTGTGTGCACACAGCACATACACATACACATGTGCACATACACAAAAGCCCCTCAAAATAAGGCTTTACTCATGAGCCAGCATACCAATAAATAATACACAACCAAAACCAAGAAAGTATCTCCCTTATTCTCTCTCCCCTTTACACACACACACACACACACACAGACACGTGCTATTTCATGTCAAATTTCATTTCTGTTTACAGCAATCAGATGAAGAAAATATGAAAGTGTGGAGAGAGCTGTACAGATCCAGGCTAATGAGGGACGAACTGACACATTTCTAGAAATCGCTGGGAGACGGAGTTATGTGGACTACAGGAGGAGGAGCTGAGTCCTACAAGTCATGAAGGCGGAGGAAGACAGAAATGAAAAAAAAAAACAAAAGCTAAGGAACAACATTTGAAAGGCTGGTAGAAGAGAACATGACGTGGGGCAGCACAAAAGAAAAGGGACGGAGCTAGTACAGTATGCAGAAAATGAGAAATAGAGTTGTAAGTAGGAGGATGATGATGAGGCCAGCAATGTGCTATATTAATATTTAATGCAGTAGGTCAGTTAGGATGGTGCAGCTACATTAAGTTGGCCTGACAAAGTACGGCCCCCAGATGTTGCTAAGTGCCATCCCACTTAAGTCTGCACAAAAGTACAAACAAACTAGCGTGGCAAAATAAGTCCTGTGTCAACAAAGTGAAGCTCGGTGCGGCAAGGGTCACATGCAAAATGCAAAATAATTCAATTGCCAAAAAAATGAGGAGTCACACTGGCAGCACTACAAAGACAGACTTTCAGAATTGTAGTTTGCCCCAAATTGAGTTGTAGAAAGATTAAAATACATTATTCTGATGAACTTAACATTAAAATTCCCTGGCTACACAGTGAAGAAAAAGTATTTTCCCAGTCTCTGAGGTTTCAGATACAGGTAACTGCCAAAACACTAAAAACTAATTTGGTAGATGTAATTAGTTACATTAGTAGGTATTTACCGTGAGTTCTATGAGTTGGGATCAGAAAGCACCTTTGAGGACAAGGTTACCGCCACAGTAGTTAATAGATATGTTCCTCCAAATGAAAGCGTTGTGAATGTGCTCATACCACGATGAACATAAAATAAATATATTAAAATCCTACTTGAACTTTAGGTCATGGCTGTCTCATTCACCATGCAGGAATCCAAATGAATACTTTCATGGGGGCATTTTGGGATGATATTCGAAAAGCCAAATCATTAGCTGCCCAAATAATTAGACAGAGAATTTCTCATGGAAGAAATGGACAAGCAGGACTTGCAGCTTTTGAAGATGTTTGCAATGTTGTTTTAAGATACGCACAAGGCAAAAAATGTAATTTCAGTATTCAGAAGATATTTTTATAAGCTTAATTATACCTGGCAATGTTGGACCATATCAGTGTAATTAGGATTAATTAAACACTGCAGGTTAGTGTGTTTAGAGGATGAAAGGTACGCACACTAAACAAGGGCCTGTAAAACATTAAAACTGCACTAAAAAGCTACACTGGTACCCAAGACACATTTTCTGTTACTGCCTAATTCTGTGTAAATGCTCAGCAGATGTTCTGCAAACCCTAGTGCTAACAAACCCAGCTCTAAATCCATCCGCTGACAAAGAATTAGCTCAGGAAAGCCACTTACAAACAAACACCTAGGGTAGCCTAGGAGAGGAAGCTGCTGTCACTTGACTAACGTCGGAAGTGACACAGCCAAAAAATCTCCATTCAGAAAGAGCTGTTTATGTGACAAAAGCTCACAAGGTATGGACAGTATAATGGCAGAAAAAAGGAATCCATACATACAAGTTGATTTCTTGATTTCTTAACTATGTTAAGACTTCAGAAAAACCTACATGTAACAGTTATAAGAGCATACTAGTCAAACATGTAACATCAAACGTCATTCTTTGAACATTGCTGGAGGCTGTGAACAGGGACGGTACAGTAAACATGCTCCGTGGCAGAGGCATCGCATAAAAAATTCTCTTGACACTAACAGAACGTAAAGGCAGATCCCTCAATAGCTAACAGGCCGCGGCCCCTTGAGCACTGAAGCTCTTCAGTTTTATAGCACAGAGACACGTCCCAATGCCCACATCCACTAACTCAACATACACTTTCTACATTCCCAGGATTGACAGAGAACTATAGCATTTAACTTGCAGACACCGGCTCCCAATGCTAACAAAGACTACTTTAGTATTTAACAGGAAGTAAGTCCCAATGCTTGAGTGTACTCTAGTATTAAAGAGCCTCGAACTCCCCAGGCAAACACAGAATGGCATTTAACAGGGCCCACAAGTTAGCATGGCCTAGCTCCGACTAGTGAAGCATTAGGTTTCACCACTAACTCAGACAAGCATGTAATGGACAGCAGCGCGGCCGTGGACTGGCAAAGCGCACAGCATTACGACATAACCTCAGAATGCAATATGGGACTGGAATACAACAAGTCTCCTGACACTTGGAAACACATTTTTCCTCCTCCAGCACAACCCTTACTTTTTTTTCCCACACAAAAGTTGAAATAGTCTTATGTTAATTTCACCACTGAGTTATCCAGCGCTTTCAGTCAAAGTGGGCTGCAGAGGCCTGTAGTTTTGTAGAATTATTATATTGTGATAGAAAAGTATGGAAGCAAAAGAAGGATGAATTAATGAGAATTTTATAAGCAGATATAATTAATGTAAACCTGCATTAGAACAGAATATTAATCTCTGACTGTGGCAAATACAGTGGTAGGTTCAGGGGTGTCATGGCCATTAATGGCAATGGGGGGGAAAAGGCTACTGCTTTTACACTAAAATGTTTTGCATAAAAAAATGCTCAACCCAGCACATCCGAGACACAAATTAAGTTAACGAGAGGTGAACTACTTCTCTATGGAAGCAACAAAAGTCTGTATGGATTTGAATCATATAAGCACCTGTTTTTTTAATTGTTTTTTTTTTTTTTTTTATTAAAATACCACTAAACTTGTAGAACTGAAATAATTTACTTTGAAAACCATCTATCTTAATTTATGGGGTTTGAGTCCCCCTCTTTGGAATGTATTATTATGTTATTCATTATTCATCTGAACCTGTCCTTCTTGGATTATATGAATGACAGAACTTAATTCCATTTATTCTGATTGCTTCTTCTGGTAGTTTGAAGTCTGAATTTTCATCTTGAATTTCAGTTTACGAAAGACATTGACTTGAATTTTTAGATATGAAAATAACCAATTTAATTTGAGCAAATTCTATATAATTTTTTGAATATTTTACACTTTTCTGTCTGAACTTGTGAACCCTTAAACAAAATACTTAAAAACAAGTTTTTGAAATTGCACAACTCAAATTGAAACATTTCAATTTTATAAATTCATTGCTATTAAAATTTCTGCATTAAGAATTCATAGTTTAATTAAATGTGTTCAGTGGCTCATAAAATTGAGACCCTTATGGCCTTTTTTTGCTACCACAAAAAATGTACTTTACCTCTCATCGAGACACTTATTTGTGTCTGGGATGTGCTGCCTTGAGCTTTTTTGTGCAATATCAGTGTCATTTTACGTTTTTCTCATTTTCATTAATAACCATAGAAACTCCGAACCCACCGCTGTATTTGCCACAGTCAGAAACTAATACACTCTGTTCTACTGCAGGTTTACTTTAATTATCTCAAGGTAAGTCATAAACTCACATTTGTTTTCAAAAATCCATTAAAAAACAGCTCGCAGACATATTGCTGCCTTGAAGAACGTACAGTCATCCATCATACCCATGCAACATATTTCTTTCCTGTCAACATGTCAGTCGAAATTTTTTACAGTTTTGTTGGGATTTTTAGTGTAGCAAAAACAAATTATCAGATACTAATACACGATGAGATTAGCAGGAGATTAGTGATTTATTAATCCAGTGTCACACTCACTGTTAATATGCCAGAGATGTATCTACAGTGATTATACCAGGTAAAATATTTTTTTCCCCAGACAACCATCAACACAACCTTTTATTTACCTTGTCAGGGAGGAAATGTCTGTTATATGGAATAAAGCTGCATGTACAGTGGGACATTAGGCTTCAGTTGGATCAAAGCAGTTTCTTTATCAATAAATGGTGAATTATTAATATTACTGAATAGTTAAGTAACAGAAACCCTGATGCTTAGGTATTTTGTTTCTGAATTCTTGTTAGTAAAAAATTGACATAAATCATGTATTTGTTTATTTTGTGTGCCAAGTTTTGATCATTCACAATGTAATTAATGAGGAGAAAATTGTAAATATACAATAATAACTATAAACATTGTCAGACACTGACAAATAAGAAGTAAAAATATGCATGAAACAGCCTTGTTTTTAGGCTGAGACAACCAAACAGGCTCTTCCAACATTTTGATTTAATAAGCAAAACTTTCTAATGCAGATGTGAGGAGTATTATTCCTAATTGGGACTGCAAAGCAAGCTGGGCAGTTACTTCTTTATCCTGCAGATTAATCAAAATGTAAACTGCATGAACAAATAACCGCTCAGATTAATATATTAATTTGATATTTTAATTTGTTAATAAATACCCTATACACAAGGAGACGTGCTTTTCAGCTGCATTTAAAAAACATCCGGTGTGCTCCTTGAAACGATCCATCAATTGCCCTCTATAAATCAAGAGCCATACTCTGCAGTGCTGACTCGATCACACACGGTGCTGCATCAGCAAGCAGAGAATCAAGTAGAATATTGTAAAGAAATTACATAATTATTTGGCTATGGAAATAAAAATGTATTCCTAGCAGAACTTCGACAAAGCACATTGTATTGGATGGCAAAAGTGCGCCTGCCAAAAACCGCCGGTTAAATCGGTCTCCTGAGTGGTAGCCGATGGTCGTGTGCTTGGTTGGCCCTGCCTATCCAAGTGTCAGAATGCTGCTCACGGCGGAGGCTAATCACAACACCTGTTTAGGAGAGATTACAGCAGGATCCGCCAGAGTGCTGAAAGGCCTCCGCTTTATTAAACTAAAGTGTCTGTCCAGGCTGTGACATCCACACATACAGTATATACACAAACACACGTACAGAAGCATCTGTGAGGCAGAATAAGAATAGGATGTGCGTCTAAATATAGTGTGTGTGTGTGTGTGTGTGTGTGTGTGTGTGTGTGTGTGTGTGTGCGTGTGCTGCTGTTTGAGTAATAATAACTATTTGACTTATCGAGCTTCAGAGAGAAAGAGATGTTAATGTTATTTCATCCCCCTACATGGAAAATTAATGACACAGTCAACCCTATTCCTCCCTCAGTTCCTCTCTTCCCCTACCGGTGAATGGATTTAAAACCGCTCAAGAAATGAGCAAGACCCTGCATCCTCCTCCCTCCTCTGGCAGCCTTCATTGGCAAATCAAAGAATTGCCAGTTTGATATTTATAGCTGAAGTGCCTTTGGGTGAAAAAAAATCCCACTCTCTCTCTTACTCTCTCTCTGTGTCTCTCAACCCACTGATGGTGACTCTGTTGGACTTTAGACACCTTAGGCCTGGTGTAAAAATGGCAGCAAGCGGTGAGTCAGCCCATCCCGACTGACTACCTCAGCGTTGATTGCTCGACCATGCTAAGCAGGCCAAGTGCCGCAGGTATGAGAACAGGACAGTCAGTCAGCCAGGAGTTGGGGTCAGGGCACTTGTCCAGCGCCACTGCAAAACAAAAGGATCTGGCTGGTGTAGGAATGCCACTAGCCAGAAGATTAATTAGACAATTCATAGTGTGTTAGTCTCTCTGCTTTTACAGAAGAGCTGCAGGCCCTGCTGAATACTAAAACATTGGTTTATACCCCTTTTGGTTAAAATTACATTAGCCCAGTGTTTCTTAAGTGAGTTGCTGACAGCCGAGGCATTGTGTTTACTAAATACCTCAGAACAAGTTTATTCAGTGACACAAGTTTCCAGAGGGCATGTTGGTCGGGTGCAGGGTGGATTCTGGGAGGAACGCTGGAAAGTGGTGAAGGGGTTTTGCAGAGATTTTTTGCGGAGAAAGGAGGGGGTTAGACAATCACTAATTCTGCAGAGGAAAGAAAAACGTTAGCTGAAGGGGGATTCATTCATTATATATAAGCCTTACTCAGGTCTGTGTAAGCCTTTTTATACCAAAAAACACTCCCACAACACTATTGTGCACACGCTGTCGCTTTCTGAAATACACACATAAAAATCTTGTTGCTACATTTAGTTAAACCAGCAACAGGCTAACACGCATTAATCCTCTTCCAGCCTCGGCTGAGTTGGTCCCCATGTGAGTCCACTTCCTCCACTTGAATACCACCACTGGTTCCCTCTATTCCCAATCTTCCCCTTCTCCTCCCTCCTTCCCTCCCCGATCCAGCCACTTGTTCTCATCGCTTTTGTTCACACGACAGTCACCATCCCACTGTTACCATGGCAAATCAATGGTCAGTCTACAGATGGGAGCAGATTCATTTCTCCCTAGCACACACACTCATACACATGCATGCCTGGACACACAATGTGTTTGCCTCCCGCTCTGGCATTCCATCACACTGGTAATGGATACGTGTCGATGTGCAGCGTGGTTCAGTGCACGCCGGCAGATGTGTGTGAGTGCGTGAGTGTGTGTGTGTATGTGGTCAAAGTGTCAAAGATCAGATAAGTAAATCTATTTCCTTTACTAATTAAAGGAAGGCAGTGCCCCCCAAGGAAAAGAGAGCATACCGAATGCCAGGGCACAGTGTGTTAGATGCGATAACCACAAAAACACACCACACACACAGTACTTCTGTATGCACCCACACATGCACAGACACACTCACATATGCACAAATTACTTTTGGCGGTGTGTGTATTATCTCTGCTGTGCATCTGTGGGGGTGGGTTGTATGTGTGTGTGTGTGTGTGTGTATGTGTGTGTGCCTATCAGTGTATGCGCTAAGTTGCTAAGTGTCCATTGGGGGAGTTAGAGCAGCTACATGGCAGATGCTTAAAGCCAGTGGCTATTAGACAGCAGAGCAGAGATAATAGGCTATGGCTGCCATTACCTACTACGCCCTATTAGCCAGTACCCAACCTGGAGACAAACAGACAGACACACAAACGGGGCAAATCTGTATTTGCGCGTATGTATTTTTATGTCTGTATCTGTGGGTGTGCATGAGTGCGCTCTATCGGGCAGTGCACGCTCGGAGAGATAGATGAGAGAAGAAGGGAGGAGACAGGAGCGATAGAGAGGAAGGATAGAGGGGCTAATTTACCAGGCCTCCTATTAGTGAGACAGATCTTTTCCAGATGGGGAGGGAGGGGAGCAGAGGTAAGGCAAGACTCAGAGAGCGGGAGGAAGTAGAGGAAGTGCTAACACATTCAGAAAAACAAAAGTGCATTACAGTCCATGTAAGCAAGAAGATGAGCTGAGAGTTGACAGGAAGAGCGGAGGGGAGGAGGGAAGGCAGGAGAGTGACAGAGAGAGACGGACAGAAAGAAAGAGAGAGAGAGAGAGAGAGATATGCGAGAAAACCCCTCCGTGTGACATTCAATAAAAAGAAACAAGTTCCAATATCTGACTGTCTGAGGCTGACGTTTCCTTGTGTGCATGCGTGTGCTGAGGAGAGCGCGAGTATGACACACATCACATGCTGGCTCTCTGCATCCATCTGTCTATCCATCCACCCCTCCTTCCATCCTTCTGTCACCCGCCGGTTTGATGCTGCAGCTCTCGATGCAGACTTTGCCAACGTGGCTGCTCCTGCTCGAGTGGAGAGCTGTGCACATCATGATAGGTGGAGGCTCTGGTGCTGCTGACTGGGGGGGTTACTCTACAAGAGCAGTGTAGTGAGTATGTATTGGGGGGGGGGGGGGGGGGGGTTGATGAATAGGATGATGATCATGATCAGGCAATGTTCTCTGTTCACTTTCACATCCTTCCTCCCTCCCTGCCTCCTCTCTCTGGCTCCCTCTTTCTCTCTCCCTTCCTGCTCAACACACTTTACAGAAGTTCGAACCACTGGGAGATCATTAGCACAGGATCAAACCCCAACACTCGCTGTCCGTCCACA